>CAWUFW010012769.1:0-520087 GCA_963921515.1 Calotriton arnoldi
AAGAATCCGAAGATGGCCCCCAAGGGTGGGAGCTTCCGGAGGAAGCGCGCCGACGTCACGGCAGGACACCAAATGGTGGGGCGACGACGCCCACCTGGGCTACACCAAAACAAAAAAAAGACTACGATTCCGGACCCAACCACTAGACCGCGGAATAATGCACAGCATAGTGAATCCAGAAAGTCTTCAAGCTGCAAAACTACACCGATAGGTAAACTATTCGTTACCACCCTTCTGCGGAAATCAGCCATTGAGAAGGTGCCAATATCTCAAAGAGGGAGAGGGGTTTACTCAAGATACTTCTTAGTAAAGAAGGGTCGAAAAGCAGAATACAGACACATTCTGGATCTGCGAACGCTCAACAAGTCAATCAAGAAGGAGAAGTTTCGCATGTTGGCTCTCCATCAAATATATCCACATATCTGAAAGAGACACGTTAGTGATAGATTCCTTACCTTAGAATATCCCCAGGCGTCAGGCTGGATCCGGAAAGTTTTGCGTAGCAGTACCCTTGCGCGTCGGTAGGCGGCGTCGTGCGGCTCCGCGTCCGTCGTCGGCGTCGTGATCGCCGGGATGACGTCGCGGGCAGTACTTAGGCGCCGCCCCTGCGCGCTGACGTCAGTTCTTCTTTTTCCGCGCCAGCAAGCGCAGATCCGGGAAGAGCAGTGCCCTGGTCAATTTTTGACCATACTTTTTGGTGATTTTTTCACTGGTTTTTTCCAACTTTAAGGTGTCGTAGGGATGCCCGGCTTCAAGCGATGCGGCGCCTGTGCGCGGATGATGTCCGTCACCGACCCGCATTGGGAGTGTCTCTTCTGCCTCGGCCGAGGCCACGACACCGAGTCTTGTCCCGAATGCCAGGCCCTCAACCCGAAAGCTTTGCGAGAGCGGTCTCGAAAGCTCCTCGAGGCCCGGCATTCGGCTCCGCGGAAGCCCCGGTCGCGTGAGAGGTCCAGGGGTCGCTCGCGGAGTGCACACCGGTCGTCGACTTCTTCGTCCGGTAAGTCTAAGCACAAGAAGTCCAAGAAGCATCGTCGCTCTCGGACTTCGCCTCGCCGGTCTCGCGACTCGGCTGAGGCCCCTCCCGGCACCGTCCCCGCGGCCCCGGACTTGCCTGTGGAGTCGCCCCCGTCATACCCGCCCTTCCCGGGTTCGGGGGCGGATCCGGCCAAGGTACAGGAGTTCCTGTCGGCCATGGCCCGCCTCTTCGGGCCTTCAGGCCCCTCCGGTGCGCCTTCGGGCCCCGCGGGCCCTGATGGGGTTGCTCCGGCGGCTCCGGCCCCGGCGTCGCCCGAGCCTCCAGCCTCGATCCCGGCTTCGGCCCCGGCCTCGATCCCGGCTCCACAACCCCCATCGACGCCGGTCGACCTCACGACACCTCCGCCGGCGCCGATGTCTCCGGTGCCGTTCTCGACGCCGCCCTGGGCTCCGGGCGGCGTCGTCCCCCAGTTCCTTCCGGCTCCGGACATGGACCCGGAGCGACGTCGCTCGACGCCGGCTCCGGCGCCGATGGGACCTTGGGTCCCAAATGTCCCTCCTCCTCCTTATTTTGAACCAGAGGAGGACCAGGAGGACTGGGAGGGGTCTGATGACCCTCTGACACGCAACTGTCAGTATGATGAGGACTGGACAGAGAGTCTAGGGGAGGCCAGTGGTCTGGATACTTCTCCTGACACTGGCATGCTGTCTCCTCCCGTGGCTACGGAGGAGGGGGCCAATTTTGGTACGGTGTTGCGTAGGGCTGCTGGGGCCTTACGTCTCCAGCTCCCTACTTTGACGGTCAAGCCTAACATCTTGACAGAGGTGCTTCAGCCGGCAGCCTCCTCTGCGGAGACTGTGCTGCCGTTTAACGACGCCCTCACTGACGTTCTTTTGGGCGCCTGGTCCAAGCCCAACACAGGGGCTCCTGTGGATCGGAACGTGTCACGACGCCATCGCCCCGCTCCGGGCGACCCCCTGTTTCTTTCTGTCCACCCCACTCCTGAGAGCTTGGTTGTCCAAGCCTCCGCTTCCCAAACCGCCTTCCCTACCGCTCCTCCGGATAGGGAATCCAAACGCCTGGATCAGTTTGGGAAGAAAGGTTTTTCTTCCTCCAGTGCTGGCTTGCGGTCCGTTAACACCGCTTGTCTTTTGGGCCGATATACCCACTCCCTGTGGGATTCGGTGGCGGATGTTTTGCCCCAGTGCCCTGAGGAGGTCCAGGCACTGCTTTCCCGCGCCATTGCGGAAGGAAGGGATGCGGCCAAATACACTATCCGTTGTGGCCTTGACACCGCCGACTCGCTGGGCAGGTCGATTCCAACGACGGTGGCGCTCCGGCGCCACGCCTGGCTGAGAACCACTGGTTTTTCAGGGGATGTCCAGAATACTCTCATGGACATGCCCTTTGATGGAGTCGGTCTTTTTGGGTCCAAAGCAGACCATGCGTTGGAGCGCTTTAAGGACTCACGGGCTACTGCAAAGTCCCTGGGCCTTTCTGCTACACGCCCTCCGCTGCCTTCTGCTTTTCGCCCCTATCGTGGCCACGGTAGGGGCGCCCCTTCACGTCAGCAGCCCAGCCACCGGCCCGCGCAGCAGGCGTCTTCGCGTGGCCGAGGACGTGGATTCCGCCGTGGCGGATCGGGCAACCAGCGTGCGGGTCAGGCCACCACCTCCAACCCGTCCGCGGCCTCCAAGCCCTCCTAGTCCCTCCTTTCAGGTGCACGGCACGCCAGTAGGGGCAGGGTCCGCCATCACCTTCCCCACTGGCGCACCATCACCTCGGACAGGTGGGTCTTGGACATTGTCCGAAGGGGCTACTCCCTCCCCTTCGAGACCACCCCCCAGCCATGCCACCTCAATTCCACCGCATGTCAGGGGATCACTTGGTGCTTCTACGGAAGGAAGTCACGGCCCTCTTGACCAAGAGGGCCATCGAGCATGTTCCGACCCCAGAAGTAGGGCGTGGTTGCTACTCCCACTACTTTCTGGTGCCCAAAAAGGACAAGGAGGACATGCGTCCTATCTTGGACCTCCGGAACATCAATCGCTTCCTCCGGAAGGAGAAGTTCAAGATGCTCACCCTAGCTCAGGTCTTGACTGCCCTCGACCCTGGAGACTGGTTGGTAGCGTTGGACTTGCAGGACGCGTATTTCCACATCCCCGTCCTGCCGGCCCACCGGCGTTACCTTCGGTTCACGGTAGGCCCCGAGCATTTTCAGTTCACCGTGCTCCCCTTTGGCCTTACCAGTGCCCCTCGGGTGTTCACGAAAGTGATGGCGGTGGTCGCAGCTCATCTGCGCCGGGCAGGGGTTTCAGTCTTCCCCTACCTCGACGACTGGCTGCTGAAGGCGGGCTCGTCCCAGGCAGTCGTCTCCCACCTCCAGACTACGGCCGAACTCCTGCACTCGCTGGGGTTCTCCATCAATGTGCCGAAGTCGCATCTAATTCCTTCTCCACAGCTCCTTTTCATCGGAGCAGTTCTGGACACGACGCAGTTTCGGGCCTATCCTCCCGAACGGCGAGTCCGGGATATTCAGGCTATGATTCCGATCTTTCGGCCTTTATCCTGGGTTTCGGTACGGATGACCCTGAGGCTGCTGGGCCTCATGGCCTCCTGCATCCTGCTGGTCAATCATGCCAGATGGCATATGCGGGCTCTGCAGTGGGACCTGAAGTTCCAGTGGGCGCAGCACCAGGGCAACCTGTCCGATCACGTCCAGATCTCGGAGGGGACTGCAAAACAGTTGCAGTGGTGGCTCTCGAACCGGCAATGGGTCATGGGCAGATCCCTCTCCCTTCCCCAGCCAGAGCATACAGTTGTGACGGACGCGTCCCTTCTGGGATGGGGCGGTCACATGGGAGAGGCGGAGATCAGAGGCCTCTGGTCTCCGGGCGGAGTCCCGGCTCCATATCAACCTTCTGGAGCTCCGGGCGATCCGGCTTGCACTCAAGGCATTCCTTCCCTCTGTCAAAGGGAAGGTAGTGCAGGTGTTCACAGACAACACCACCGCCATGTGGTACTGCAACAAACAGGGCGGGGTGGGGTCTTGGACCCTTTGTCAGGAGGCTCTGCGCCTCTGGACATGGCTGGAACATCAGGGCATGTTCCTGATGGTTCAACACCTGGCAGGTTCTCTGAACGCCAGGGCGGACGAACTCCAGCCGCAGGTGCATGATGGATCACGAATGGCGTCTTCACTCGGAAGTGGCGCAAGGACTCTTTCTACAGTGGGGAGAGCCTTGGTTAGATCTATTCGCCACCGAAGAGAACGCGCAATGTCATCAGTTCTGCGCGTTGGAATTTCCAAGGCGGCACTCGCTCGGCGACGCTTTTCGTCGCGAGTGGAGTTGCGGTCTGTTGTACGCCTTTCCGCCTATACCACTTCTACCCAGAGTGTTGAAGAAGATTCGGCACGACCGGGCCCAAGTCATTCTTGTGGCTCCGGACTGGGCTCGAAGAGTTTGGTATCCCGAGCTACTCAATATGAGCATAGATCCCCCGATCCGTCTGCCTCTTCGGGAGGATCTTCTGTCGCAGCAGCAGGGGACGGTCCTCCACCCGAACCTGTCCAGTCTACACCTGCTTGCGTGGAGATTGAGCGGCGGCAGTTGATTCCTTTCGACTTGCCTCCCGAAGTTTGTGATGTGATTCTGGCAGCCAGGCGTCCCTCCACTAAGGTGGTATACGCCTGCAGGTGGAACAAATTTGTGGCATGGTGCACAGCAAAGGCTGTGGATCCCCTTTCTGCCCCTCTTTCTGAGGTCCTTCTGTTCCTTCTCTCTCTGGCCCAACAGGGTTCTGCCCTGGGTACCATCAAGGGTTATCTTTGTGCTATCTCGGCCTTCCTCAGGCTCCCTGATCAGCCCTCCCTTTTCAAGTCCCCTGTTGTTAACAGGTTCTTAAAAGGCATTACTCACCTCTTCCCTCCTGTTCCGTTTGTAATGCCTCAGTGGGACTTGAACTTGGTTCTTACCTTTTAATGTGCGCTCCCTTTGAGCTCTCTGCATAACTGTCCTCTTCGTCTTCTGACTCTGAAGACAGCCTTTCTGGTGGCCATCACCTCCGCTCGGCGGGTGAGTGAGCTCCAGGCTCTATCTTGCAAACCTCCCTTTCTGTCTGTTCATCCAGACAAGGTTGTTCTTCGGACGCGTCCGTCCTTCTTGCCAAAGGTGGTTACTGCTTTCCACATTGGGCAGACCATCACTTTGCCCACCTTCTTTCCGCCTCCGCATCCTTCCAGAGAGGAAGAGAGGCTCCACCGTCTGGACCCAAAACGTGCGCTCTCTTTCTATATTGACCGCACAAAACACTTCCGGGTGGATGACCAGCTCTTTGTTGGCTACGTGGGCGCCAAAAAGGTCGGGCGGTGCACAAGAGGACCATCTCCCGCTGGGTTACCTTGTGCATCAAGACCTGCTATTCTTTGGCTAAAAAGGAACCTCCTGTTGGGCTGCGTGCCCATTCCACCAGGGCAACGGCTGCTACCACGGCCTTGGGCCGCGGTGTTCCGCTGCCGGTTATCTGTCAGGCGGCTACGTGGGCCTCGCTGCACACGTTTACTAAGCATTACTGCCTTGACAGTCAGGTCCGGAGGGACGGCTTCTTTGGCCGTTCTGTCCTCCAGGACTTCCTTGTCTGATCTTTGTTCGCAGACCCACCACCGGGGTTGGTATTGCTGGGGTATCTATTCTAAGGTAAGGAATCTATCACTAACGTGTCTCTTTCAGATGCACAAGTTACTAACTTGTGTAACAATATATCTGTAAGAGACAGTAGTTAGTGATAGATTCCTACCGCCCACCCATCCTCCCCGTTCTGCGAACTGATTTCTAGGGTTAAGGACATCCCTTTCAGGGCCCTAGTATTTTTCAGACACCTGTGTCAGCTTCTTGCATGGCTCTGCGTTCCTGGCGCGGAAAGTCGTGTACAGAACTGACGTCAGCGCGCAGGGGCGGCGCCTAAGTACTGCCCGCGACGTCATCCCGGCGATCACGACGCCGACGACGGACGCGGAGCCGCACGACGCCGCCTACCGACGCGCAAGGGTACTGCTACGCAAAACTTTCCGGATCCAGCCTGACGCCTGGGGATATTCTAAGGTAAGGAATCTATCACTAACTACTGTCTCTTACAGATATATCGTTACACAAGTTAGTAACTTGTGCCTCAGGCAAGGAGATTGGATGTGTTCGCTGGATCTGCAAGATGCCTACTTTCATGTTCCGGTCAGTCAACATCACAGACAATATCTGAGATTCCTGGTGGGATCTTCACACTACCAGTTAAAAGTACTACCCTTCGGGTTGAAGTCAGCTCCCCGAGTGTTCACGAAGTGCATGGCAGTGGTGGCAGCCGCACTACTCCGCAGAGGCATCTTCGTGTACCCGTACCTGGACGACTGGCTGCTGAAGGGTCCCTCTCCCCACAGCATGAGGAGTCATTGCCTACAGTGCCTAGAGATTTGTCACCGTCTGGGCCTTCATGTGAACTTCGACAAATCGACGCAACAACCCACACAGAGAATACATTATCTAGGAACTCTGGTAGATTCCGAGGTAGGAAAAGTGTTTCCTTCGGAGGAGAGACAATTTTCCATCATACAGAAATGCAAACTTATTCTAGACAACAGAATGCTGTCAGTTCGTCGGATTGCCTCCCTGTTAGGGTCGATGGCATCCTGCATCTTCCTGGTCCCCAATGTCAGGCTGCGAATGCGTCCTCTACAGCAGGATCTGGAGGAGAAGTGGGACCAGCAAACAGCTCGCTGGGACGACAAAATAAGTCTCTCAAACGCAGCAAGAGCATCCATCCCATGGTGGATGAAGGAGACTATGCAAGTAGGGATACCTTTTCATCAAGCACCTCCCTCTCAAACACTGATCACGGACGCCTCCTTCCAGGGTTGGGGAGCCCACATGGGGTCTCTCCAGATGCAAGGTCAATGGTCATTGAAAGAGCGGTCATATCATATAAACATGCTGGAACTGAGCAGTTCACCTGGCCCTCAAGGCTTTCCTCCCTTCGATTCAGGCAAGTTCAATCTTAGTACAGACGGACAATACCACCACCATGTACTACCTGAACAAACAGGGGGGATCTCGCTCACGCACATTGTCGCTGGAAGCTCAAGCTCTCTGGCATTAGCTCCTGGCACGGAACCTATCAATCACAGCGGTACACCTGCCGGGAGAACAGAACGCGAGAGCGGATGCTCTCAGTCGGCACTTCGAAGACAGACAAGACTGGGTTCTCAACGAAAAGGTCGTCGAAGGCATCTTCCAGGCTTGGGGGCGTCCCAGCATCGATCTCTTCGCGGACGACGAAAATACAAAATGCTGAGACTTCGCCTCAAGGTTCTACCGGCCAGGGTCGAAGGGGAATGCCCTTTTGATAGACTGGTCAGGGGCATTTGTGTACGCCTTTCCACCCCTTCCTCTCATCCCGAAGGTGGTGACCAAGCTGTTTCATTCGCACACGAGAATGATCCTGATTGCCCCGGACTGGCCGAGACAATGGTGGTACCCGGACCTTCTGCACATGTCAGAATTCCCTCACAGGAGGCTGCCGTGCAGACCGGACCTGCTGTCCAAGATGAACGGGAGGATTCATCACCTCAACCTTCCCTCACTGAACTTGGCAGCATGGCTCCTGAGGTCCTCCAGTATGGCCATTTAGGACTACCACAAGACTGCATGTCTATCTTAAAAGAAGCAAGAAGGCTGTCCACTAGACACTCGTATGCGTGCAAGTGGAAACGTTTTTATATGTGGTGCATTCAAAACAATTGTAACCCAACCAAAGGGCAGGAGGAGGTTATTCTACCATACCTGCTTTACCTGACTAAAGCGGGCTTGAAGTTTCCTTCCATTAAGGTGCACTTAGCAGCTATCACTGCATATAGGCGCTCGCCTTCTCAGCCTTCTTTCAGTTACAGGTTGTGAAAGACTTCTTACAGGGTCTGAAAAAGGTCTACCCTCCGGTCCGGCCTCCTTCACCACCCTGGGAGCTGAACCTGGTGCTATCAAAGTTGATGGGTCCACCTTTCGAACCCATCCACAAAGCAACCTTGCAACACCTCACTTGGAAGGCGGCTTTCTTGGTAGCGATCACGTCAGCTCGCAGAGTGTGCGAAATACAGGCCCTCTGCTCTAAGGAACCTTATACTGTTTTCCATCTTAATAGGGTCGTATTGAGGACTCATCCCTCCTTCCTTCCGAAGGTGGTGTCAGATTTCCATGTGAATCAGACCATCTCTCTGCTCGCCTTTTTCCCTAATCCCTCCACTCCAGCTGAGAGGGCTTTACACTCACTTGACCTAAAAAGAGTTTTAAAATTCTATCTGGATAGGTCCAAGTCCATGAGAAAATCTGATCAACTATTTGTTAACTATGGGTCGATCAGAACAGGTTTTCCAGCTTCAAAACGGTCCATCTCCAGATGGATAGTTTCGTGCATCAAGTTAGCTTATCAATTAGCACAAAGGCCCCTTGGGCCTACTCCCAAGGCGCATTCCACGAAAGGAAAAGCGGCTACGACTGCTTTTCTTCATAACGTGCCTCTCTCTGAAATCTGTAAGGCGGCAACTTGGAGGTCCGTCCATACATTTACGAGGCACTATTGTCTAGATTCGGACACCAGAGCAGACACCCAAGTAGGCCAGGCCTCCTTGAGGAATCTGTTCAGCAGCTGATTGCGGCTGTTGTTGTATGTTGGGTCATTCACTCTCATTTGCCTGCAGGTGGAAGATGGGCTTGCTATTCTATTCAGTGCTTATGACTATTGATGAGGGTCCCCTGGAAGAGAAGAATAAGTTACTTACCTGTAATCCTAGTTCTCTTCCAGGGGTATCCTCATCAAAGTCATAAGCAACCCACCCGCCTCCCCAGGCAAATGAGATTTTTCTTCATTGTTAAAAAGGATATCTTTGTGCCCTGATCTTCAGGGTTACGCAAAGAACAACTGACCTAACGGTCACCCCTGAGGCATGATGGGAAGCTAGGGGTCATGGCTGCCTTAAAGGCACAGTGCCAGTTTTGTATGAAAATGCTTTCATTATCCGATAGAGACTACTAGCCGCAGATTCCTCAACGTAGAATTATCCCCAGGCGTGAGACTGGACCCGGAAAACTTTCTTTGCCCCAGCATCTCTGCGCGCCGTGGGGGCGGTACCACGCGACTCCGCCCTGACGTCCCCGGGCGTGACGTCAGCGAGGTCACATAAGCCCCACCCCGGCGCGCTGACATCAGTTTCCTTCTTTTCCGCGTGCAACGCGGATCCGTAATCGTGTCCCTGACCTGTTTTCAGACCTTCTTTTCACGCTTTTGCGTTGTGGAACAGTGTGCGAATGCCTTCGGGCTTCAAGACTTGTTATTCTTGTGCGCGTCAAATGTAGGCGACGGACCCTCACCCTATTTGCATGTGGTGTTTGGGCGAGCACCATGATTCTGCGGACTGCGACGCTTGCCAGCATCTGAAGCCGAAGTCCCGGCGGGAGCGCCGGATGAAACTCCTTTCGGCCCGCTTGTCCAGATTGGTATCGTCACCGCATCCGTCCCCCACGGAAGGGTCCAAGAACCACCGATTCCGCCTCCAACATAGTCCTTCACCGAGGCCACAGGGGCGTCGCTCGCCCGCCTGTTAGTCTTATAGCTTGTCCCCGAGGCCTGGTCCCCGTTCTGCGGAGGGCGCGGTTTCTCCTCGGGACATGCGGCCTCGTTCGTCGCCACCCTACCCGCCGTTTCCTGGCGTTGGGGCGACGAGGGCCCAAATGGAGGCCTATGCTGCGGCTCTGCAGGCTTCCTTGGCCCCTCCTCTTCTTCCTGAGACGTCCGCGGATCCCTTGCCACGTGCGGGGCCTTCCGCGGAGTCGCCGACGGGTTCGGCTCCAGGTTTTGGGGGTGTGGTGTCGTCTAGGTGCGGCCCTACAGGGTTCCCCTCTTCGGCCCACGGCGCCTCTGCCTCGCCGCAAACCCCCGAGGGGGTCCCTGTGGTGTCGCAGGAGGTCGCCGGGACTCGCGGTTCGTCCTCGGTCCTCTGGGCAGGCGGCGGCCTTGCTGGAGGCCGAGCCGACGTTGCTCAGGCCCTGGCGGCGCCGTGGGTGCTGGCTAGGGGCCGGGGCGCTTCTCCGGGTCCCTCTCGGCCCTCCGCGCAGGCGGCTGCCTCGTCGGAGGTCGAGTCGGCGCCTTTTCGGCACAGTTCTTTAGCCGCCCCGGCTCCGACCCCGCCCCATTCTCCTGGGGCGCAAGTGGTGGGGGTCGACTCGGCGTCCCCAGTGACCGCGCCGGTCGACGTCGCACCGGCGCCTGTGGCGGACTCCACGGCGCCGTGCCGTCGTCTACTCGACTCCAGAGGTCCCCTCCTCTCCGGATGTTTGTCAACTTTTTGTCTCCTCTTCCCCGGAGACGGAACGCCGCGTCGTTGCTTTTTCCCCGGCGTCTATCAGGGAGGGCTCTTCGCCGTCCCCGCGACCTCTGCCTTCCCCGGAGGCACCTCAGGCCCCCCACTCGTCCGTGGATCTTCCATTCAGGGGCTGGCCGTTTGTTCCTCCAGCTGGACTCTAGGATGGCCGGCTTAGTTTACAGCCATCGCCCACGGAGGAATTGCTCTCTCCCCCACAACGCCCTACGGAGGCGAGTGCAGCTTTTGTCCGGGCCATTTCCACGGCCGCTGGCATTTTGCGCATGGGCGACCCCGTTCCCTACGGACCATTTGTTAGAGGTTCTCCATCAGGGCTCTGGTGGACAGGAGCTGCTTCTTCCATTCGAAGCTTCGCTCCATACTTCTCTTCTGGGGGCGTCCTGCCACGGGTGATCCGGTGCCTCAGCCGCTCCTACATCGCCCTGCTCTGCACGATCTAGTCTGCCTTTCTTTCCACCCTTCTACCCAGGGCCCTCTTCTGCAGACTGCTTTTCCTTCCTTGCCCTTGGTGTTGTTTCCTCCGTCACGGGAGGCCCGGTGGTTGGATTCGTGGGGGCGTAACATCTTCGCTTTCTCTAGTGCTGCTTTGCGAGCGCTCAACACACTTTGTGTGTTGGCCAGGGCTACTTCCAGTCTGTGGGTTTCCGTGGAGTCCCTTCTGTCTGGTGCCTCCCCCGAAGGTGTCCGCGCTGATCTGCGGCCCCATGTGTTGGATGGCCGGGAGTTGGCTGAGTTTATTCTTCGTTCGGCTTTAGATGTTTCTGATGCTCTCGGCCGCGCTATGGCAAGTTCAGTAGCTCTCCGGCGCCATGCTTGGTTGAGGGATGGCGTTTTTCCAGAGAATATTAGGGAGCGTCTGGTTGACCTGCCTTTTGATGGGGTTCTTTTGTTTAACACCCATGCGGACTCCGCCATTCAGCGGCTTCTTGCGGGGCTCCGACCTCCTCCCCCTCCGTAAACTTGGCTTGTCGGTCTTCGGGTGCTTTATGGGAGGTGTTATCCCACCTTTTTTCTGGGGTCTAGTGCTTCGATTGGCCCGTTTGTGTTCTGTGTGGTTTGGCGTGCCTTCGCGGTCCTTAGGTTGGGCCCTCTGTACTGTTGGCTGCTGGTACAGCCCCCTTTTGGCTTCTGTGTCTTTTTTGGCTGATTGGCAAGCCGTGTGTGGTTTTACCCGTTTGTTCTTATCCTCTGCTGCGGAATTTTTTCCTAAGAAGTGTTCCCATGTTCTCCTTGGGACGTATCCTGCCCAAAGTGGGGTACTTGTAGCTATTACATAGCTCTGTCCTGCGCTGGGGAGGTGTGGATGCCCTTTTTCGGGTTCCTTGCCTTTCCTGGCATCACTGTATACCGCTGGTGCGGTCTCTTTTGCCTTTGTCTGGGTGCAGCTTGCGCTGCTCCAGCGTCTGTCATTCTCAGTGTTCGCTACATCGCTAGACCAGCCTGGCATACTGTCTACGGCATCGTGTTGTGGCGTTTCCGCCTTCCTGTCTGGCGTTTCGGTCTGGTCCTCTGTCTGGTGTTCCAGGGGGGCTAGGTTTCTTCTGGCTTTCCTGTGTTCTGGTTGCCGGCTGGTCCGTCCTTCGTGTCTCTCCTCTTTCTCTTCTGGCTGGTCCCACTTCTTTTCGTGGGCCGGTGTCTCTCTGGCACGGCCCCCCTTTGGGGATTGTTCTGGATTTCCCTGGCCGCTGTCCTCGGCTTGCGCCTGGCTTGTTCTGGGTGCACTGCTCCATGGTGTTGCCAGCCGCCGGCGGCGCATGTCTGCTCGTTCTGGTCCACCGCCGTGGCCCTTGGTGTGTTCCCTTGTGCCCCTGCCTCTTGTTCTGCTGGGGCTTTGCGCAACTGTGACTTTCTTCTTCGCCTGCGCTTTTTGGCTGTGGAGCCGCTCCTGCCTTGAGGCTGATGCCTGTTTAGCTGCCCCCTATCGCTGTCTGTGTTTTCCTACGGCGGGCTCTGCCTCCGGTTCTACCTCTTCTCCCTGGAGTTTGGGGTGGTTTTTTTCTTCCTTGGTGCTCCTCTGGCGCTGTCTGCCCCTACGGGGTTTTCTGGCGGTTGTACCTTGGATGGGCTTGGGTTCTCCTGGCCTTCCCTTTGCCTCGTTCTTGCTTACTTCTGCTTGGTGAGGGCTGGGCCGCCCTTCTTGTCCCTGTGACACATCCCCTGCTGGGGCCCTGTGTTTCTTCCTACTGGGGAGGTTCTCTCGCAGGCCCTCCTCCCCTCTGGGTATGGCTAGGGTATCTATTCTACGTTAAGGAATCTGCTGCTAGTAGTCTCTATCAGATGTACAAGTTACTTACCTTCGGTAACGATGTATCTGGTAGAGATGATTCTAGCCGCAGATTCCTTCACGACCCGCCCTTCCTCCCCGTTCTGCGAGGACCTTCAGTTTGGTTTTCTGCACTCGCCTCCCTCCGGGTGGCTTGTTTTCTGTGGGTGTCTGCTTCGTCTCCTCCCGGACAGGATGCTTCGTTCTGCTTGATTGTTCCACCCCTTCCTTTATGATACAAGGTCGGTTGGTTCATGTGTGCTTCTGCATCCCTCCACTCTGGTTTTTTTCTCCAGTGTAGGGGCCTACTTTTACTCTTCTCCCTTTTACTTGCAGTTCTCTGCGTTGGGGTTATTTTTGCTTGTACCTCGGCCCTTTCGTTCCTTTCAGGGGATACGGCCCCCCCCTTGATGGTGTCGTCTGGGGGTGAATTGCTGTTACTCCTCTGTTCCGGGCTTGTTGCCCCTTCACTGTTGTGGATTGTGATTGCAGATTCTCTCTCTCTCTCTTCTGCTATAGCGTTTTTCACATGTGTTCTGCCTCCAGGGGGGATGTCGCCTTAGCTTGCAAGGTTGTTCCTCAGAGCGGTGCTCTGCTCTTTCCCTGCTATGGCTTTCGCTGCTATGGCTTTTTGGTACCTTAGTGCTTGGCACTTTTCCAAATGGTGCTGTTCCTCACCTTTCGTTTCTCTCTTCTTTTCACTGCTTTTTCGCACACTGTTCCCATAATCTCCACAGTTTTGTTTGTGATGGCTCCGCGTTGTAACGCGGAAAAGTTCTCCGAAGAAAACTGATGTCAGCGCGCCGGGGTGGGGCTTATGTGACCTCGCTGACGTCACGCCCGCGGACGACGTCAGGGCGGAGTCGCGTGGTACCGCCCCCCGGCGCGCAGAGATGCTGGGGCAAAGAAAGTTTTCCGGGTCCAGTCTCACGCCTGGGGATAATTCTACGTTAAGGAATCTGCGGCTAGAATCGTCTCTACCAGATACATCGTTAGCGAAGGTAAGTAACTTGTACTTCTATGCTATTGGTTTACAATGCAGCCTGTAGGCTAACAATGTCTGCTTTATTTGCAGTTTTTTCATGAGGTTTACTCATTAAAAACAGAGTTCAAGTGCTACTTGCCCTCCTGTGTTTTTATACATATATTATGTGTTTGCAAAAGCAGTTTATGCGTTATTACATTGTTTAGCCTCCTAGATGGGGGCTGCATTGCTATGAGAAAAAATGATATATGTATATATATACAGAGCTGTACATATGTTTTTCATATATAATTTTTATTATTTCCGGGGTCCCCGCACATGGGCGGGACTATTCAGTGCTTATGACTTTGATGAGGATACCCCTGGAAGAGAACTAGGATTACAGGTAAGTAACTTATCCTTTTTGTAATGGCACAGAAAAAGAACCTTCACAAACCCTTTTGCTATGAACAGACAGATATGAAGAAGTGCCTGGCCCTGTAGCCCATAGGCTGCTATTATAGGTGTAGAAAAAGAAAGCTGTGCCTTTAAGAGCAGAGACCACCAATATCCCATCATGCTCAAGGCAAAGTCGCCGGAGATGGTGCTTCATCATCTGCGAGTAACAGCACAGCTGTTCGACTTGGGTTTTTCGAAAAATGTACCCAAATCTCACCTGGTGCCCACTCAGTGCAACCTGTTCAAAGGGGCAGTACTGGACACTACTGTGAGTCGTGCTTTCCCGCCTCCTCAGAAGATTCTAGACATCCAAGCTATGATTCCAATGTTTCAAGATGGAGCGGATGTTCCAGTCCTGAAGGTTCTGTGCCTGCTCAGTCTGTTCGCTTCCTGTATACTGTTGGTCAACCATGCATACTGGCACTTGAGGGCACTTCAGTGGTGCCTCCACAGGCAGTGGTTTCAACACAACGGAGATCTTGAGGAGGTAGTCAGAATCTCCGGAGAGACTGCAGCGGAGCTGTTATGGTGGAGTTTTCCAGGCAACCTGTCTCAAGGGAAGCCGTTTCATCCTCCTCCTGCGGTGGCAACAGTAATAACAGATGCCTCCACTCTCGGGTGGGGAGCTCATCTGGGGGATCTGGAGATCAAAGGCCTTTGGTCTCCAGTGTGAAAAACACACTGGAGATCAAAGGCCTTTGGTCTCCAGTGTGAAAAACACACTGACACCAGGCAAAAAGTGGGGGTATGAATACTTGAAGTTGGCTAACGCACTCTGTTATGTTCACCGAATTCGTATCCAAAGTAAATATGTTGCTGATAATTAACGCCATGCAATAAGGTAATGCTTTCTGATGAGAAGCATGCCTCCCCCCACCCAGGGGGTAGCGTCCCTTAGATGCACTGCTAAGTACCCAATGGTTTTCCGTTTATTCTTATGTGACAAATTGTACGCAATCTCATTGGTTAGGTCGTTTATTTTTTAGAGGCTTGTTCATTCCAAAATTTCATCAGTCAAGAATATTCGGATATCTAATGTGAATCAAATTTCTACAAGTGCATTGATGAAATGAATCAAGAATCTTGTTAATTATCCCAATGCATTTCGGGCTAAGGTGGCCCTTCATCAGGGGATATGTTTCTAGAAGAAAAGATAAAGTGAAGTAAGAAAACGGCTGAAATGTTGATATGTCCATCACCAGAATAATGGTGCCTGGCAGTGCAGATTACCTCAACGATGTTTAAAATAAAATGGACATGCCATGTTCATATTGTACATGTGCTCACGAAGTCAACAGTCAACCGTGATTGAGGAGATTGCGAAGTGAACCAAAACGGGTGAAAGTAAGAGTATTTCAAACTCGTGGTTAAGAGGATTACGGAATAAATACATGCAAACCAAGACTGGTAAAAGTAAGTGAATATTAAAATTGACTTACCGGTTGTGTGATGAATAACATAAAAACAACCCAAGAAGCCAAGATGGGACGCTCGATTGCTGTTGAAGATGTAAAACTGGTAAGATACTGAAACATCGGTCTGACCAGTGGGTGAACGTTGCTAGTTAAACATACTGTGTGCGCTTATAGTGCCCAACAATTTAACAAATAAATGCAATTCAGACTAAAACGTGTATTGTGCGGCCAATGTGTTGCCCACTATTTACAGGTGCTGGTTTTAAAAAGGTTTAACAACTAAATGCAACTTACTCGAAGACGTGTGTTCACGACTCGCGTCCCTCATGATCACCATAATTCGTGGGTGTGTTCTGTCAAGGGTTAAAAGGCGTGCTCAGACAGGAAAAACGGACGCGTTTCTAAACATCAGTGCAGGGCCGCCATATTAGAAAGTGTTAGTATAACAAGTGCCTGTGAACAAATGGCGATGAAAATATCCAAGAGAATGGATGTGGTGAGAGGATCAAATGGTGTAGCAAACGATAACAAAATTGTTTTATAAGACAAATGCAAAATCAATAGAAGTATTAATGAGCCCAGTAGATATTCAAAACAAAATTAAAAATCAACATGAGTTCCGTAGTGGTTCAAGGCAAAGTTAAAAATTAACATAATCAGTCCAGTAGTGGTTCAGATCGCTGGCACTTGCAAGTTTCTAAGAAGCAACTGTATTCAATATGGTCATTCAATCCATGTGGCATCATTGAATCAAGTTTTTTGATCCAGTAGGTTTCTCGCTGCAATAGGTACTTCTGATTGTCGCTCCCGTCGTTGGAGTCAACGGTTTCTAATATCATGTAGCATAGTTGGCAAATGTGGTTGAATGCCAAAAATGAGTGGCTATGACTGATTTCACATTTTGTGTTCGGATGTTGCTCTTATGTTCATTCAATCAAACTTTGATTTTGCGTTCCGCTTTACAAACTTAAATCAAGCCACATGGGCATTTCAACAGGTACACTACATTATTTGTGACATAACTAGCTGTAGTATGTATCTTGATCTTATTGCCTATAAGTGAATGGTTTATGTAGTTGCCTTTTCTGATATTGCAATCGTTATAGTTTAGACAGGTGTACCTATGCCCTGTGTACCTTAGTACCACATACTAGGGACTTGTAGGTTACACCAGTAGCCAATTGTGTAAGTACCAAAGTACTTACCATGTCCATATAGGGTAAAAAGCACAGATGCTGGGGTCCTGATTAGCAGGAACCCAGCAGACTAAGTCAAAAACACACTGACTCCAGGCAAAAAGTGGAGGGTAATCATGAAAGCAGATCCTACTTTCCTACATCATTTTACTCCTAAGCCTTCATCCAGGTCAAGAACAGTCTCTGCAACAAGCTTCAAAATATCTGAACAGCTGGTCCTCCATAGACTGCAAGAGGAGCTCTATGTGAGGCAGAAGCACCTTTTCATCCTTCCCATTTCTGGGAGGATTGCAATGCCACCCCACTGAAACCCACAGAGATTCTGCCTCGAAAGGAAAGACTGGGATTCGACGAGGAGCCTGCCTCTGACGACACCCCCCACCTCCACCCCCCTTATTTTCTTCACCTCCTCTGCCCCTTCCATTACCACATACATCACCTCCTCTGTCTCCATCAGTCACCAAAGGAATTTTCACACTCCTCTTATGATCCAGGTAGCCCCTTGGCTCTGCCGACCCTGGGACGCACCTTTTGAGCCACAGACCACCCTTGGGATGATGTTCCACTCCCTTTTAGGCTACCTAGAAATGTTGTCATTATCCTTTAAGGGCATCTCTCTCAGATAGTACCACAAGGTCATCCAGCGGGCAGCTACCTTCTAGCTGAATGAGGACAACTTTTTCTATGTTGAGACATTGTTCAAGTCTGAGCAGACAGTGCAATTTCTGCCCATGTTAAAGGGCATGCTCAAGTCCTCCCCAGAGACATTCAAGGAACTTGTTATGGCCAGGGTAGGAACTCCAAGGGTGGAGATGTAGAAATCCTCCCCCCAGTGACCCGGCTTACATCAAGGGCCATGTCCTGTCACGCAGGCGAGCTTCTGCTCAAGCCACAGGCGACACCCCACAGCCTGAGAGCAAAATGCTGGCTGCAGATGGCAAGAGGGAATCTGTAGAGGCGGTTACCCACTGATGCATAACCAACTCTGTGGGACTGCTCTCCTTTATGGTTTTCTGTTCACCTTCTTTTGCTGTTCCATTGGAATCGGGAGACATTCTGTATTCATCCCCTGGCATAGTCCTCGGCCCATTTGGAATAAGTTGGTCTGAATCTGGAATCCACATTCTGGCATTGTTTCTGAGATCTCCCCTGTTAAATTGTAAGTCACGCAATGGTATCCTATGCCAACAGCCAGTGGCTACTGTTTCCACAGTGACTTCCTGTGTGCGCACGAGCCTCTGCACCTCTAGATTCAGTTGGACACTTACTGGGCACTCGATCACCCTGGTGGGCATAAGTAAAATGGTTTTCCTGTTGGCTGTCTTTTTTTTTTTTTTTTTTTTTGCGAAGGTATTTGTGGATCTGGTGCAGAGGCGCTTTTAATCCTTGGACTTGGGTTTTTTAGAGGGTTGACCCCCTTTATGCTTCAGTGTCCTTTAGTGACAGTTGGCTAGATCAAATAAAGCCTTGTTGCTGTATCCTGTCAATTCACCCACATATTTTTCTCGGGTATCTGAAAGCTTCCTTTAAGACTCAAGCCAGCCCGAAGCATCCACCAAAGTATAACTTTGGCCAAGGTCTTCCCTGTTGAACAATACTCTAGTACGAAGGAAAAAGAGGTTTGGAGTTGGAGCTTGGTCCTAAAAAGTGTTGGGAGCCTCTGACTTTTGATGTATATCGCACTATTTTGCTGCTTTTTTTTTTTAACAAAATACTTTCCTTTTTATGAAGTAAAGCACTGACTGAACAGTAAAGTTATTGAGTATTGTGTACTGGGTCAAACTAATTTCCTGTCTCTTAGCAATTCCACATTCTGAAATCAGCGTTGACGAATGGCCCTGTCTAGCCTGAGACTAGAAACCTAAAAGTCAACAAAGAAAGCTGCAAAAGCACTCCCACTTGACCTGTGTCTTATTCAATAATGGCTAGAAGAGCTCACAAGGCTACCCTTTGCTCAATTACCATAGTGAATACAACAATGCTTTATTCAAATATATATTCATTTATTAAATTAATTTCTTATCAAAAGCTAAAGGTTTTTACACGCACAAGTCATTACTTTTTTGTCATTCTGTACAATCATTTTTATTCAACATTTCATATTGCTGTATATGATAGACATGAGTTAAACAAGATCCCCTACTAAAATCATCCTCATACCACACGTGCCTCACAACACATCATAACCTTACATACCATGCTCATACATATATACTAACACACATTCCATACCCAGCTGCAAAGGCATACATAATGCGAAACATGGAGAGAGCCCTTCATTTAGTGTCCATGGTAATGTTGCCCAGCTGGGGGTCCAATAGATCTTAGGTCGACGTACGTTTCGGTGGGTACAAATTAATTACATCCACCTTCTTCAGGACCACTCCTTAAAGATAAATCCACAACCGTAGGGGAATGGGGAATCCAAAAACAGATGTCCTGTATACGTGGCTGCAGGATATAGGGCTAATACGTGGTTGGAAAGAGCCCTTTCCACCAAACTTGCGATTTCGTCGCCCTTTCAAAGATTAACTGATTGTCTGTTAACGTAACTTCTAAGTTAGAATATATTGATATACGTCTGTGCTTCAAGGGAACCCAGTGCTCCTGAGAGTTTAATTCACACTGCCACCAGAGGGCATGGCGATATTTTGTTAATTTTCAACTTCCTCTTATATGTATTTTCAAGATTTATGTCTGTTCGTCATCCCCGCTAGGGCCAGCATTGAAGCCGCCGCCTGCGGAGCCCTCGAGACGGGTGGGGGGATAACGAGACCGCGAAACTAAGTTTGTTTTTTTCCCCCTTCTCCCAGACCTACAAATGATCTATAGGGGGTACCTTTTGTACATTGCTTTAGAAACCTAAAAGCACCTTGTCTGTCCATTTAAGAGTGCACTGGTATTGTTGCTCTGGCACACTCTGGGTAAGGCCCAGTAACTGCCCTAATATCCCAATAAAAAGCCTGATATTGGTAGGATAAGTATATTCTTTATTAGTTATCCATACCAACTGATTGACTGGCTGGATTAGGCACAGCATGCAAGTGGATAAGATGTGTCAAAAAACTTGTCACCTCATGTTTCTTGTACATTGGTATGAGCACCTAATACTGTCACCCTTGAACTCTTATTTAGCCTCTTGTTTTTTCCCTGTTCTTGCAGGCCTTCAAATACTTTACACATTATTACAAAACGTCGGACAAGAAGAAGCAGCTGCCCAGAGTTTCTATCAAACATACTTCTGTGATATTCTTCAGCATATTTTCTCTGTTGTAACTGACACTTCCCATACTGCAGGTACGTTTATGAAAACCCATGCTGTATTAGACTGTCTTGCTTGTTGGATTTTTGATGGGTAACTAATACTTAATAGAGAACCTTTTAGCAAAGTAGACTGTGCACTCTTTGTTAGTATTAGCAATATTACAACCTTATTCTGCAAAGGCATAGGTGATCATTACATATAGAATTTTCATTCTTATTGCAGCCCCCTTTATCCAGTTCAGCTAGTAGGTAAATTTAACCAGGCACACCTAAATTCTGCAGCAGTTGATCTTTTATAGTTTAATATGCTTGCATTTTCCTCACCATCAGGTTGGAAAGAGTCAGTATACTTAATAAAAGCAGAGTAAGAATTGTATTCATACTGAGCAATATATTCTCCATTATGTACATAGTCAGGGAACCTAATAATGGTGGTACAAGCTCCACCCATTAAGGGAGGTGTGTTCGGAACTCAAATTTCAGTATATGCCATCACACTTCAGATTTTCAACCTTGCCTCTTGATGGGATTTCCCTTGAGAGCTCTAACCATGTATACTGTAAGGAAACAGGCTTTTTGCAGATTTACCCTTTTGTTATGCCCTTATTTTGACTATTAGGAACTGGTTTAATGGCTCTGAAATGCCCTGAGCCCAGCTAAACAGAACACAGTGCATGTCCTCTGTGTAAGAAAGTGGCTCTGTATATACTGTTCCCAAATAGGTACAGTGTGCACAGAGTCCACAGTCCCCAGAGGTTTGGCAGAGGCTAAAGTTAGATATAACCTTACTCTCTAAAGTGGTAGCTTGGTCAAACAGTAAGGCAGTATCAGAGGACAGTGTAAAGCATTTGTTGTACACACTCAGTCAGCAAATGGTCTCACACACTCAAGAACTGAACTCTAGGCCAATGGTTTTGTATCAAAATATATAGTTTTATATCTGAAAGAGACACGTTAGTGACAGATTCCTTACCTTAGAATATCCCCAGGCGTCAGGCTGGATCCGGAAAGTTTTGCGTAGCAGTACCCTTGCGCGTCGGTAGGCGGCGTCGTGCGGCTCCGCGTCCGTCGTCGGCGTCGTGATCGCCGGGATGACGTCGCGGGCAGCACTTAGGCGCCGCCCCTGCGCGCTGACGTCAGTTCTTCTTTTTCCGCGCCAGCAAGCGCAGATCCGGGAAGAGCAGTGCCCTGGTCAATTTTTGACCATACTTTTTGGTGATTTTTTCACTGTTTTTTCCAACTTAAAGGTGTCGTAGGGATGCCCGGCTTCAAGCGATGCGGCGCCTGTGCGCGGATGATGTCCGTCACCGACCCGCATTGGGAGTGTCTCTTCTGCCTCGGCCGAGGCCACGACACCGAGTCTTGTCCCGAATGCCAGGCCCTCAACCCGAAAGCTTTACGAGAGCGGTCTCGAAAGCTCCTCGAGGCCCGGCATTCGGCTCCACGGAGGCCCCGGTCGCGTGAGAGGTCCAGGGGTCGCTCGCGGAGTGCACACCGGTCGTCGGCGTCGAAGTCTTCTTCGTCCGGTAAGTCTAAGCACAAGAAGTCCAAGAAGCATCGTCGCTCTCGGACTTCGCCTCGCCGGTCTCGCGACTCGGCTGAGGCCCCTCCCGGCACCGTCCCCGCGGCCCCGGACTTGCCTGTGGAGTCGCCCCCGCCATACCCGCCCTTCCCGGGTTCGGGGGCGGATCCGGCCAAGGTACAGGAGTTCCTGTCGGCCATGGCCCGCCTCTTCGGGCCTTCAGGCCCCTCCGGTGCGCCTTCGGGCCCCGCGTGCCCTGATGGGGTTGCTCCGGCGTCGCCGGTGGCTCCGGCCCCGGCGTCGCCCGTGCCTCCAGCCTCGATCCCGGCTCCGGCCCCGGCCTCGATCCCGGCTCCACAACCCCCATCGACGCCGGTCGACCTCACGACACCTCCGCCGGCGCCGATGTCTCCGGTGCCGTTCTCGACGCCGCCCTGGGCTCCGGGCGGCGTCGTCCCCCAGTTCCTTCCGGCTCCGGACATGGACCCGGAGCGACGTCGCTCGACGCCGGCTCCGGCGCCGATGGGACCTTGGGTCCCAAATGTCCCTCCTCCTCCTTATTTTGAACCAGAGGAGGACCAGGAGGACTGGGAGGGGTCTGATGACCCTCTGACGCGCAACTGTCAGTATGATGAGGACTGGACAGAGAGTCTAGGGGAGGCCAGTGGTCTGGATACTTCCCCTGACACTGGCATGCTGTCTCCTCCCGTGGCTACGGAGGAGGGGGCCAATTTTGGTACGGTGTTGCGTAGGGCTGCTGGGGCCTTACGTCTCCAGCTCCCTACTTTGACGGTCAAGCCTAACATCTTGACAGAGGTGCTTCAGCCGGCAGCCTCCTCTGCGGAGACTGTGCTGCCGTTTAACGACGCCCTCACTGACGTTCTTTTGGGCGCCTGGTCCAAGCCCAACACAGGGGCTCCTGTGGATCGGAACGTGTCACGACGCCATCGCCCTGCTCCGGGCGACCCCCTGTTTCTTTCTGTCCACCCCACTCCTGAGAGCTTGGTTGTCCAAGCCTCCGCTTCCCAAACCGCCTTCCCTACCGCTCCTCCGGATAGGGAATCCAAACGCCTGGATCAGTTTGGGAAGAAAGGTTTTTTTCCTCCAGTGCTGGCTTGCGGTCCGTTAACACCGCTTGTCTTTTGGGCCGATATACCCACTCCCTGTGGGATTCGGTGGCGGATGTTTTGCCCCAGTGCCCTGAGGAGGTCCAGGCACTGCTTTCCCGCGCCATTGCGGAAGGAAGGGATGCGGCCAAATACACTATCCGTTGTGGCCTTGACACCGCCGACTCGCTGGGCAGGTCGATTGCAACGACGGTGGCGCTCCGACGCCACGCCTGGCTCAGAACCACTGGTTTTTCAGGGGATGTCCAGAATACTCTCATGGACATGCCCTTTGATGGAGTCGGTCTTTTTGGGTCCAAAGCAGACCATGCGTTGGAGCGCTTTAAGGACTCACGGGCTACTGCCAAGTCCCTGGGCCTTTCTGCTACACGCCCTCCGCTGCCTTCTGCTTTTCGCCCCTATCGTGGCCACGGTAGGGGCGCCCTTCACGTCAGCAGCCCAGCCACCGGCCCGCGCAGCAGGCGTCTTCGCGTGGCCGAGGACGTGGATTCCGCCGTGGCGGATCGGGCAACCAGCGTGCGGGTCAGGCCACCACCTCCAACCCGTCCGCGGCCTCCAAGCCCTCCTAGTCACTCCTTTCAGGTGCACGGCACGCCAGTAGGGGGCAGGGTCCGCCATCACCTTCCCCACTGGCGCACCATCACCTCGGACAGGTGGGTCTTGGACATTGTCCGAAGGGGCTACTCCCTCCCCTTCGAGACCACCCCCCCAGCCATGCCACCTCAATTCCACCGCATATCTGAAAGAGACACGTTAGTGATAGATTCCTTACCTTAGAATATCCCCAGGCGTCAGGCTGGATCCGGAAAGTTTTGCGTAGCAGTACCCTTTGCGCGTCGGTAGGCGGCGTCGTGCGGCTCCGCGTCCGTCGTCGGCGTCGTGATCGCCGGGATGACGTCGCGGGCAGTACTTAGGCGCCGCCCCTGCGCGCTGACGTCAGTTCTTCTTTTTCCGCGCCAGTAAGCGCAGATCCGGGAAGAGCAGTGCCCTGGTCAATTTTTGACCATACTTTTGGTGATTTTTCACTGTGTTTTTCCAGCCTTCAGGTGTCGTAGGGATGCCCGGCTTCAAGCGATGCGGCGCCTGTGCGCGGATGATGTCCGTCACCGACCCGCATTGGGAGTGTCTCTTCTGCCTCGGCCGAGGCCACGACACCGAGTCTTGTCCCGAATGCCAGGCCCTCAACCCGAAGGCTTTGCGAGAGCGGTCTCGAAAGCTCCTCGAGGCCCGGCATTCGGCTCCGCGGAAGCCCCGGTCGCGTGAGAGGTCCAGGGGTCGCTCGCGGAGTGCACACCGGTCGTCGGCGTCGAAGTCTTCTTCGTCCGGTAAGTCTCGACACAAGAAGTCCAAGAAGCATCGTCGCTCTCGGACTTCGCCTCGCCGGTCTCGCGACTCGGCTGAGGCCCCTCCCGGCACCGTCCCCGCCCCCGCGGCCCCGGACTTGCCTGTGGAGTCGCCCCCGTCATACCCGCCCTTCCCGGGTTCGGGGGCGGATCCGGCCAAGGTACAGGAGTTCCTGTCGGCCATGGCCCGCCTCTTCGGGCCTTCAGGCCCCTCCGGTGCGCCTTCGGGCCCCGCGGGCCCTGATGGGGTTGCTCCGGCGTCGCCGGCGGCTCCGGCCCGGCGTCGCCCGAGCCTCCAGCCTCGATCCCGGCTCCGGCTTCGGCCCCGGCCTCGATCCCGGCTCCACAACCCCCATCGACGCCGGTCGACCTCACGACATCTCCGCCGGCGCCGATGTCTCCGGTGCCGTTCTCGACGCCGCCCTGGGCTCCGGGCGGCGTCGTTCCCCAGTTCCTTCCGGCTCCGGACATGGACCCGGAGCGACGTCGCTCGACGCCGGCTCCGGCGCCGATGGGACCTTGGGTCCCAAATGTCCCTCCTCCTCCTTATTTTGAACCAGAGGAGGACCAGGAGGACTGGGAGGGGTCTGATGACCCTCTGACACGAAACTGTCAGTATGATGAGGACTGGACAGAGAGTCTAGGGGAGGCCAGTGGTCTGGATACTTCTCCTGACACTGGCATGCTGTCTCCTCCCGTGGCTACGGAGGAGGGGGCCAATTTTGGTACGGTGTTGCGTAGGGCTGCTGGGGCCTTACGTCTCCAGCTCCCTACTTTCACGGTCAAGACTAACATCTTGACAGAGGTGCTTCAGCCGGCAGCCTCCTCTGCGGAGACTGTGCTGCCGTTTAACGACGCCCTCACTGACGTTCTTTTGGGCGCCTGGTCCAAGCCCAACACAGGGGCTCCTGTGGATCGGAACGTGTCACGACGCCATCGCCCCGCTCCGGGCGACCCCTGTTTCTTTCTGTCCACCCCACTCCTGAGAGCTTGGTTGTCCAAGCCTCCGCTTCCCAAACCGCCTTCCCTACCGCTCCTCCGGATAGGGAATCCAAACGCCTGGATCAGTTTGGGAAGAAAGGTTTTTCTTCCTCCAGTGCTGGCTTGCGGTCCGTTAACACCGCTTGTCTTTTGGGCCGATATACCCACTCTCTGTGGGCTTCGGTGGCGGATGTTTTGCCCCAGTGCCCTGAGGAGGTCCAGGCACTGCTTTCCCGCGCCATTGCGGAAGGAAGGGATGCGGCCAAATACACTATCCGTTGTGGCCTTGACACCGCCGACTCGCTGGGCAGGTCGATTGCAACGACGGTGGCGCTCCGACGCCACGCCTGGCTAAGAACCACTGGTTTTTCAGGGGATGTCCAGAATACTCTCATGGACATGCCCTTTGATGGAGTCGGTCTTTTTGGGTCCAAAGCAGACCATGCGTTGGAGCGCTTTAAGGACTCACGGGCTACTGCCAAGTCCCTGGGCCTTTCTGCTACACGCCCTCCGCTGCCTTCTGCTTTTCGCCCCTATCGTGGCCACGGTAGGGGCGCCCTTCACGTCAGCAGCCCAGCCACCGGCCCGCGCAGCAGGCGTCTTCGCGTGGCCGAGGACGTGGATTCCGCCGTGGCGGATCGGGCAACCAGCGTGCGGGTCAGGCCACCACCTCCAACCCGTCCGCGGCCTCCAAGCCCTCCTAGTCCCTCCTTTCAGGTGCACGGCACGCCAGTAGGGGGCAGGGTCCGCCATCACCTTCCCCACTGGCGCACCATCACCTCGGACAGGTGGGTCTTGGACATTGTCCGAAGGGGCTACTCCCTCCCCTTCGAGACCACCCCCAGCCATGCCACCTCAATTCCACCGCATGTCAGGGGATCACTTGGTGCTTCTACAGAAGGAAGTCACGGCCCTCTTGACCAAGAGGGCCATCGAGCATGTTCCGACCCCAGAAGTAGGGCGTGGTTGCTACTCCCACTACTTTCTGGTGCCCAAAAAGGACAAGGAGGACATGCGTCCTATCTTGGACCTCCGGAACGTAAATCGCTTCCTCCGGAAGGAGAAGTTCAAGATGCTCACCCTAGCTCAGGTCTTGACTGCCCTCGACCCTGGAGACTGGTTGGTAGCGTTGGACTTGCAGGACGCGTATTTCCACATCCCCGTCCTGCCGGCCCACCGGCGTTACCTTCGGTTCACGGTAGGCCCCGAGCATTTTCAGTTCACCGTGCTCCCCTTTGGCCTTACCAGTGCCCCTCGGGTGTTCACGAAAGTGATGGCGGTGGTCGCAGCTCATCTGCGCCGGGCAGGGGTTTCAGTCTTCCCCTACCTCGACGACTGGCTGCTGAAGGCGGGCTCGTCCCAGGCAGTCGTCTCCCACCTCCAGACTACGGCCGAACTCCTGCACTCGCTGGGGTTCTCCATCAATGTGCCAAAGTCGCATCTAATTCCTTCTCCACAGCTCCTTTTCATCGGAGCAGTTCTGGACACGACGCAGTTTCGGGCCTATCCTCCCGAACGGCGAGTCCGGGATATTCAGGCTATGATTCCGATCTTTCGGCCTTTATCCTGGGTTTCGGTACGGATGACCCTGAGGCTGCTGGGCCTCATGGCCTCCTGCATCCTGCTGGTCAATCATGCCAGATGGCATATGCGGGCTCTGCAGTGGGACCTGAAGTTCCAGTGGGCGCAGCACCAGGGCAACCTGTCCGATCACGTCCAGATCTCGGAGGGGACTGCAAAACAGTTGCAGTGGTGGCTCTCGAACCGGCAATGGGTCATGGGCAGATCCCTCTCCCTTCCCCAGCCAGAGCATACAGTTGTGACGGACGCGTCCCTTCTGGGATGGGGCGGTCACATGGGAGAGGCGGAGATCAGAGGCCTCTGGTCTCCGGCGGAGTCCCGGCTCCATATCAACCTTCTGGAGCTCCGGGCGATCCGGCTTGCACTCAAGGCATTCCTTCCCTCTGTCAAAGGGAAGGTAGTGCAGGTGTTCACAGACAACACCACCGCCATGTGGTACTGCAACAAACAGGGCGGGGTGGGGTCTTGGACCCTTTGTCAGGAGGCTCTGCGCCTCTGGACATGGCTGGAACATCAGGGCATGTTCCTGATGGTTCAACACCTGGCAGGTTCTCTGAACGCCAGGGCGGACGAACTCAGCCGCAGGTGCATGATGGATCACGAATGGCGTCTTCACTCGGAAGTGGCGCAAGGACTCTTTCTACAGTGGGGAGAGCCTTGGTTAGATCTATTCGCCACCGAAGAGAACGCGCAATGTCATCAGTTCTGCGCGTTGGAATTTCCAAGGCGGCACTCGCTCGGCGACGCTTTTCGTCGCGAGTGGAGTTGCGGTCTGTTGTACGCCTTTCCGCCTATACCACTTCTACCCAGAGTGTTGAAGAAGATTCGGCACGACCGGGCCCAAGTCATTCTTGTGGCTCCGGACTGGGCTCGAAGAGTTTGGTATCCCGAGCTACTCAATATGAGCATAGATCCCCCGATCCGTCTGCCTCTTCGGGAGGATCTTCTGTCGCAGCAGCAGGGGACGGTCCTCCACCCGAACCTGTCCAGTCTACACCTGCTTGCGTGGAGATTGAGCGGCGGCAGTTGATTCCTTTCGACTTGCCTCCCGAAGTTTGTGATGTGATTCTGGCAGCCAGGCGTCCCTCCACTAAGGTGGTATACGCCTGCAGGTGGAACAAATTTGTGGCATGGTGCACAGCAAAGGCTGTGGATCCCCTTTCTGCCCCTCTTTCTGAGGTCCTTCTGTTCCTTCTCTCTCTGGCCCAACAGGGTTCTGCCCTGGGTACCATCAAGGGTTATCTTTGTGCTATCTCGGCCTTCCTCAGGCTCCCTGATCAGCCCTCCCTTTTCAAGTCCCCTGTTGTTAACAGGTTCCTAAAAGGCATTACTCACCTCTTCCCTCCTGTTCCGTTTGTAATGCCTCAGTGGGACTTGAACTTGGTTCTTACCTTTTTAATGTGCGCTCCCTTTGAGCCTCTGCATAACTGTCCTCTTCGTCTTCTGACTCTAAAGGCAGCCTTTCTGGTGGCCATCACCTCCGCTCGGCGGGTGAGTGAGCTCCAGGCTCTTTCTTGCAAACCTCCCTTTCTGTCTGTTCATCCAGACAAGGTTGTTCTTCGGACGCGTCCGTCCTTCTTGCCAAAGGTGGTTACTGCTTTCCACATTGGGCAGACCATCACTTTGCCCACCTTCTTTCCGCCTCCGCATCCTTCCAGAGAGGAAGAGAGGCTCCACCGTCTGGACCCAAAACGTGCGCTCTCCTTCTATATCGACCGCACGAAACACTTCCGGGTGGATGACCAGCTCTTTGTTGGCTACGTGGGCGCCAAAAAGGTCGGGCGGTGCACAAGAGGACCATCTCCCGCTGGGTTACCTTGTGCATCAAGACCTGCTATTCTTTGGCTAAGAAGGAGCCTCCTGTTGGGCTGCGTGCCCATTCCACCAGGGCAACGGCTGCTACCACGGCCTTGGGCCGCGGTGTTCCGCTGCCGGTTATCTGTCAGGCAGCTACGTGGGCCTCGCTGCACACGTTTACTAAGCATTACTGCCTTGACAGTCAGGTCCGGAGGGACGGCTTCTTTGGCCGTTCTGTCCTCCAGGACTTCCTTGTCTGATCTTTGTTCGCAGACCCACCACCGGGGTTGGTATTGCTGGGGTATCTATTCTAAGGTAAGGAATCTATCACTAACGTGTCTCTTTCAGATGCACAAGTTACTAACTTGTGTAACGATATATCTGTAAGAGACAGTAGTTAGTGATAGATTCCTTACCGCCCCACCCATCCTCCCCGTTCTGCGAACTGATTTCTAGGGTTAAGGACATCCCTTTCAGGGCCCTAGTATTTTTCAGACACCTGTGTCAGCTTCTTGCATGGCTCTGCGTTCCTGGCGCGGAAAGTCGTGTACAGAACTGACGTCAGCGCGCAGGGGCGGCGCCTAAGTACTGCCCGCGACGTCATCCCGGCGATCACGACGCCGACGACGGACGCGGAGCCGCACGACGCCGCCTACCGACGCGCAAGGGTACTGCTACGCAAAACTTTCCGGATCCAGCCTGACGCCTGGGGATATTCTAAGGTAAGGAATCTATCACTAACTACTGTCTCTTACAGATATATCGTTACACAAGTTAGTAACTTGTGCGTCAGGGGATCACTTGGTGCTTCTACAGAAGGAAGTCACGGCCCTCTTGACCAAGAGGGCCATCGAGCATGTTCCGACCCCAGAAGTAGGGCGTGGTTGCTACTCCCACTACTTTCTGGTGCCCAAAAAGGACAAGGAGGACATGCGTCCTATCTTGGACCTCCGGAACGTCAATCGCTTCCTCCGGAAGGAGAAGTTCAAGATGCTCACCCTAGCTCAGGTCTTGACTGCCCTCGACCCTGGAGACTGGTTGGTAGCGTTGGACTTGCAGGACGCGTATTTCCACATCCCCGTCCTGCCGGCCCACCGGCGTTACCTTCGGTTCACGGTAGGCCCCGAGCATTTTCAGTTCACCGTGCTCCCCTTTGGCCTTACCAGTGCCCCTCGGGTGTTCACGAAAGTGATGGCGGTGGTCGCAGCTCATCTGCGCCGGGCAGGGGTTTCAGTCTTCCCCTACCTCGACGACTGGCTGCTGAAGGCGGGCTCGTCCCAGGCAGTCGTCTCCCACCTCCAGACTACGGCCGAACTCCTGCACTCGCTGGGGTTCTCCATCAATGTGCCGAAGTCGCATCTAATTCCTTCTCCACAGCTCCTTTTCATCGGAGCAGTTCTGGACACGACGCAGTTTCGGGCCTATCCTCCCGAACGGCGAGTCCGGGATATTCAGGCTATGATTCCGATCTTTCGGCCTTTATCCTGGGTTTCGGTACGGATGACCCTGAGGCTGCTGGGCCTCATGGCCTCCTGCATCCTGCTGGTCAATCATGCCAGATGGCATATGCGGGCTCTGCAGTGGGACCTGAAGTTCCAGTGGGCGCAGCACCAGGGCAACCTGTCCGATCACGTCCAGATCTCGGAGGGGACTGCAAAACAGTTGCAGTGGTGGCTCTCGAACCGGCAATGGGTCATGGGCAGATCCCTCTCCCTTCCCCAGCCAGAGCATACAGTTGTGACGGACGCGTCCCTTCTGGGATGGGGCGGTCACATGGGAGAAGGCGGAGATCAGAGGCCTCTGGTCTCCGGCGGAGTCCCGGCTCCATATCAACCTTCTGGAGCTCCGGGCGATCCGGCTTGCACTCAAGGCATTCCTTCCCTCTGTCAAAGGGAAGGTGGTGCAGGTGTTCACAGACAACACCACCGCCATGTGGTACTGCAACAAACAGGGCGGGGTGGGGTCTTGGACCCTTTGTCAGGAGGCTCTGCGCCTCTGGACATGGCTGGAACATCAGGGCATGTTCCTGATGGTTCAACACCTGGCAGGTTCTCTGAACGCCAGGGCGGACGAACTCAGCCGCAGGTGCATGATGGATCACGAATGGCGTCTTCACTCGGAAGTGGCGCAAGGACTCTTTCTACAGTGGGGAGAGCCTTGGTTAGATCTATTCGCCACCGAAGAGAACGCGCAATGTCATCAGTTCTGCGCGTTGGAATTTCCAAGGCGGCACTCGCTCGGCGACGCTTTTCGTCGCGAGTGGAGTTGCGGTCTGTTGTACGCCTTTCCGCCTATACCACTTCTACCCAGAGTGTTGAAGAAGATTCGGCACGACCGGGCCCAAGTCATTCTTGTGGCTCCGGACTGGGCTCGAAGAGTTTGGTATCCCGAGCTACTCAATATGAGCATAGATCCCCCGATCCGTCTGCCTCTTCGGGAGGATCTTCTGTCGCAGCAGCAGGGGACGGTCCTCCACCCGAACCTGTCCAGTCTACACCTGCTTGCGTGGAGATTGAGCGGCGGCAGTTGATTCCTTTCGACTTGCCTCCCGAAGTTTGTGATGTGATTCTGGCAGCCAGGCGTCCCTCCACTAAGGTGGTATACGCCTGCAGGTGGAACAAATTTGTGGCATGGTGCACAGCAAAGGCTGTGGATCCCCTTTCTGCCCCTCTTTCTGAGGTCCTTCTGTTCCTTCTCTCTCTGGCCCAACAGGGTTCTGCCCTGGGTACCATCAAGGGTTATCTTTGTGCTATCTCGGCCTTCCTCAGGCTCCCTGATCAGCCCTCCCTTTTCAAGTCCCCTGTTGTTAACAGGTTCTTAAAAGGCATTACTCACCTCTTCCCTCCTGTTCCGTTTGTAATGCCTCAGTGGGACTTGAACTTGGTTCTTACCTTTTTAATGTGCGCTCCCTTTGAGCCTCTGCATAACTGTCCTCTTCGTCTTCTGACTCTGAAGACAGCCTTTCTGGTGGCCATCACCTCCGCTCGGCGGGTGAGTGAGCTCCAGGCTCTATCTTGCAAACCTCCCTTTCTGTCTGTTCATCCAGACAAGGTTGTTCTTCGGACGCGTCCGTCCTTCTTGCCAAAGGTGGTTACTGCTTTCCACATTGGGCAGACCATCACTTTGCCCACCTTCTTTCCGCCTCCGCATCCTTCCAGAGAGGAAGAGAGGCTCCACCGTCTGGACCCAAAACGTGCGCTCTCCTTCTATATCGACCGCACAAAACACTTCCGGGTGGATGACCAGCTCTTTGTTGGCTACGTGGGCGCCAAAAAGGTCGGGCGGTGCACAAGAGGACCATCTCCCGCTGGGTTACCTTGTGCATCAAGACCTGCTATTCTTTGGCGAAGAAGGAGCCTCCTGTTGGGCTGCGTGCCCATTCCACAAGGGCAACGGCTGCTACCACGGCCTTGGGCCGCGGTGTTCCGCTGCCGGTTATTTGTCAGGCAGCTACGTGGGCCTCGCTGCACACGTTTACAAAGCATTACTGCCTTGACAGTCAGGTCCGGAGGGACGGCTTCTTTGGCCGTTCTGTCCTCCAGGACTTCCTTGTCTGATCTTTGTTCGCAGACCCACCACCGGGGTTGGTATTGCTGGGGTATCTATTCTAAGGTAAGGAATCTGTCACTAACGTGTCTCTTTCAGATGCACAAGTTACTAACTTGTGTAACGATATATCTGTAAGAGACAGTAGTTAGTGACAGATTCCTACCGCCACCCATCCTCCCCGTTCTGCGAACTGATTTCTAGGGTTAAGGACATCCCTTTCAGGGCCCTAGTATTTTTCAGACACCTGTGTCAGCTTCTTGCATGGCTCTGCGTTCCTGGCGCGGAAAGTCGTGTACAGAACTGACGTCAGCGCGCAGGGCGGCGCCTAAGTGCTGCCCGCGGCGTCATCCCGGCGATCACGACGCCGACGACGGACGCGGAGCCGCACGACGCCGCCTACCGACGCGCAAGGGTACTGCTACGCAAAACTTTCCGGATCCAGCCTGACGCCTGGGGATATTCTAAGGTAAGGAATCTGTCACTAACTACTGTCTCTTACAGATATATCGTTACACAAGTTAGTAACTTGTGCTTTAGAACCAACAATAGGTATCAAAATATACTTTCTCAGAATGAGTTACTTTAGTTAGATACTTTTCAAATAGGCAATAGACTTTTGAATACAATAGTTACAGTTGTTGCAATAGGCAACACAATTTCAAACACAATAATACATTGAGCTCAATGGGAATTTCTAGTTAAATGCCATAGATTACTTTTTGGATTACTTTTCTTACCACAGGACTGGATCATAGATTCAGTCCTGGGACATCTCCTGTAAACAGTTGAGTAAAAACGTTTTGGTTACAGTTGTGATTTTTAAGGAATATTATTGTATTTTAATAGTTGGCACTTAGAAACTTTTTCACATAGAATCACCAATGTTATCCTATGGGAGGAAATTCACTTAGCAGGTAAGTGGGGTTATTGTTACTTTTTCTAACTCAGTGGTGGATCCTGGATCCAGCACTGGTGCATCTCCTGTAAACAGTTGAAAGAATGTGTTTTTGTTATACAGGCGATTTTTAACGAATATTTGTAAGTTTGCAAAATCGACACTTAGAAACTTTTTCAGCAAAAACCAGGCAATGTTATCCTATGGAAGGAAATTCAAGTTACCGGTAAGTACAGTTATGATTACTTTTCAGGGTCAGTGCTGGGCACCAAGATCCAGCACTGGGATCTCTCCTGATAACAGGTGAGTAAATTCGTTTTCATAATTCGGCTGATTTTAGATGAATATTTTAAAGTTTAGAAACTCCACACTTCGAAGAATTTCCAAGTGAAACCAGTCAATGTTACCCTATGGAAGAAAAGTGAGTTATCGGCTTTCGGGTAAGTACTCGGCTGGCAGAGTTAAGGTTCTGGGCATAGACTCAGGGGTCTCCCAGGGTCAGGTAAGTACAGTTGTTACACCCTCAGCGGCACAGGGGCAGCCGGGTGCAGAGTGAGTTAGGCCCAATGTTATCCTATGAGAGGCAGGGGGCCTTTGGTTGGTGGCTGCTGGCTTACAGGCCACGCGGCTGTGGGAGCTGGGCTCCTGGTCACTTGCTCAGGGCAAATGGGGAAGTAGCTTAGGGTAGAGGTTGCACTGCCAGGGGCACTCGGGCGACTGGGTGCAGGGTGCTTTTGAGCCGTCGGGCGCTCAATGGATTTCAATGGAGAAGCTCAAGAACGAACAAAGGCTGCAAGTTCGGGGACGGTGATTCTTCAGGTGCGACCACCACTTCGAGAGGTAAGTTGGGAAGCTGTAGGAAGGGTAGGCACCCAGGAGTTGGGCACAGGAGGCCGTGGGGCGCCGGGTGCAGGGGTATCTTTAGGCGTCGGAAATCTTACCCTCGGCTGGTTGCGGTTGGAGGGGTCCCTGGTTCTGAGGCTGCAGGTGTCGTCAGGAGCCTCGAGGTGGGTCCTTGGGTGCTGGATTCGGGGTCAGTTTCCGGGGGGACGTCCTCGAGGTCTTTGTTCACTCCAGCACAGGCCAGGCTTGGCGGGTGCAGTGTGTGCAGGGTTCGTGGTTCCCGGCTGATGCCAGGGGCTTGTTACTTGCTTTGAGCAGTACCACTGCTCGTGGGAGTCCCAGGTAGTTAGTCACAAGGCAGTCAGGTCCTCCGGGGTTTTTGAGGTTGCTGACCACTGGAGACGCCGGGGTTTAGCAGGAGCAGGTTCGAGGGTCGACAGGCCGGTAGGGCTGGGGCCAAATCAGTTGGTGTCTTCCTCTTGTTAGCAGCTGCACGGCAGGTCTTCTTGTTTCGGAATCTGGATCTGAGGAAGGAAGGTTCAGGGTGCCCCTAAATACTAACTTTAGGGGCGTTACAGGTAGGGCAGGGACCAATGGGTCCCTGTCCTGGGGTGAGTACACCCCCTATCCTGCCACTCTCCAGTGGGAGGGGGGCAGGAGCCTAGCTCTGATTGGGTAGGGCTCTCCATTCTCAAAATGGCGAGAGCCCGGAGTTGTGCTTTACCTCGCCTCCCCCACCTGAGGGGTGGGGTTGGCAGAGGCTGGCACACCCACTTCCCTTACTTTGTTTTTCCCACCTGTCTTCCCGCCAAAGTGGGGGTCAGAACCGGTGGGGGCCAGTTGCTGAGTACAGCAAGTTGCCTGGAGAAGCTCACAAAGGCTGCATGCCTTTGAAGCTCCCCCTGCCCATCCTGGGGGAGGAGACCTAGCACCTCGTCCCAGGATGTGCATTGTTGCAGGCCCAGGAGAGCGGATGGCTCTCTACCCAGGGGTCCAGCAACATGTCTGCTGTGTGGCAGCCTAGGCATCCTCTCAGTCAGGACACTGGTAGTTGGTTAGGTTTCAGGGGGCATCTCTAAGATGCCCTCTGTAGTGCATATTACATTAAATCCCACACTGGCATCAGTGTGGGTTTAATGTGCTGAAAGTTTGATACCAAACTTCTCAGTCTTCAGTGTAGCCATTATGGTGCTGTGGAGTTCGTAATGACAACCTCCCAGCACCATATACTCTTAATGGCATCACTGCACTTACAGTGCCCAGGAATGGCCCTGGGTACTGTAGGGGCACAGGGCTCATGCATCTGTGCCCACACCACTGGCATAGTGCACCCAGCTAGGGGGGTGACTGAGGTATGCCAGGGAAGTGTGTTTGTGGGCATGGCACACAGGGATGTGTGCCATGTCGACTCTGTTTAGTTCTGCACCAAGACACTCAGCCTGCAAAGGCAGGGTGTGTGTGTCAGGGTACAGGGCCTCTAAGGGTGGCACAATAAGTGCTGCAGCCCTTAGGGGCCTTCTCTGGTCACAGTGCCCTGGGTACCTAGGGTACCATTTTCCAGGGGCTTACCTGTGGCCAGAGATGCCAATTGGGTTTAGGCTTTAGTACAGTTTTTAGGGAAGGAACACAGGCCCTGGGTACCTGATTGGCAGGGACCCAGGGCACACCAAGGAAAAGTGCATCAGTTATCAGGCAAAAAGTGGGGGGGGTTACTGCAACAGAAACCCACTTTCCTACACTCTGACCCATAAAATGGTGTATATTTTAATTGGCTTGTCCCCAGTTGGTATACCCTAACTTTCTTTTAAGTCCCAAGTATATGGTGCCAGGGGTGCCCAGGGCCTGTAAGTTAGTTTCCATCATGGACTGCAGCACTTGTTGTGCCACCCTGAGTAGGAAAATGTAAAACATGGCTCCCAGTCTGCCACTTCACAATGTAAGGGCAGATCTGAAAGAAACACATAGTGATAGATTCCTTACCTTAGAATATCCCCAGGCGTCAGACTGGATCCGGAAAGTTTTCGTCAGCAGTACCCCTGCGCGTCGGTAGGTGGCGTCGTGCAGCTCCGCGTCAGTCGTTGGCGTCGTGGTCGCTGAGATGACATCGCGGGCGCTACTTAGACGCCGCCCACGCGCGCTGTCAGTTCTTTCTTTTTCCGCGCCAGCAAGCGCAGATCCGGGAAGAGCAGGAACCCCCAGTCAATTTTTGACTGACTTTTTGAGACTTTTGTCTCTATTTTTTCATCGGGTCTTCGACTCCTACGGTGCAGTTAGGATGCCCGGTTTAAAGTCCTGCGGGGATTGTCACCGCATGATGTCGGTGACGGACCCGCACCGCGTGTGTCTTTTCTGCCTGGGGCGCGACCATGACCGCAAGTCGTGCTCCGACTGCCGGGCCATGGCGCCGAAGACTTTGCGGGAGCGGTCCCGAAAGTTGCTGGAAGCCCGGCAGTCGGCTCCGCGCCGTTCCAAGTCCCGGTCCAGAGGGAGGTCGAGGGACCGTGCGCGGAGTCATCACCATCAATCTTCGGGATCCAAGTCTTCGCACTCTGGGTCAGGTAAGGCGAAGCACAAGTCGAAGAAACGCCATCGTTCTCCGACTTCCCCTCGCCGGTCGCGGGACACGGCTGAGGGTATGGGTGGTGCCACCCCCGCGGCTCCGGCGCAGTCCATGGAGTCGCCGCCCGACTACCCGCCCTTCCCGGGGTCGTCTGCGGCCCTGGCCCAGATACAGGTGTTCCTGTCGGCCATGGCTCGCCTCTTTGGGCCGTCTGGTCCCGCCGGTGCGCCTTCGGGCCCCGCGGTCCCGCATGGGTGTCCTCGCGTTTCCTCGGCGGCTCCGGCATCGCTGTCGGCTCCGGCCACGGCGCCGCAGGACACCCTTGGATCCAGGCCTGGATCCCGGTCGACGCCGGTTGACCTCTTTACGCCTCCGACGACGTCTACCTCCTCCCCCCCCCCCCCCCGGCACCGATCCTGACGCCGCCCGATCGTCGGGACGACGTCGACCTCAGTTTCAGCCCCGAGGTGGACACGGCGCCGAGCCGGTGTCGACCGATGCCGTTCTCGACCCTGCTTGGGGAATTCTATCCCCATGTCCCTGCTCCTTATTTTTGGCCTGTTGAACAGCCTGAGGAGCAAGGGGAGGACTGGGAGGGGTCTGAGGACCCTCTTGCTGCCGCCTGCGAGTCTGAACAGGACTTTTGGGTGACGCCAGTGGTCTGGATACCTCACCAGACCTTGGCATGCTGTCTCCTACCATGGCTACGGAGGAGGGCGCCAGTTATGCAGTGGTGTTGCTTAGGGCGGTTGAGGCCCTACACCTCCAGCTCCCTACTGTGGCCGTCAGGACTAACCTCCTGACAGAGGTGCTTCAGCCAGCAGCTACTTCTGTGGAGCCGCTGCTTCCTTTCAATGAAGCCATCTCTGACGTTCTTTTGGGCACTTGGTCCAGGCCCACCACAGGGGCTTTATTCTGGCAGCCAGGCGTCCCTCTACGAAAGTGGTATATGCCTGCAGGTGGAACAAATTTGTGGCATGTGCACAGCAAAGGCTGTGGATCCCCTTTCTGCCCCTCTTTCTGAGGTACTACTGTTCCTTCTTTCTTTGGCCCAGCAGGGCTCTGCTCTGGGCACTATCAAGGGCTAACTTTCTGCTATTTCGGCCTTTCTCAGGCTCCCTGATCAGCCCTCTCTTTTCAAGTCCCCTGTTGTAAATAGATTTCTCAAAGGCATTACACACTTTTTTCCTCCTATTCCTTTCGTGATGCCTCAGTGGGACTTGAATCTGGTTCTGACATACTTGATGTGCCCTCCCTTTGAGCCCCTTCACAACTGTCCTCTTCGTCTTTTAACGTTAAAGACTGCCTTCCTGGTGTCCATCACTTCCACCAGTCGGGTGAGTGAGCTCCAGGCTCTTTCTTGTAAGCCTCATTTCATTTCAGTCCATCCGGACAAGGTTGTGCTCAGGCCCCGTCCTTCCTTTTTGCCAAAAGTGGTTACGGCCTTTCACATTGGGCAGACTATTACCTTGCCCACCTTCTTTCCGCCTCCACATCCTTCCAGAGAGGAAGAGCGGCTCCACCGTCTGGACCCAAAACGTGCGCTCTCTTTTTATCTCACACGCACACAGCAGTTCCGGGTGGACGACCAGCTTTTTGTTGGCTACATCTGAAAGAGACACGTTAGTGACAGATTCCTTACCTTAGAATATCCCCAGGCGTCAGGCTGGATCCGGAAAGTTTTTGCGTAGCAGTACCCTTGCGCGTCGGTAGGCGGCGTCGTGCGGCTCCTCGTCCGGCGTCGTGATCGCCGGGATGACGTCGCGGGCAGTACTTAGACGCCGCCCCTGCGCGCTGACGTCAGTTCTTCTTTTTCCGCGCCAGTAATTGCAGATCCGGGAAGAGCAGTGCCCTAGTCAATTTTTGACTAAATTTTTGGTGAATTTTTCACTGTTTCTTTTCAAGACTTCTCGACTCCTAGGTGTCAGTAGGGATGCCCGGCTTAAAGCCATGCGACGTCTGTGGTCGAATGATGTCGATCACAGACCCGCATCTAGAGTGTCTCTACTGTCTTGGCCGAGACCACAACACGAAGTCGTGCCCTGACTGCCGGAAACTCCACCCGAAGGCTTTGCGAGAGCGGTCTCGAAAGCTCCTCGAGGTCCGGCAGTCGGCTCCGCGCCGCACCAAGCCCCGGTCCCGGGAGAGGTCGAGGGGCCGGTCGCGGAGCCCCCGCCGGTCGTCGGAGTCCAAGTCTTCGCGCTCCTCGGGTAAGTCGAAGCACAAAGTCTAAGAAGCATCATCGCTCTAAGACTTCGCCTCGCCGGTCTCGCGACTCGGCTGAGGCCCCTGTCGGCACCGTCCCCGCGGCCCCGGACGTGCCTGTGGAGCCGCCCCCGCATTACCCGTCCTTTCTGGGATCGGGGGCGACTCCGGCCGAAATACAGGAATTCCTGTCGGCCATGGCCCGCCTCTTTGGGCCTCAAGGTCCCTCCGGTGCGCCTTCGGGCCCCGCGGGCCCTGATGGGGTTGCTCCGGCTTCGCTGACGACTCCGTTCCCAGCGTCGCCTGTCCCGCCAGCCTTGATCTCGGCCTCGATCCCGGCTCCGGTGGTACCGCAACCCCCATCGACGCCGGTTGACCTAACAACGCCTCCGCCGGCGCCGATGTCCCCGGTGCCGTTCCTGACGCCGTCCGGGGCTCCGGGCGGCGTCGTTCCCCGGTTCTCTCCGGCTCCGGACATGGAGCCGGACCGACGTCGCTCGACGCCGATGAGATCTTGGGTCCCAGATGTCCCTCCTCCTCCATATTTTGAACCAGAGGAGGACCAGGAGAGCTGAGAGGGGTCGGAAGACCCTCTCACACAGCAGTGTGAGTATGATCAGGACTGGGCAGAGGAACTTGGGGATGCCAGTGGTCTAGACACTTCCCCTGACACTGGCATGCTGTCTCCTCCCGTGGCTACAGAGGAGGGAGCAAATTTCGCAACGGTGTTGCGTAGAGCAGCTGGAGCCTTGCACCTCCAATTGCCTACTGTGGCTGTCAGGACTAATCTCCTGACGGAAGTGCTTCAGCCGGCAGCTTCCTCATCGGAGACTGTGCTGCCGTTTAATGATGCACTATCTGACGTTCTTTTGGGCACCTGGTCCAAGCCCAACACAGGGGCTCATGTGGATAGGAACGTGGCCCGACGCCATCGCCCTTTTCCGGGCCCCCTTGTTTCTCTCGCAACATCCCACCCCCGAGAGCTTGGTTGTCCAAGCCTCTGCCTCCCAAACCACCTTCCCTTCCGCCCCTCCGGTTAGGGAATCCAAACGCCTGGACCAATTTGGGAAGAAGGCTTTTTCTTCCTCCAGTGCTGGCTTGCGGTCCGTCAACACCGCTTGCCTTTTGGGCCGATATACCCACTCCCTGTGGGATTCGGTGGCGGCTGTTTTGCCCCAGTGTTCTGAGGAGGTCCAGAAACTGCTTACCCGCACCATTGCGGAAGGTAGGGATGCGGCAAAGTACACCATACGTTGTGGCCTTGATACCGCCGACTCGCTTGGCAGATCGCTTGCAACGACGGTGGCGCTGCGTCGCCACGCCTGACTGAGAACAACTGGTTTCTCGGGTGATGTCCTGAATACACTCATGGACATGCCCTTTGATTGAGTCGGTCTTTTTGGTTCCAAAGCAGACCATGCGCTGGAGCGTTTTAAGGACTCACGGGCTACTGCCAAGTCCCTGGGCCTTTCTGTTGTGCGCCCTCCGCTAACCTCTGCTTTTCGCCCCTTTCGTGGCAACGGAAGGGGCGCCCAGTCACGTCCGCTGCCCAGCCACCGGCCCGCGTGGCCGAGGACGTGGATACCGCCGTGGCGGTTCGGGCAACCAGCGTGCGGGTCAGGCCATCACCTCCAACCCGTCCGCGGCCTCCAAGCCCTCCTAGTCCCTCCTTTCCGGTGCACAGCACGCCAGTAGGGGGCAGGGTCCGCCATCACCTTCACCACTGGCGTCCCATCACCTCGGACAGGTGGGTCTTGGACATTGTCCGAAGGGCTACTCCCTCCCCTTCGAGACCACCCCCAGCCATGCCACCTCAATTCCACCGCATGTCAGGGGATCACTTGGTACTTCTGCAGAAGGAAGTCACGGCCCTCTTGGCCAAGAGGGCCATCGAGCATGTTCCGACCCCAGAAGTAGGACGTGGTTGCTACTCCCACTACTTCCTGGTGCCCAAAAAGGACAAGGAGGACATGCGTCCTATCTTGGACCTCCGGAACGTCAATCGCTTCCTCCGGAAGGAGAAGTTCAAGATGCTCACCCTAGCTCAGGTCTTGACTGCCCTCGACCCTGGAGACTGGTTGGTAGCGTTGGACTTGCAGGACGCTTATTTTCACATCCCCGTCCTGCCGGCCCACCGGCGTTACCTGCGGTTCACGGTAGGCCTCGAGCATTTTCAGTTCACCGTGCTCCCCTTTGGCCTTACAAGTGCCCCTCGGGTGTTCACGAAAGTGATGGCGGTGGTCGCAGCTCATCTGCGCCGGGCAGGGGTTCCAGTCTTCCCCTACCTCGACGACTGGCTGCTGAAGGCGGGCTCGTCCCAGGCAGTCGTCTCCCACCTCCAGACTACGGCCGAACTCCTGCACTCGCTGGGGTTCTCCATCAATGTGCCGAAGTCGCATCTGATTCCTTCTCCACAGCTCCTTTTCATCGGAGCAGTTCTGGACACGACGCAGTTTCGGGCCTATCCTCCCGAACGGCGAGTCCGGGATATTCAGGCTATGATTCCGATCTTTCAGCCTTTATCCTGGGTTTCGGTACGGATGACCCTGAGGCTGCTGGGCCTCATGGCCTCCTGCATCCTGCTGGTCAATCATGCCAGATGGCATATGCTGGCTCTGCAGTGGGACCTGAAGTTCCAGTGGGCGCAGCACCAGGGCAACCTGTCCGATCACGTCCAGATCTCGGAGGGGACTGCACTACAGTTGCAGTGGTGGCTCTCGAACCGGCAATGGGTCATGGGCAGATCCCTCTCCCTTCCCCAGCCAGAGCACACAGTTGTGACGGACGCGTCCCTTCTGGGATGGGGCGGTCACATGGGAGAGGCGGAGATCAGAGGCCTCTGGTCTCCGGCGGAGTCCCGGCTCCATATCAACCATCTGGAGCTCCGGGCGATCCGACTTGCACTCAAGGCATTCCTTCCCTCTGTCAAAGGGAAGGTAGTGCAGGTGTTCAGACAACAACACCGCCATGTGGTATTGCAACAAACAAGGCGGTGTGGGGTCGTGGACTCTTTGTCAGGAGGCTCTGCGCCTCTGGACATGGCTGGAACATCAGGGCATGTTCCTGATGGTTCAACACCTGGCAGGTTCCCTGAACGCCAGGGCGGACGAACTCAGCCGCAGGTGCATGATGGATCACGAATGGCGTCTTCACTCGGAAGTGGCGCAAGGACTCTTTCTACAGTGGGGAGAACCTTGGTTAGATCTATTCGGCACCGAAGAGAACGCGCAATGTCATCAGTTCTGCGCGTTGGAATTTCCAAGGCGGCACTCGCTCGGCGACGCTTTTCGTCGCGAGTGGAGTTCGGTCTGTTGTACGCCTTTCCGCCTACACCACTTCTACCCAGAGTGTTGAAGAAAATTCGGCACGACCGGGCCCAAGTCATCCTTGTGGCTCCGGAATGGGCTCGAAGAGTTTGGTATCCCGAGCTACTCAGTAGGAGCGTAGGTCCCCCGATCCGTCTGCCTCTTCGGGAGGATCTTCTGTTGCAGCAGCAGGGGACGGTCCTCCACCCGAACCTGTCCAGCCTCCACCTGCTTGCGTGGAGATTGAGCGGCGGCAGTTGATTCCTTTCGACTTGCCTCCCGAAGTTTGTGATGTGATTCTGGCAGCCAGGCGTCCCTCCACTAAGGTGGTATACGCCTGCAGGTGGAACAAGTTTGTGGCATGGTGCACAGCAAAGGCTGTGAATCCCCTTTCTGCCCCTCTCTCTGAGGTTCTCCTGTTCCTTCTTTCCCTGGCCCAACAGGGTTCTGCCCTGGGTACCATCAAGGGCTATCTTTGTGCCATCTCGGCCTTCCTCAGGCTTCCTGATCAGCCCTCCCTTTTCAAGTCCCCTGTTGTTAACAGGTTTCTAAAAGGCATTACACACCTCTTCCCTCCTGTTCCGTTTGTGATGCCTCGGTGGGACTTGAACTTGGTTCTTACCTTTCTTATGTGCGCTCCCTTTGAGCCTCTACATAACTGTCCTCTTCGTCTTCTGACTCTGAAGACTGCCTTTCTGGTGGCCATCACCTCCGCTCGGCGGGTGAGTGAGCTCCAGGCTCTATCATGTAAACCTCCCTTTCTGTCTGTCCATCCAGACAAGGTTGTTCTTAGGACGCGTCCGTCCTTCTTGCCAAAGGTGGTTACTGCCATCCACATTGGGCAGACCATCACTTTGCCCACCTTCTTTCCGCCTCCGCATCCTTCCAGAGAGGAAGAGAGGCTCCACCGTCTGGACCCAAAACGTGCGCTTTCCTTTTACATCGACCGCACACACCATTTCCGGGTTGATGACCAGCTCTTTGTTGGCTACGTGGGCGCCAAAAAAGGTCGGGCGGTGCACAAGAGAACCATCTCCCGCTGGGTAACCTTGTGTATCAAAGCCTGCTATTCTTTGGCTAAGAAGGAGCCTCCTGTTGGGCTGCGTGCCCATTCCACCAGGGCAACGGCTGCTACCATGGCTTTGGGCCGCGGTGTTCCGCTGCAGGATATCTGTCAGGCAGCTACGTGGGCCTCGCTGCACACGTTTACAAAGCATTACTGCCTTGACAGTCAGGTCCGGAGGGACGGCTTCTTTGGCCGTTCTGTCCTCCGGGACTTCCTTGTCTGATCTTTGTTCGCAGACCCACCACCGGGGTTGGTATTGCTGGGGTATCTATTCTAAGGTAAGGAATCTGTCACTAACGTGTCTCTTTCAGATGCACAAGTTACTAACTTGTGTAACGATATATCTGTAAGAGACAGTAGTTAGTGACAGATTCCTCACCGCCCACCCATCCTCCCCGTTCTGCGAACTGATTTCTAGGGTTAAGGACATCCCTTCCAGGGCCCTAGTATTTTTCAGACACCTATGTCGGCTTCTTGCATGGCTCTGCGTTCCTGGCGCGGAAAGTCGTGTACAGAACTGACGTCAGCGCGCAGGGGCGGCGTCTAAGTACTGCCCGCGACGTCATCCCGGCGATCACGACGCCGACGACGGACGCGGAGCCGCACGACGTCGCCTACCGACGCGCAAGGGTAATGCTACGCAAAAAACTTTCCGGATCCAGCCTGACGCCTGGGGATATTCTAAGGTAAGGAATCTGTCACTAACTACTGTCTCTTACAGATATATCGTTACACAAGTTAGTAACTTGTGCATCAAAGCCTGTTACTCTTTGGCTAAAAAAGAACCTCCGGTGGGGCTGCGTGCTCATTCCACCAGAGCTGCTGCAGCCACTACTGCATTGGGACGTGGTGTCCCCCTGCAAGACATCTGTCAGGCACCCACGTGGGCCTCGCTGCACACGTTTACCAAGCATTATTGCATGGACAGCCAAGTCCGGAGAGACGGCTTCTTTGGCCGTTCTGTTCTCCGTGACTTTCTGGTGTGATCTTAGTTCGCAGACCCACCACCTGGGTTGGTATTGCTGGGGTATCTATTCTAAGGTAAGGAATCTATCACTATGTGTTTCTTTCAGATGGACAAGTTACTTACCTTCGGTAACGATATATCTGTAAGAAACATTAGTAGTGACAGATTCCTTACCGCCCCACCCATCCTCCCCGTTCTGCGAACTGATTTCTAGGGTGGTCATCCCTTTCAGGGCCCTAGTTTCAATGCACCAGTGGTCCGTATCTTGCATGGCTCTGCATTCCTGGCGTGGAAAGTCGTGTACAGAACTGACGTCCGCGCGCGTGGGCGGCGTCTAAGTAGCGCCCGCGACGTCATCTCGGCGACCACGACGCCAACGACGGACGCGGAGCCGCACGACGCCACCTACCGACGCGCAGGGGTACTGCTGACGAAAACTTTCCGGATCCAGTCTGATGCCTGGGGATATTCTAAGGTAAGGAATCTATCGCTACTAATGTTTCTTACAGATATATCGTTACCGAAGGTAAGTAACTTATCCTTTAAAACCGTTAACTCTACTTTGACATTCAAAATTATGGCAAACCCAAACCTCGCTTTTTAATTTATGTAAGTCACCCCACCCCTGTGGCAATACTAACGAGCCCTAAGGCAGGGTGCAGTATAATAATTGAAACATGTACTTTTTACATGTTCTAGCAGTAAAAACTTGGAATTGTTGTTTTTATTGTGGAAAAGCAAGTAGCCTCATTAGCAAGTAGTTACAGCCTGACACCCCAGCCCTGCTAACTAATGAATGGGGCTACTAAGGTTGGTACTATTTGGTATCAAAAGAATCAGTTAATTAAATCTGATGTAATGGTTAAATCAAATTTAATGTTACTGGTGGACAAAGTGCAACTTTAGAAATTGCCACTTTAGTTGCCCAAAATTTCCAGTGCCTGTTTACTGATGCACACAGGGAATGTCCTGCAGACGGCTTTCTGCTCTCCTGGGAAGACTTTCTGTAGGTAACTTTTTTTTTTTTTGCTGTAGCCACCCACTTTTTGACTGGTATCAGATGCAACTTTCACTGAAAGTGTGCTGGGTTGCTGCTAACCAGGTCCCCAGCACCAGTGTTCTTTCCCTAAACTCTACCTTTGCTCCACAATCGGCACCACTTTAAGATCCGTATAAGTCCCTAGTAAATGGTACCCCTGATACCTAGGGCATTGGGACTAAAGAGGGTCCCTAAGGGCTACACCATGACTTTTGCCACTCTAAGGAACCCCTCACCAATCTGCAGGAGGCACACTGCCATTTCAACCTGCGTGTCTTGCTGCAGAGAAAACCAAAGAGTTGACGTGGCACACATCCCTGTGTGCAATGGCTGCAAAACACTACATGTGGTATAGGTAAGTCACCCCTATAGCAGGCCTTACAGCCCTAAGGCAGGATGCACTATACCCATGTGGGCATATCTGCGTTGATTGGATGTGCCCCTGTGATATCGAAGTCACCCTTAGACACCACAAGTGTACAGGGAAGCCATACCAAGTACATGGGCTGGACATTTGTCATTACAAGTTACCAAACTACATGATGGCTTCACTGTACCCCCCAGATGTTTGGTACCAAACATCTCGTCTTAATAAACCCCCACTGATGCCAGTGTTGGATTTATTAATAAACTCACCCAGAGGGCACCTTAGAGGTGCCCCCTGAAAATCTACCAATCCCTAGCAAGTTCACTGACCGCTATCGACTAGCCAGCCACCCTAGACCGGTTTCTGACCCCCTGAGGTGGGAGCTTTCACTCTCTGAGCTCAGGAACAAAGCCTGCTCTGGGCAAGGTGTTTACACCTCCTCCACACAGGGACTGCATTCAGGGGAGGGAAGCTTCAAAGGTCTTGCCACCTTTGTTTTGCGACCCAGGCCTCTCCAGATGGTGGAGATGCCCACCCCCATGTCCAAAACCTACTTTATGGCAGCAAGACGGGCAGGAAAATTAGTCTAAATAGGTGTGCTCACATCAAGCCAGCACCACCCCTAAGGTGGATTAGCTTATGTGGTCCCACTTTTCAGATTCCTCCATCTTGTTTTGGACGAATTAGCATTCTAGGGTCAGGGTTATGCCCACTTCCCACAGGAAGTGGTCATATAGAGGGCATGGACACCCTAAAGGTAGTCAGCCCATTGGCTACTACCTGTCACTCCCCTTAACGCCCCTAAATTGAATATTTAGGTGGCACCCCTGAACCCAAGAACTCCCATTCAACAGATCAAGAGAAGGATGAAGAAGAGTCACTGCCTGGTAAGAGCAGCAGAAGAGCTGTTGTAGGAATCTGGCTCTGTATATACTATACCAAAGTGAGGTATAGTGTGCACAGTCCAGTGGAACCCCAAAGGTAGGCAGAGGTAAAGTTAGATAGCACCTCACTCTCTATTTGTGGTAGTGTGGTCGAGCAGTAAGGCAGTATCAGAGGACAGTGTTAAGCATTTGTTGTACACACTCACTCAGCAAATGAATTCACACACTCAGACTGAACTTCAGACCAATTGTTTTTGTATAAAAATATTCTTTTAGTTATTTTATTTCAGCCGTGCAGTAGCTAACAAGAGGAAGACGCCCACTGACTTGGCCCCAGCCCTACAGGCCTGCCTCCCCTCGAATCTGCTCCTGCGAAATCCCGGTGTGTCCTGCAGCCAGCAACCTCGAATACCCCGGAGGACCTGCCTGCCTTCACTTCCAAAGACTGCTTCTCCCGTGAACAACGGATTTGTTCAACTGCAACCTCTGGCAGCAGCCAGAGACCGCGAATCCAGCCCACTCTGCACCCGCCGAACCCGGCCCGAGCTAGAGTGGAAAAACAACACGAGGTCACCCCAGCGATCCTGACCCGAGATCCGGCGACTCCTGACCTGCCCCCAGTCGACGCCTGCAGCCTAAATCCAGAAGGCCCCCCTAACCGCGACCTGGAGCTGGTAAGAAGATCCGACCCCTAAAAGGCACCCCTGCACCAGACGCCCCACGGCCTTGTGTGCCCAAACCGACGGTGCCTAACCAACCCTCACCTTCCCAACTTACCTCTCGAAGTGGTGGTCGCACCCAGAAGTCCTTTGTCTCCCTGCCTGCTGTGCTTCTTCAAACTGGAGGTACTCTGTTGAAAACAGGGCGCCCGACGTCGAAACAGCACTCGGCCGCCTCAGTGCCGCTGAGTGTGCACCTTTTGTGCTACTTTGTTTCCCCATTTGCCCTGACCTAAACCCTAGGAGCTTTGCTCCCACAACCCAGTGGCCTGCTTGCCAGCAGCCACCAACCGGAGGCCCCCTATCCCCCATTGGATAACATTGGGCCTCAACACTCTGCACCCAGCCGCCCTAGTGCAGCTGAGGGTGTAACAAGAGTGCATCACTGACCCTGGGGGACCCCTGAGTCTAACCCCAGAACCTTAACTCCCACAGTTGATAACTTACCTGTGAACCGATAACCTATTTTTCCTCCGTAGGATAACATTGACAATTTTTCTTCCAAAAAGTTTCTAAGTGTGGAGTTTTGAAATTTAAAAATATTCTTTAAAAATCGCACAAATAACCAAAACGTATTTACTTACCTGTTTGCAGGAAATGTCCCAGTGCTGAATCTAGGTATCCAGCGCCAAGTTAGAAAAGTAACGTAAAAAGTACCTTACCTGTAATTTACTGAAAAAGCCTATTCATTTCAATGTACTGCGTTTGCTAAGTATTGCAACCTACTGCCACCCCTGTAAATCAAACAAAGTACAATTCCTATTGCATTTCAAACTGTTCTACATTCAGCAACTTATTACTGTAAAGTATTTAATGCTTACCTGTGCCAGGCTTGCTTGGTTCTAAAAATAAAACAGTATATATTTTTTTATACAAAACAATTGGCCTAGAGTTCAGTTCTTGAGTGTGTGAATTCATTTGCTGACTGAGTGTACATCAAATGCTTAACACTGTCCTCCGATACTGCCTTACTGCTCGACCACTCTACCACAAATAGAGAGTAAGGTTCTATCTAACTTTAACCTCTGCCTACCTCTGGGGTCACCTGGACTCTATACATACTATACCTCATTTTGGTGTAGTATATATAGAGCCAGTTTCCTACAAGGAGTGCCCCTAAATACTAGATTATGGGGTGTTACAGGTAGGTAAAAGGCAGGGACCAATGGGTCCCTTCCCTGGGGTGGGTACACCCCCTATTATGCCACCCTCCAGTGGGAGGGGGGGGCATGAGCCTGTCCCTGGTTGGCTGAGTCCCCCATCTTCAAGATGGCATGGACTGAGAGTTGTGCTTCACCTCGCCTCCCCCACCTGAGGAGTGGAGTTGGCAGAGGTGGGCACACCTCTCTTCCTCACTTGTTTTTCCTGCCGGTTCTCCTGCCCAAAGTGGGGGTCAGAACCAGTGGGGACCAGTTGCTGAGAGCCTTTGAAGCTTCCCCTTCGTGAACCCTGCCCATCCTGGGGGAGGAGGCTTGGCACCTCGTCCCAGGATGTGCATTGTTTCAGGCCCCAGAGAGCAGCAGGCCCAGGGGTCCAGAAACATGTCTGGTGGTGGCAGCTGAAAGCAGCCACTCAGCCTGGACACTAGTGGTGGGTTAGTTTTCAGGGGGCAGCTCTAAGATGCCCTCTGTGTGCACTTTTCATTAAATCCCACACTGGCATCAGTGTGGGTTTAATGTGCTGAGAAGTTTGACACCAAACTTCTCAGTTTTCAGTGTAGCCATTATGGTGCTGTGGAGTTCGTAATGACAAACTCCCAGCACCATATACTCTTAATGGCAGCACTGCACTTACAATGTCTAAGAATGAACTTGGACACTGTAGGGGTACAGGGCTCATGCACCTGTACCCTCACCACTGGTATAGTGCACCCAGCTAGAGGGGTGACTGATCTATGCCAGGGCAGTGGGTTGTAGGCATGGCACACAGATGTGTGCCATGTCGACTCTTCACTTTGTTCTGCACCAAGACACGCAGCCTGCAAAGGCTGTGTGTGTGTGTGTGTGTGTGTGTGTGTAAGGGTACAGGACCTCTAAGGGTGGCACTAAGTGCTGCAGCCCTTAGAGGCCTTCTCTGGTCACAGTGCCCTGGGTACCTGTGGTACCATTTACCAGGGGCTGACCTGTGGCCAGAGATGCCAATTGGGTTAGTTTTGGGGAAAGAACACGGGCCCTGGGAACCTGATTGGCAGGGACCCAGGGCACACCAAGAAAAAGTGCATCAGTAGTCTGGCAAAAAGTGAGGGGGTTACTGCAACAGAAACCCACTTTCCTACACTACCTGTTATGCATATATGAGTTTTCCAATGAAGGCGCTTAGCGCCGAAACGTACGTAGATGAAGATTCATCAACATCCTAAAGCCACGTGTCTGTCCAATAGTGATCTTGTTGTGACATTTGTATTTAAGAGATGTATCTCTAATCATGTAATTTGATTGTATTTAAATTCTTAATCAATGTTAACTGATGTGTTGTATGATGGTGACTAGGGATATTTGTGTGTTGTCATTTGATGCAATATTGTAAGTTATTCATTACTCTGTCTATCAAGGTGTTTTTATTAAAAAAATATAATCCGTTTCTAATAAGACATAAAAAATTATTTCAAGTTTTTAGTCTGACCCATATATATATATACAGTGTGCATATATCCATAGCTGCTCTGGGAGTTTGTTCAGACATTCTTTTTAGCTGCCCTGAGAACAGTCAGTCTCTAGGTGGTCCTTATTTGTTCACATTGATTTGACTTTTCCTTCCATAGGACTGCATTGTTCGTAAAAGCACACTACTTTGAAATATTTATCTGAAAGAGACATGTTAGTGACAGATTCCTTACCTTAGAATATCCCCAGGCGTCAGGCTGGATCCGGAAAGTTTTTGCGTAGCAGTACCCTTGCGCGTCGGTAGGCGGCGTCGTGCGGGTCCGTCGTCGGCGCCGGGATGACGTCGCGGGCAGTACTTAGACGCCACCCCTGCGCGCTGACGTCAGTTCTTATTTTTCCGCGCCAGTAAGCGCAGATCCGGGAAGAGCAGTGCCCTAGTCATTTTTTGACTATATTTTTGGTGATTTTTCACTGTTTTTCTCCACGAGTCTCTCGACTCCGAAGGTGTCGGTAGGGATGCCCGGCTTCAAGCCCTGCGAAGCCTGTGGTCGTATGATGTCGATCACAGACCCGCATTTAGAGTGTCTCTACTGTCTCGGCCGCGACCACGACACAGTCGTGCCCCGACTGCCGGGCCTTGCACCCGAAGGCTTTGCGAGAGCGGTCTCGAAAGCTCCTCGAGGTCCGGCAGTCGGCTCCGCGCCACACCAAGTCCCGGTCACGTGAAAGGTCGAGGGGCCGGTCGCGGAGTCCTCATTGGTCGTCGGGGTCCAAGTCTTCGCACTCCTCCGGTAAGTCGAAGCATAAAAAGTCTAAGAAGCGTCATCGCTCCACGACTTCGCCTCGCCGGTCTCGCGACTCGGCTAAGGCTCCTGTCGGCACCGTCCCCGCGGCTCCGGGAGTGCCTGTGGAGCCGCCCCCGCATTACCCGTCCTTCCCGGGTTCGGGGGCGACTCCGGCCGAGATACAGGAATTCCTGTCGGCCATGGCCCGCCTCTTCGGGCCTCAATGTCCCCCCGGTGCGCCTTCCGGCCCCGCGGTCCCGGCGCCGCCTGTCACACCAGCCTCGGCCCCGATCCCGGCTCCGGTGCTGCCGCAACCCCCATCGACGCTGGTTGACCTAACCACACCTCCGCCGGCGTCGATGTCTCCGGTGCCGTTTCCAACGACGCCCGGGGCTCCGGGCGGTGTCGTTCCCCGGTTCTCTCCGGACACGGCGCCGGACCGGCGTCGCTCGACGCCGATGAGACCTTGGGTCCCGCGTGTCCCTCCTTCTCCTTATTTTGAACCTGAGGAGGACGAAGAGAACTGGGAGGGGTCGGATGACCCTCTCACACAGCAGTGTGAGTACGAACAGGACTGGGCTGAGAAACTTGGGGATGCCAGTGGGCTGGACACCTCCCCTGATTCTGGCATGCTGTCTCCTCCTTCCGTGGCAACGGAGGAGGGAGCAAATTTTGCAACGGTGTTGCGTAGAGCAGCTGGGGCCTTACACCTCCAATTGCCTACAGTGGCTGTCAGGACTAACCTCCTGACGGAAGTGCTTCAGCCGGCGGCTACCTCCTCGGAGCCACTGCTGCCATTTAATGACGCACTTTCTGATGTTCTTTTGGGCACCTGGTCCAAGCCCGCCACAGGGGCTCCTGTGGATAGGAATGTGGCCCGACGCCATCGCCCTGCTCCGGGCGACCCCCTGTTCCTCTCCCAACAACCCCACTCCTGAGAGCTTGGTTGTCCAAGCCTCTGCTTCCCAAACCGCCTTCCCTACCGCTCCTCCGGATAGGGAATCCAAACGCCTGGATCATTGGGAAGAAGGTCTTTTCTTCCTCCAGTGCTGGCTTGCGGTCGGTCAACACCGCTTGCCTTTTGGGCCGATATTCCCACTCTCTGTGGGACTCGGTGGCGCAAGCTTTGCCCCAGTGTCCTGAGGAGGTCCAGACACTGCTTTCCCGCGCCATTGCGGAAGGAAGAGATGCGGCTAAATTCACCATCAGGTGTGGCCTTGATACCGCCGACTCGCTGGGTAGATCTATTGCAACGACAGTGGCGCTGCGCTGTCATACCTGGCTGAGAACCACTGGTTTCTCGGGTGATGTCCAGAACACTCTTATGGACATGCCCTTTGATGGGGTCGGTCTTTTTGGGAACAAGGCAGACCATGCGCTGGAGCGTTTTAAGGACTCACGGGCTACGGCCAAGTCCCTGGGCCTTTCTGCTGTACGCCCTCCGCAGCCATCTGCTTTTCGCCCCTTTCGTGGCCATGGAAGGGGCGCCCAGTCACGTCCGCTGCCCAGCCACCGGCCCGCGCAGCAAGCGTCTTCGCGTGGCCGAGGACGTGGCTCCCGCCGTGGCGGGTCAGGCAACCAGCGTGCGGGTCAGGCCACCAACCCCGCCCCGTCCTCCTAGTCCTTCCTTTCAGGTGCACAGCACGCCAGTAGGGGGCAGGGTCCGCCATCACGGTCACCACTGGCGTGCCATCACCTCGGACAGGTGGGTCTTGGACATTGTCCGAAGGGGCTACTCCCTCCCCTTCGAGACCACCAACCCAGCCATGCCACCTCAATTCCACCGAATGTCAGGGGATCACTTGGTGCTTCTTCAGAAGGAAGTTGCGGCCCTCTTGGCCAAGAGGGCCATCGAGCGCGTTCCGACCTCAGAAGTAGGTCGTGGTTGCTACTCCCACTACTTTCTGGTGCCCAAAAAGGACAAGGAGGACATGTGTCCTATCTTGGACCTCCGGAACGTCAATCGCTTCCTCCGGAGGGAGAAGTTCAAGATGCTCACCTTAGCTCAGGTCTTGACTGCCCTGGAGACTGGATGGTAGCGTTGGACTTGCAGGACGCTTATTTCCACATCCCCGTCCTGCTGGCCCACCTGCGTTACCTGCGGTTCACGGTGGGCCTCGAGCATTTTCAATTCACCGTGCTCCCCTTTGGCCTCACAAGTGCCCGTCGGGTGTTCACGAAAGTGATGGCGGTGGTCGCAGCTCATCTGCGCCGGGCAGGGGTTCCAGTCTTCCCCTACCTCGACGACTGGCTGCTGAAGGCGGGCTCGTCCCAGACAGTCTTCTCCCACCTCCAGACTACGGCCGAACTCCTGCACTCGCTGGGGTTCTCCATCAATGTGCCGAAGTCGCACCTGATTCCTTTTCCACAGCTCCTTTTCATCGGAGCAGTTCTGGACACGACGCAGTTTCGGGCTTATCCTCCCGAACGGCGAGTCCGGGATATTCAGGCTATGATTCCTGTCAGCCTTTATCCTGGGTTTCGGTACGGATGACCCTGAGGCTGCTGGGCCTCATGGCCTCCTGCATCCTGCTGGTCGATCATGCCAGATGGCATATGCGGGCTCTGCAGTGGGACCTGAAGTTCCAGTGGGCGCAGCACCAGGGCAACCTGTCCGATCACGTCCAGATCTCGGAGGGGACTGCAAAACAGTTGCAGTGGTGGCTCTCGAACCGGCAATGGGTCATGGGCAGATCCCTCTCCCTTCCCAGCCGGAGCACACAGTTGTGACGGACGCGTCCCTTCTGGGATGGGGCGGTCACATGGGAGAGGCGGAGATCAGAGGCCTCTGGTCTCCGGCGGAGTCCCGGCTCCATATCAACCTTCTGGAGCTCCGGGCGATCCGACTTGCACTCAAGGCATTCCTTCCCTCTGTCAAAGGGAAGGTAGTGCAGGTGTTCACAGACAACACCACCGCCATGTGGTACTGCAACAAACAAGGCGGGGTGGGGTCGTGGACCCTATGTCAGGAGGCTCTGCGCCTCTGGACATGGCTGGAACATCAGGCCATATTCCTGATGGTTCAACACCTGGCAGGTTCTCTGAACGCCAGGGCGGACGAACTCAGCCGCAGATGCATGATGGATCACGAATGGCGTCTTCACTCGGAAGTGGCGCAAGGACTCTTTCTACAGTGGGGAGAGCCTTGGTTAGATCTATTCGCCACCGAAGAGAACGCGGAATGTCAGCAGTTCTGCGCGTTGGAATTTCCAAGGCGGCACTCGCTCGGCGACGCTTTTCGTCGCGAGTGGAGTTGCAGTCTGTTGTACGCCTTTCCGCCTATACCACTTCTACCCAGAGTGTTGAAGAAGATTCGGAGCGACCGGGCCCAAGTCATCCTTGTGGCTCCGGACTGGGCTCGAAGAGTTTGGTATCCCGAGCTACTCAGTATGAGCGTCGATCCATCTGCCTCTTCGGGAGGATCTTCTGTCGCAGCAGCAGGAGACGGTCCTCCACCCGAACCTGTCCAGCCTCCACCTGCTTGCGTGGAGATTGAGCGGCGGCAGTTGATTCCTTTCGACTTGCCTCCCGAAGTTTGTGATGTGATTCTGGCAGCCAGGCGTCCCTCCACTAAGGTGGTATACGCCTGCAGGTGGAACAAGTTTGTGGCATGGTGCACAGCAAAGGCTGTGAATCCCCTCTCTGCCCCTCTTTCTGATGTTCTTCTGTTCCTTCTGTCACTGGCCCAACAGGGTTCTGCCCTGGGTACCATCAAGGGCTATCTTTGTGCCATTTCGGCCTTCCTCAGGCTTCCTGATCAGCCCTCCCTTTTCAAGTCCCCTGTTGCTAACAGATTCCTTAAAGGCATTACACACCTCTTCCCTCCTGTTCCGTTTGTGATGCCTCAGTGGGACTTAAACTTGGTTCTTACCTTTTTAATGTGCGCTCCCTTTGAGCCTCTACATAACTGTCCTCTTCGTCTTCTGACTCTGAAGACAGCCTTTCTGGTGGCCATCACCTCCGCTCGGCGGGTGAGTGAGCTCCAGGCTCTATCATGCAAACCTCCCTTTCTGTCTGTACATCCAGACAAGGTTGTTCTTCGGACGCGTCCGTCCTTCTTGCCAAAGGTGGTTACTGCCTTCCATATTGGGCAGACCATCACTTTGCCCACCTTCTTTCTGCCTCCGCATCCTTCCAGAGAGGAGAGAGGCTCCACCGTCTGGACCCAAAACGTGCGCTTTCCTTTTATATCAACCGCACACAACACTTCCGGGTGGATGACCAGCTCTTTGTTGGCTACGTGGGCGCCAAAAAGGTCGGGGCGGTGCACAAGAGAACCATCTCCCGCTGGGTAACCTTGTGTATCAAAGCCTGCTATTCTTTGGCTAAGAAGGAGCCTCCTGTTGGGCTGCATGCCCATTCCACCAGGGCAACGGCTGCTACCACGGCTTTGGGCCGCGGTGTTCCGCTGCAGGATATCTGTCAGGCAGCTACGTGGGCCTCGCTGCACACGTTTACAAAGCATTACTGCCTTGACAGTCAGGTCCGGAGGGACGGCTTCTTTGGCCGTTCTGTCCTCCGGGACTTCCTTGTCTGATCTTTGTTCGCAGACCCACCACCGGGGTTGGTATTGCTGGGGTATCTATTCTAAGGTAAGGAATCTGTCACTAACGTGTCTCTTTCAGATGCACAAGTTACTAACTTGTGTAACGATATATCTGTAAGAGACAGTAGTTAGTGACAGATTCCTTACCGCCCCACCCATCCTCCCCGTTCTGCGAACTGATTTCTAGGGTTAAGGACATCCCTTCCAGGGCCCTAGTATTTTTCAGACACCTATGTCAGCTTCTTGCATGGCTCTGCGTTCCTGGCGCGGAAAGTCGTGTACAGAACTGACGTCAGCGCGCAGGGGCGGCGTCTAAGTAATGCCCGCGACGTCATCCCGGCGATGCCGACGACGGACGCGGAGCCGCACGACGCCGCCTACCGACGCGCAAGGGTACTGCTACGCAAAAACTTTCCGGATCCAGCCTGACGCCTGGGGATATTCTAAGGTAAGGAATCTGTCACTAACTACTGTCTCTTACAGATATATCGTTACACAAGTTAGTAACTTGTGCACTTACCTGTAAAAATTGAGAACAAAAACAGTACTCATCTTTGAACGAAGTTCTTGGTTTCATAAATCTATATGTGTTATTTTTCTAATTTGTTCTTAGATTTATTCTGTGTCTCTCATTTATTGCCTCAGTACAACAAATGCTTTGCACTACTCTCTGATAAGCCTAATGCTCGCCCACACCACCGCAAAAGAGCGTTAGTATTATCTATTTTAGCCCCTGTAAGCCAATTGGGGACCCACTGAACTCTGCACAGTGTACTTTTCTGAAAGAGACCATTAGTTATAGATTCCCTACCTTAGAATTACCCCCAGGCCTCAGACTGGATCCGTAGAATTTTTCTCTTAGCATTACCCCTGCACTTCCGTTGTCTGCGTCTTGGTCGCCGGGATGACGTTGTGGTGTCTACTTAGACGCTGCCCCTGTGCGCTAATGTCAGTGATTTCTTTTTCCGCTCCAGTGCGTAGTTCTGGAGAGAGCTTGCCCCTTAGTCATTTTTTGACTGACTTTTTATCGACTTTTGTCCACATCTTTTTGGGTCTTTGACTCCTGGTGCACGAGGGAAGTCACATCGCCGGACCGGATTCAAGCCGTGTGAGGCCTGTAACCGCCTGATGTCGGTTACAGACCCCAACCTTGTGTGCCTCTGGTGCCTGGAGCGGGACCACGACCCGAAGTCATGCTCCAACTGTCGGGCCATAAATCCAAAGTTTTTGCGGGAGCGGTCCCGAAAGCACTTGGAGGCCCGGCAGTCGGCTCTGTGCCGTTCGAGGTCCCGGCCGAGAGGGAGGTCGCAGGTACTGGTCGCGAAGCCACCACCACCATTCGTCATCAAAGTCTTCGGGTAAGTCTAAGCACAAGAAGAAGCAGCGTCGCTCTTCGCCTTTTCCCCGTTCGTCAGGCGACGCGGGACCCGGAGCGTCGTTGCTCTCCAGCTCCTGGGACGGCTCTGAGCTACCCTCCATTTCCCGGTGCCGGAGCGTCCCCTGCCCAGCTTCGAGCTTTCGATAAAGTGCTTCATAGCATCTTTGGGCAGCCGACTCTGTTGGTGCGCCTTCGGGCCCCACAGACTCAGCTGGGGGCCCTGGGCCTTCTAAGCCGGCGGGCCCCCAAGGATCCAGGCCTGGATACGGATTGACGCTGGTCGACCTCACAGTACCTTCCCCGGCGCGGATCCCAGTGACAATGCCACCGGCGCTGGTTGTGCCGCTGACCCCAGCGTCATCCCAGACTTGGACACGGTGCCGGACCGACATTGGTACCGGCGCCCTGAAGGCACATTTGTGCCTCTGTTCATTCCTGGTATTACTTTCAGGCCTGAATGGCAACCAGAGGAGGGTGAGGAGGACTGGGAGGGGTCTGTGGACCCTTTGGCTGACCAACTTCAGGAGCGGGACTGGCGAGAGGACCTTGGTGACGCCAGTGGTCTGTATATCTCCCCAGACCTTGGCATGCTCTCTCTTCCCCCCCCTACTGTGGCTACAGAGGAGGGAGCCTCGTACGCAGTGGTGTTGCGTAGGGTGGTGGCAGTCAGGACTAACCTCCTCATGGAGGTGCTTCAACCGGCAGTGGCCTCTTCGGAGCCTGTAGGAAGCTGGCTCTGTATATACTATTCCAAAATGAGGTATAGTGTGCACAGAGTCCAATGGAACCCCACGGGTAGGCAGAGGTCAAAGTAGATAGCACCTTGCTCTCTATTTGTTGTAGTGTGGGCAAGCAGTAAGGCTGTATCAGAGGGTGGTGTTGAGCATTTGTTGTAAAAACTATCAGCAAATGATGTCACACACACAAAATATTATGCAATGTTTACAAATGAATGCAAGTTCAAATGCAGTTGTTTGAAATACAGGTAAGTCAAGGTGTTGCAATTACTGTACAGATTACTTTTTAGTTACTTTTCAGATTACTTTTTCTGCTCAGTGTGATATGCTTAGATGTCACACTGGGACATTTCCTAGAGAAAAGGTAAGCATCAGTTTTGCACAATTATTTTTCAGGTTTCCATACAAATCAACTCCACACTTAGAACATTTTTCAGAGAAAAACAGTCAATAGGTTCCTATGGAGAGAAATGAAGTTATCGGTTACCAGGTAAATACTCGGTCTTTGGGGTTGAGTTTCTGGGGTTAGAACAAGGGTTCCCCCAGGCTCAAGAATGCACTCTCGTTACACCCTCAGCGGCACTAGGGCGGCCGGGTGCAGAGTGCTGAGGCCCAATGTTTTCCAATGGGGATACGGGGCTGCTTACGAGCAGGCCACTGGGTTGTGGGAGCAAAGCTCCTGGTGTTAGGCTCAGGGCACAGGGGGATCCTGTTTAGCACAAAAAGCACACCCGCAGTGGCGCAGGGGCGGCTGGGTACAGGGTGCTGTTTTGGCGTCGGTGCCCTGATGATTGCAGTGGGGATTCTCCGGTTTCAACAAAGACCGCAGGCTCGGGGACGAAGATCTTCTGGAGGTGACCACCGGTTGGAGAGGTAAGTTGGGATACCTGGGGATGCTGGGACACAGTCTGTTGGGCCACCCAAGGCCGTGGGGCTCCGTGTGCAGGGTGTCTTTAGGCGTCGGGTTTCTCTTATCAGCTCTGGTCGCAGTCGTGGGGGGGGGGGGGGGGGAGGATCCTCCAGAAAGAGGCTGCAGGCTTTGCTGGGAGATTCGAGGCATTTCAGCGATCACCAGATCTCATGTCTGAATTGCCGGGGAGACCTCTTTGTGCTGTTGGGCCACTCGAACTTGGGCCTTGGGCCATGGGTGCAGACTAGCGGATTTTGCCGGAGCTGGAGTCTGTTGGTGAACAAATCCGGTGTTCACGGGAGACTGTCTTTTCTTTGGAAGGCAGGGCAGCTCCTCGGGGTTCTTGAGGTTGCTGGCTGCAGGACACACCGGAGTTTCGCTTCTGCAAGTTCGAGGTGGGGACAGGCCAGTAGGGGTGAAGCCAAGTCAGTGGGCGTCCTCCTCTTCTTAGCTTCGGCAATGCTGTTCTGTCCTACTTCTTCTTTTCTTCTTGGTCATTGCTTGTCTGAGGAGGCACGGTTCAGGGGTGCCCCTAAATACTAGATTTAGGGGCGTTACAGGTAAGTAATAGGTTGGGACCAATGGGTCCCTTCCTTGGGGTGGGTACACCACCTGTTATGCCATCCTCCAGTGGGAGGGGGGCATATGCCTCACTCTGGTTGGCTGGGTCCTCCCATATGCAAGATGGCGGGGACTGAGAGTTGTGCTTCACCTCGCCTCCCCCACCTTAGGGGTGGGGTTGGCAGAGGTGGGCACACCTCCCTTCCTCACTTGGTTTTCCCACCCGTTCTCCCGCCCAAAGTGGGGGTCAGAACCGGTGGGGACCAGTTGCTGGAAGCAGCAAAAGACCTGGGGAAGCTCACAAAGGCGGCAAGCCTTTGAAGCTTCCCCTTCGTGGACCCTGCCCATCCTGGGGGAGGAGGCTTGGCACCTCTTCCCAGGATTTGCATTGTTTCAGGCCCCTGAGAGCAGTAGGCTCTCGACCCAGGGGTCCAGAAACATGTCTGGTGGTGGCAGCTGGGGAGCAGCCACTCAGCCTGGACACTAGTGTTAGGTCATTTTTCAGGGGGCATTGCCACGATGCCCTCTGTGTGCATTTATTATTAAATCCGGCACACTGGCATCAGTGTGGGTTTAATGTGCTGAGAAGTTTGATACCAAACTTATCAGTTTTCAGTAAAGCCATTATGGTACTGTGCAGTTCGTAATGACAGACTCCCAGCACCATATACTCTTAATGGCAGCACTGCACTTACAATGTCTAAGAATGGACTTGGACACTGTAGGGGTACAGGACTCGTGCTCCTGTACCTTCACCACTGGTATAGTGCACCCAGCTAGAGGGGTGGCTGATCTGTCAGGGCAGTGGGTTGTAGGCATGGCACACAGGGATGTGTGCCATGTCGACTCTTCACTTTGTTCTGCACCAAAACACGCAGCCTGCAAAGGCAGTGTGTGTGTGTAAAGGTACTGGGCCTCTAAGGGTGGCACAATAAGTGCTGCAGCCCTTAGAGGCCTTCCCTGGTCACAGTGCCCTGGGTACCTGTGGTACCATTTACCAGGGGCTGACCTGTGGCCAGAGATTGCCAATTGGGTTTGGTCTTCAATGCATTTTTAGGGAAAGAACATAGGCCCTGGGTACCTGATTGGCAGGAGCCCAGGGCACACTCCGTCAAAGTACATCAGAAGTTCAGCAAAAAGTGGGGGCAACCATGCAGAAAGAGGGCACTTTCTCGCAGAGCCCCTTCTGCCTTTCAATGAAGACCTCACAACGTCCTTCTGGGCACTTGGTCCAAGCCCAGCACAGGGGCTCCTGTGGACCGACACCACCGCCCGGCCCCGGGTGACCCACTTTTCCTCTCCCAACCCCCGAGAGCTTGGTGGTCCAAGCTTCGTCCTCCAAGGGCGCATTCCCTACTGCTTCCCCAGATAGGGAATCCAAGAAGCTGGACCACCTTGGGAAGAAGATGTTTTCTTCCGCTAGCTTAGCATTGCGGTCGGTAAATACTGCATGCCTCTTGGGCTGTTATACCCATACAGTGTGGGATATAGTGTGGGTGGAACGTGGTGGGGCACCCCTTCCGTAGCCACCAAAGGGGCGAAAGGCAGACTGCGTGGGCTAGAGGTTGCCGCGAGGCCCATGGATCTGGCCGAAGCCCTAGAATCCTTGAAGCGCCGAGTCTGCCTTGTCACCGAAATGGCGACGGCCATTAAAGTGCATGTCCAGTAAGGTGGATTATTATTTGTTTACACTAAAGTTTGTCCTTGTTACTGACACATGTTTGTGTAATTTTTAGGAGCACTTTCTGTATTGTGTATTTGTACAAAAATAGAATAATATATGAGAAACTTTTTTGATAAATCTTTGAAGGATACTGAATCATTATTTGTTTGATTATTGATATGTATAATTTTTGAGTCACAATTGTTCTACTTTAACTAAAGAACCTGAACCATTGTAGCATTCATATGGTTTCTTCGCTGTAGGCAGGTCTGAGTCGAGACAGACCGGTAGGGCTGGGGCCTAAGCAGTTGATGTCCTCTTCTTCCCGGGTCAGCACAACTATCTTCCTGGAGTACGAGGAGGCATGGTTCATGGTCACCCCTAAATATGAAGTTTAGGGGCGTTAAAAGGGGTGTGCAGGTCAGGACCAATGGGTCCCTTCCTTTGGGTGGTTACACCCCCTGTCATGCCACCCTCCATTGGGAGGGGGCATGAGCCTCTTCCTAATTGGCTGAGTCCCCTCATCTTCAAGATGGAGGGGACTGAGGTGTGCTTCACCTCGCCTCCCCCACCTGAGGGTTGGGGTTGGCAAAGGTGGGCACACCTCTCTTCCTAGCTTGGTTTTCCTGCTGATTCTCCCTCCCAAAGTGGGTGCGAGAACCAGGGTAAGCCAGTTGCTGGATGCACCAAAAGGCAGGGACAGTTTCCAAAGGCGGCAGGCTTTTGAAGCTTCCCCTTTCGTGGTCCCAGCCCATCCGGGGGGAGGAGGTACGACACCTTTGCCCAGGATGGGCTTTGTCTCTGGACCCAGAGAGTGGAGAGTCACTACCCAGTGGTCCCGAAACCTGTCTGGTATTGGCAAATGACGGGCAGCCATTCTGGAACCACACCAGGGCTGGTCGATTTTCAGTGCATTTAACATTAAATCCCACAATGTGCTGAGCAGTTTCCTGCCAAACTTCCCAGTTTTTAGTAAAGCCATTATGGAGCTGTGGAGTTTGTAATGACCAACTCTCAGACCATATACTCTTAATGGCAGCACTGCACTTACAATGTTTAAGAATGGACTTAGACACTGTAGGGGTACAGGGCTTTTGCCTCTGTACCCTCACCTTCGGGCTAGTGCCCCCTGCTAGAGGGGTGACCTACCTAGACCTCAGGCAGTGGATGGCAAGCATGGCACACAGGGATGTGTGCCATGTTTACTCTATACTTTTCTCTGCACCAGAACACGCAGCCTGCAATGGCAGTGTGTGGGTGTTATGGTGCAGGGTCTCTAAGGGTGGCACAATAGGTGCTGCAGCCCTTAGAGGCCTTCCCTGGTCACAGTGCCTTTGGTACCCCTGGTACCTTTTACAAGGGGCTTACCTGTGGCCAGGGATGTGCCAATTGTGGGTACAAAGGTACAGTTTTGGGAAACACAGGCCCTGGGAACCTGATTGTTCGGGACCCAGGGCTCATCTAATCAGGTTGCACAAGATGTTTGGCAAAATGTGGGTGGTAGCCATGCAAAAAGGGCACTTTCCTACAGGCTAGGCCTAGGAGAAAATTAAGAGGGGCCACTGGACCCTTAAGAATACCAACCCCTAGACTGGATTAATAATGACTGGTGTGAGGAATTGCATACCAGTGGACTGGACACCTCCCCAGATACTGGCTTTATCTCTCCTCCTGCCATAGCTGCGGAGGTGGGTGCCACATGTGCTATGGCGGTGTGTGGCCGAGGTCCTGGACTTTCAGTTGCCCTCTGTGGCTGTCCAGACTAACGTCTTGACAGAGGTGTTTCAACCAGGATCCACCTCTTTATAACCCCTTTTCCCATTTATAGAAGCCCTCTGGGACGTCCTGTGAGTGGCCTCGTCCAAGCCCTGCACAGGGGCTCCTGTGGACAGGGCAATTGACCGCCGCCATCGCCTTGCCCTAGTGGACCCCTCTTTCCTCACACAGCACCCTACCCCAGAGAGCTTGATGGACCAAGCATCTACTTCCTGAGTAAATCCTGGTACATTCCCTACCGCCCCACCGGATAGGGAATCCAAAAGGCTGGACACCTTGAGTAAGAAAATGTTTTCTCCCACCAGCCTGTCATTGTGGTCTGTGAACACTGCATGCCTTTTGGGCAGTTTCTCCCATTCTCTTTGGATTTCTTTTGCACAGGCGCTGCCTGTGGTCCCGGAGGAGGCCCAGGCCTTACTCTCCCAAGCTATGGCTGATGGGAGAGACGCAGCGAAGTTCAGTCAGATGTGGGCTGGATATGACTGACTAGCTAGGCAGAGCGGTTTCTTCACTTATGGACATGCCCCTTGATGGCTCCCACCTCTTCTGAGACCAGATGGACTCAGCGCTTCAAGGACAGCAGAGCTATGCCTAGGTCCTTGGGCCTTTCTGTGGACATCCCACCTCTGCCCCTTCAACCACAGTCTTACTTTTGTGGCCAGCCACATCTCTTCCAGCAATCTTCCCAGCCTCTGTGTGGCCAAGGACGCAACACCCACAGACCCAGAGGGTCAAGCAGCCAGAGGTCAGCCGAGTCGACCAAATCCCCGGCAGCCGCAGCCTCCAAGCCTCTAGTTTACCCTCCAAATATCATGGGCAACCAGTGGTTGGCAAGATACGCCATCATCTGCACAACTTGAAGTCAATAGCATCTGACTGCTGAGTTCTTCAGATTGTTCGTAGGGGCTGCTCCCTCCCCTTCATCACTACCCTCCATGCATGCTTCCCACATATGACCAGCTGACGGAGGACCCTCTCTCCTTACTCCACCAGGAAGTGGCGACTATCATGGCCAAGGGAGCCATAGAGGTAGTGCTAGCATCAGAAGTAGAACTTGTTTGATATTCCCGCTTATTTCTGGGGCCCAAGAAAGAATGAACCCTTTGTTCTATCCTAGACCTGCGCCCTGTCAATTTCTTCCTGAAAAAGGGGAAATTCAAAATGCTCACGCTCGCACAAGTCTTTGTCTGCCCTGGACACGGGAGCCTGAATAGTGGGGTTGCACTTGCAGGACGTTTATTTCCACATCCCCGTCCTGCCTGCCGACAGACGTTACCTGCGGTTCACGGTAAGTCAAGAGTGTTTTTAGTGCTACTGTTTGGCCTTACCAGCCCCCCTTACGTGTACACCAATGTGATTGCAATGGTTGCAGCTCATCTGCGGGGCTCAGGGGTGCCAGTTTTCCCCTAGCTCGACGGCTGGCTGTTGAAGGCGGGCTCGTTCCAGGCAGTAGTATCCTACCTCCAGACTACGGCAGACCACCTGCACTCCCTAGGGTCACACCTGACCCCTTCTCAGATGCTCCCTTTTATTGGAGCTGTTCTGGACACTGTGCAGTTTTGGGCTTACCCTCCTGACCAGCGAGTCCGGGATAATCAGGCTATGGTACCGATGTTTCAGCCTCTATTCTGGGTTTCAGTGAGACTAACTCAGAGGCTGCTGGGCCTCATTGCCTCCTGCTTGTGACACATGCCCCCTGGAATATGCTCTGCAGTGGGACCTAGTACCAGTGGGCACAACATCAGGGAAATCTCTCTGACATGGTCCACATCTCGGAGCGTACTGCAAAAGATCTGCAGTGGTGGAACTTCAGGACATTTCCTTGGTTTTTCAACACCTGGCGGGCTCTCTGAACGCCAGAGCCTAGTGGATCACAAATGGAGTCTCCATCTGGAGGTGGTGCAAGGTCTCTTTCAGCAGTGGGGAGAGCCTTGGTTAGCTCTGTTCGCCACCTCCAATAACGTGCAATGTCAGCTGTTTTGTGTGCTGGAGTTTCCAAGGCAGTTTTCACTTGGTGATGCTTTGAGTCTCGAGTGGAGCTCAGGCCTCCTGTATGCCTTTCCGCCCATACAACTCCTGCCCAGATTTCTCAAGATCCGAAACGTCCAGGCCCACGTCATCCTTGTGGCTCCGAACTGGGCTCGGAGAGTTTGGTATCCCGAGCTGTTGAACATGGCCATTGTTCCTTTGATCTGGCTGCCCCTTCGGGAGGATCTTCACAGCAGTTCACCACTCAAACTGGTCCCCACTCTGCCTTCAGGCGTGGAGTCTGAGCGGCGACCGTTGACAAGCTTTCGACTTGCCCAAAGTCTGCAGTGTTATCTTGACAACCCGGTGTCCCTCCACCAAGACGGTAAACGGAGGCTGTTGGAATAAATTTGAAGAAATCTGAAAGAGACACGTTAGTGACAGATTCCTTACCTTAGAATATCCCCAGGCGTCAGGCTGGATCCGGAAAGTTTTTGCGTAGCAGTACCCTTGCGCGTCGGTAGGTGGCGTCGTGCGGCTCCGCGTCCGTCGTCGGCGTCGTGATCGCCGGGATGACGTCGCGGGCAGTACTTAGACGCCGCCCCTGCGCGCTGACGTCAGTTCTTCTTTTTCCGCGCCAGTAAGCGCAGATCCGGGAAGAGCAGTGCCCTAGTCCATTTTTTACTAACCTTTTTTGTGAATTTTTTCACTGTTTCTTCATCGAGTCTTCACGACTCCTAGGTGTCGTAGGGATGCCCGGCTTCAAGCCATGCGAGGCCTGTGGTCGCATGATGTCGATCACGGACCCGCATCTCGAGTGTCTCTTCTGTCTCGGCCGAGACCACGACACGAAGTCGTGCCCTGACTGCCGGAAACTTCATCCGAAGGCTTTGCGAGAGCGGTCTCGAAAGCTACTCGAGGTCCGGCAGTCGGCTCCGCACCGCACCAAGCCCCGGTCCCGGGAGAGGTCGAGGGGCCGGTCGTCGGAGTCCCCGCCGGTCGTCGGAGTCCCCGCCGGTCGTCGGAGTCCCCGCCGGTCGTCGGAGTCCCCGCCGGTCGTCGGAGTCCCCGCCCGGTCGTCGGAGTCCCCGCCGGTCGTCGGAGTCCCGCCGGTCGTCGGAGTCCCCGCCCGGTCGTCGGAGTCCCCGCCCGGTCGTCCGGAGTCCCTGCGTCCCGGATCGTCGGAGTCCCCGCCGGTCGTCGGAGTCCCCGCCGGTCGTCGGAGTCCCCGCCGGTCGTCGGAGTCCCCGCCGGTCGTCGGAGTCCCCGCCCGGTCGTCGGAGTCCCCGCCGGGTCGTCCGGGAGTCCCCGCCGGTCGTCGGAGTCCCCGCCCGATGCGTCGGAGTCCCCGCCGGTCGTCGGAGTCCCCCGCCGGTCGTCGGAGTCCCCGCCGGTCGTCGGAGTCCCCGCCGGTCGTCGGAGTCCCCGCCGGTCGTCGGAGTCCCCGCCGGTCGTCGGAGTCCCCGCCGGTCGTCGGAGTCCCCGCCGGTCGTCGGAGTCCCCGCCGGTCGTCGGAGTCCCCGCCGGTCGTCGGAGTCCCCGCCGGTCGTCGGAGTCCCCGCCGGTCGTCGGAGTCCCCGCCCGGTCGTCGGAGTCCCCGCCGGTCGTCGGAGTCCCCGCCGGTCGTCGGAGTCCCCGCCGGTCGTCGGAGTCCCCGCCGGTCGTCCGGAGTCCCCGCCGGTCGTCGGAGTCCCCGCCGGTCGTCGGAGTCCCCGCCGGTCGCCGGAGTCCCCGCCGGTCGTCGGAGTCCCCGCCGGTCGTCGGAGTCCCGCGCCGGTCGTCGGAGTCCCGCCCGGTCGTCGGAGTCCCCGCCGGTCGTCGGAGTCCCCGCCGGTCGTCGGAGTCCCCGCCGGTCGTCGGAGTCCCCGCCTTCGCGCTCCTCGGGTAAGTCGAAGCACAAGAAGTCTAAGAAGCATCATCGCTCTAAGACTTCGCCTCGCCGGTCTCGCGACTCGGCTGAGGCCCCAGTCGGCACCGTCCCCGCGGCCCCGGACATGCCTGTAGAGCCGCACCCGCATTACCCGTCCTTTCCGGGTTCGGGGCGACTCCGGCCGAAATACAGGAATTCCTGTCGGCCATGGCCCGCCTCTTCGGGCCTTCAGGCCCCTCCGGTGCGCCTTCGGGCCCCGCGGGCCCTGATGGGGTTGCCCCAGCGCCGCCGTCGACTCCGGTCCCGGCGCCGCCTGTCCCACTAGCCTTCATCTCGGCTCCGGCCCCGGCCTCGATCCCGGCTCCGGTGGTGCCGCAACCCCCATCGACGCCGGTTGACCTAACCACGCCGATGTCCCCGGTGCCGTTCCTGACGCCGTCATGGGCTCCGGACGGCGTCGGTCCCCGGCTCTCTCTAACTCCGGACATGGAGCCGGACCGATGTCGCTCGACTCAGACTCCGGCGTTGATGAGACCTTGGGTCCCAAATGTCCCTCCTCCTCCATATTTTGAACAAGAGGAGGACCAGGAGAGCTGGGAGGGGTCTGAGGACCCTCTCACACAACAGTGAGTGTATGATCCGGACTGGGCTGAGGAACTTGGAGATGCCAGTGGTCTAGACACCTCCCACTTGGGGATGCCAGTGGTCTAGACACCTCCCCTGACACTGGCATGCTGTCTCCTCGCCGGTCGTCGGAGTCCCCGCCGGTCGTCGGAGTCCCCGCCGGTCGTCGGAGTCCCCGCCGGTCGTCGGAGTCCCCGCCGGTCGTCGGAGTCCCCGCCGGTCGCCGGAGTCCCCGCCGGTCGTCGGAGTCCCCGCCGGTCGTCGGAGTCCCCGCCGGTCGTCGGAGTCCCCGCCGGTCGTCGGAGTCCCCGCCGGTCGTCGGAGTCCCCGCCGGTCGTCGGAGTCCCCGCCGGTCGTCGGAGTCCCCGCCGGTCGTCGGAGTCCCCGCCGGTCGTCGGAGTCCCCGCCGGTCGTCGGAGTCCCCGCCGGTCGTCGGAGTCCCCGCCGGTCGTCGGAGTCCCCGCCGGTCGTCGGAGTCCCCGCCGGTCGTCGGAGTCCCCGCCGGTCGTCGGAGTCCCCGCCGGTCGTCGGAGTCCCCGCCGGTCGTCGGAGTCCCCGCCCGGTCGTCGGAGTCCCCGCCGGTCGTCGGAGTCCCCGCCGGTCGTCGGAGTCCCCGCCGGTCGTCGGAGTCCCCGCCGGTCGTCGGAGTCCCCGCCGGTCGTCGGAGTCCCCGCCGGTCGTCGGAGTCCCCGCCGGTCGTCGGAGTCCCCGCCTTCGCGCTCCTCGGGTAAGTCGAAGCACAAGAAGTCTAAGAAGCATCATCGCTCTAAGACTTCGCCTCGCCGGTCTCGCGACTCGGCTGAGGCCCCAGTCGGCACCGTCCCCGCGGCCCCGGACATGCCTGTAGAGCCGCACCCGCATTACCCGTCCTTTCCGGGTTCGGGGGCGACTCCGGCCGAAATACAGGAATTCCTGTCGGCCATGGCCCGCCTCTTCGGGCCTTCAGGCCCCTCCGGTGCGCCTTCGGGCCCCGCGGGCCCTGATGGGGTTGCCCCAGCGCCGCCGTCGACTCCGGTCCCGGCGCCGCCTGTCCCACTAGCCTTCATCTCGGCTCCGGCCCCGGCCTCGATCCCGGCTCCGGTGGTGCCGCAACCCCCATCGACGCCGGTTGACCTAACCACGCCGATGTCCCCGGTGCCGTTCCTGACGCTGTCATGGGCTCCGGACGGCGTCGGTCCCCGGCTCTCTCTAACTCCGGACATGGAGCCGGACCGATGTCGCTCGACTCAGACTCCGGCGTTGATGAGACCTTGGGTCCCAAATGTCCCTCCTCCTCCATATTTTGAACAAGAGGAGGACCAGGAGAGCTGGGAGGGGTCTGAGGACCCTCTCACACAACAGTGAGTGTATGATCCGGACTGGGCTGAGGAACTTGGGGATGCCAGTGGTCTAGACACCTCCCACTTGGGGATGCCAGTGGTCTAGACACCTCCCTGACACTGGCATGCTGTCTCCTCCCGTGGCTACGGAGGAGGGAGCTAATTTTGCAACGGTGTTGCGTAGAGCAGCTGGAGCCTTACATCTCCAGTTGCCTACTGTGGCCGTCAGGACTAACCTCCTGACAGAAGTGCTTCAGCCGGCGGCTTCCTCCTCGGAGACTGTGCTGCCGTTTAATGATGCACTCACTGACGTTCTTTTGGGTGCCTGGTCCAAGCCCACCACAGGGGCTCCTGTGGATAGGAACGTGGCCCGACGCCATCGCCCTGCTCCGGGCGACCCCTTGTTTCTCTCCCAACATCCCACCCCCGAGAGCTTGGTTGTCCAAGCCTCTGCCTCCCAAACCGCCTTCCCTACCGCCCCTCCGGATAGGGAATCCAAACGCCTGGACCAATTTGGAAAGAAGGCTTTTTCTTCCTCCAGTGCTGGCTTGCGGTCCGTCAACACCGCTTGCCTTTTGGGCCGATATACCCACTCCCTGTGGGATTCGGTGGCGGCTGTTTTGCCACAGTGTTCTGAGGAGGTCCAGACACTGCTTACCCGCGCCATTGCGGAAGGGCGAGATGCGGCTAAATACACCATACGTTGTGGCCTTGATACCGCCGACTCGCTGGGCAGATCGCTTGCGACGACGGCGCTACGTCGCCACGCCTGGCTGAGAACAACTGGTTTCTCGGGTGATGTCCAGAATACACTCATGGACATGCCCTTTGATGGAGTCGGTCTTTTTGGTTCAAAAGCAGACCATGCGCTGGAGCGGTTTAAGGACTCACGGGCTACTGCCAAGTCCCTGGGCCTTTCTGTTGTACGCCCTCCGCTCACCTCTGCTTTTCGCCCCTTTCGTGGCCACGGAAGGGGCGCCCAGTCACGTCAGCTGCCCAGCCACCGGCCTGCGCAGCAAGCGTCTTCGCGTGGCCAAGGACGTGGATATCGCCGTGGCGGTTCGGGCAACCAGCGTGCGGGTCAGGCCACCACCTCCAACCCGACCGCGGCCTCCAAGCCCTCCTAGTCCCTCCTTTCCGGTGCACAGCACGCCAGTAGGGGGCAGGGTCCGCCATCACCTTCACCACTGGCGTCCCATCACCTCGGACAGGTGGGTCTTGGACATTGTCCGAAGGGGCTACTCCCTCCCCTTCGAGACCACCCCCCCAGCCATGCCACCTCAATTCCACCGCATGTCAGGGGATCACTTGGAACGTCAATCGCTTCCTCCGGAAGGAGAAGTTCAAGATGCTCACCCTAGCTCAGGTCTTGACTGCCCTCGACCCTGGAGACTGGATGGTTGCGTTGGACTTGCAGGACGCTTATGTTCACATCCCCGTCCTGCCGGCGTTACCTGCGGTTCACGGTAGGCCTCGAGCATTTTCAGTTCACCGTGCTCCCCTTTGGCCTTACAAGTGCCCCTCGGGTGTTCACGAAAGTGATGGCGGTGGTCGCAGCTCATCCGCGCCGGGCAGGGGTTCCAGTCTTCCCCTACCTCGACGACTGGCTGCTGAAGGCGGGCTCGTCCCAGGCAGTCGTCTCCCACCTCCAGACTACGGCCGAACTCCTGCACTCGCTGGGGTTCTCCATCAATGTACCGAAGTCGCATCTGATTCCTTCTCCACAGCTCCTTTTCATCGGAGCAGTTCTGGACACGACGCAGTTTCGTGCCTATCCTCCCGAATGGCGAGTCCGGGATATTCAGGCTATGATTCCGATCTTTCAGCCTTTATCCTGGGTTTCGGTACGGATGACCCTGAGGCTGCTGGGCCTCATGGCCTCCTGCATCCTGCTGGTCACTCATGCCAGATGGCATATGCGGGCTCTGCAGTGGGACCTGAAGTTCCAGTGGGCGCAGCACCAGGGCAACCTGTCCGATCACGTCCAGATCTCAGAGGGGACTGCAAAACAGTTGCAGTGGTGGCTCTCGAACCGGCAATGGGTCATGGGCAGATCCCTCTCCCTTCCCCAGCCAGAGCACACAGTTGTGACGGACGCGTCGCTTCTGGGATGGGGCGGTCACATGGGAGAGGCGGAGATCAGAGGCCTCTGGTCTCCGGCGGAGTCCCGGCTCCATATCAACCTTCTGGAGCTTCGGGCGATCCGACTTGCACTCAAGGCATTCCTTCCCTCTGTCAAAGGGAAGGTAGTGCAGGTGTTCACAGACAACACCACCGCCATGTGGTATTGCAACAAACAAGGCGGGGTGGGGTCGTGGACCCTATGTCAGGAGGCTCTGCGCCTCTGGACATGGCTGGAACATCAGAGCATGTTCCTGATGGTTCAACACCTGGCAGGTTCTCTGAACGCCAGGGCGGACGAACTCAGCCGCAGGTGCATGATGGATCACGAATGGCGTCTTCACTCGGAAGTGGCGCAAGGACTCTTTCTACAGTGGGGAGAGCCTTGGTTAGATCTATTCGCCACCGAAGAGAACGCGCAATGTCATCAGTTCTGCGCGTTGGAATTTCCAAGGCGGCACTCGCTCGGCGACGCTTTTCGTCGCGAGTGGAGTTGCGGTCTGTTGTACGCCTTTCCGCCTATACCACTTCTACCCAGAGTGTTGAAGAAGATTCGGCACGACCGGGCCCAAGTCATTCTTGTGGCTCCGCACTGGGCTCGAAGAGTTTGGTATCCCGAGCTACTCTGTATGAGCGTAGATCCCCCGATCCGTCTGCCTCTTCGGGAGGATCTTCTGTTGCAGCAGCAGGGGACGGTCCTCCACCCGAACCTGTCCAGCCTCCACCTGCTTGCGTGGAGATTGAGCGGCGGCAGTTGATTCCTTTCGACTTGCCTCCCGAAGTTTGTGATGTAATTCTGGCAGCCAGGCGTCCCTCCACTAAGGTGGTATACGCCTGCCGGTGGAACAAGTTTGTGGCATGGTGCACAGCAAAGGCTGTGAATCCCCTTTCTGCCCCTCTTTCTGAGGTTCTTCTGTTTCTTCTTTCCCTGGCCCAACAGGGTTCTACCCTGGGTACCATCAAGGGCTATCTTTGTGCCATCTCGGCCTTCCTCAGGCTTCCTGATCAGCCCTCCCTTTTCAAGTCCCCTGTTAACAGGTTTCTGAAAGGCATTACACACCTCTTCCCTCCTGTTCTGTTTGTGATGCCCCAGGGGGACTTGAACTTGGTTCTTACCTTTCTTATGTGCGCTCCCTTTGAGCCTTTACATAACTGTCCTCTTCGTCTTCTAACTCTGAAGACTGCCTTTCTGGTGGCCATCACCTCCGCTCGGCGGGTGAGTGAGCTCCATGCTCTTTCATGCAAACCTCCCTTTCTGTCTGTCCATCCAGACAAGGTTGTTCTTAGGACGCGTCCGTCCTTCTTGCCAAAGGTGGTTACTGCCTTCCACATTGGGCAGACCATCACTTTGCCCACCTTCTTTCCGCCTCCGCATCCTTCCAGAGAGGAAGAGAGGCTCCACCGTCTGGACCCAAAACGTGCGCTTTCTTTTTATATCAACCGCACACAACACTTCCGGGTGGATGACCAGCTCTTTGTTGGCTACGTGGGCGCCAAAAAGGTCGGGCGGTGCACAAGAGAACCATCTCCCGCTGGGTAACCTTGTGTATCAAAGCCTGCTATTCTTTGGTTAAGAAGGAGCCTCCTGTTGGGCTGCGTGCCCATTCCACCAGGGCAACGGCTGCTACCACGGCTTTGGGCCGCGGTGTTCCGCTGCAGGATATCTGTCAGGCAGCTACGTGGGCCTCGCTGCACACGTTTACAAAGCATTACTGCTTTGACAGTCAGATCCGGAGGGACGGTTTCTTTGGCCGTTCTGTCCTCCGGGACTTCCTTGTCTGATCTTTATTCGCAGACCCACCACCGGGGTTGGTATTGCTGGGGTATCTATTCTAAGGTATGGAATCTGTCACTAACGTGTCTCTTTCAGATGCACAAGTTACTAACTTGTGTAACAATATATCTGTAAGAGACAGTAGTTAGTGACAGATTCCTACCGCCCACCCATCCTCCCCGTTCTGCGAACTGATTTCTAGGGTTAAGGACATCCCTTTCAGGGCCCTAGTATTTTTCAGACACCTATGTCAGCTTCTTGCATGGCTCTGCGTTCCTGGCGCGGAAAGTCGTGTACAGAACTGACGTCAGCGCGCAGGGGCGGCGTCTAAGTACTGCCCGCGACGTCATCCCGGCAATCACGATGACTGACGCGGAGCCGCACGACGCCGCCTACCGACGCGCAAGGGTACTACTACGCAAAAACTTTCCGGATCCAGCCTGACGCCTGGGGATATTCTAAGGTAAGGAATCTGTCACTAACTACTGTCTCTTACAGATATATCGTTACACACGTTAGTAACTTGTGCATTAGTGTCATGGTGTTCCGGGAAACAGATTGATCCCTTATCTGCTCCCATTTACCAGTGTCTTTTGTTTATCCTTACTCTAGCCCAGCAGGGCTCAGCATTAGGCACTTTGAAGGGATATTTATCTGTCATCTCGGCCTTTCTGTATTCTTAATTTTTTATTGTGCACTCCCTTTGAACCGCTTCAATTTTTTCCATCTTAGGCTCCTCACCCTCTAAGGCCTTTCTGGTGGCAATTAGTTATGCCCGGATGGTCAGTGTGCTACAATCCGTGTCCTCTCAGCCTCCCAACATCTCATTTTTCCCCTACAAACTGGTCCTTTGAGCTCGAGCATCCTTCTTGCCGATGGTTGTCACCCCGTTCCACGTAGGCCAGTCCATCAATTTGCCTACCTTTTACGCTGTGCCTCCTCCCTCTAAGGAAGAGGAGAGACTCCACCGGCTGGACCCCAAAAAAGCGTTGTCGTTCTACCTTGACCGCTCAGAACCGTTCCGAGTTTACAGTCAACTCTTCGTGGGGCATGTCGTGGCCAAGAAAGGGAAGGCTGTGGCACGGAAAGATACTGACGTCCGCGTGCTGAAGTGGTGCCTATATAGGGACCGCACACTTAATTTCCTGATGGATCGTGCTCTGCATTTAAATCTGCTACGCATTGGCCAAAAAGCAGGTTTTGCATTCTCATTCCACTAGAGCAAAGGCTGCGACCAATGCATTAGCTCGCATTAGCTCTGGTCCTGACATCTGCCAGACAGTAAAGTGGGCATCTCTACACATCTTAAGCACTCCTGCCTGAACAGTCCAGTCCATATGATGGGCACTTTGCCTGTTTGGTCCTGCAGGACTTTTTAGTATGTAATATTTTTACATCTCCGGGAAGGTATTGCTAGGGTATCTATTCTAAGTTAAGGAATCTGCAGCTGGAAGTCAATCAGATGAACAAGTTACTTACCTGCAGTAAAGCATTTTCTGGTAGAGACTCGATCTAGCCGCAGATTCCTTATTGATCCTCCCCACTTTGCAAACAGATTTCTAGGGTCAAGGCTGTTCCCCTTTCAGGTTCCTAGTTTTCCTAACCAGTGGTCAGTGTTATTCATGGCTCTGTGCTCTTGGCGTGGGAAGTCGTGAAAAGAAACGGAAGTCAGCGAACTGTAGTGGTGCCTATATAGGTGCAGCGCACATCATTTCCGGCACGGAAGCCACAGGCTATGCAACGTGGAGCCGAACGACGCCACCTACCTGTGCGCAGGGGTACTGCTCACAAAAAATGTCCGGATCCAGTTTGGCACCTGGGGAGAATTCTAAAGTGATGAATCTGCTGTTAGATAAGCTTTACCAGATAAGGCATTACCGAAGGTAACTTGTTCTGTAGGTAGCCTTTTCTTTCAGGTTGGTTAGTTTTTGTTAATTGAAGTTAAATCAGGTTTGTTTTTATAGACTGCCAAGAGTACTGAAAACGAAAGCAGCATGTTTAGAAATAGAAGCCACAGCATTCTGGTGTCACTAAATGCCTACTTATTAATATATAACTGTTCACTTGCAGGTTTGACAATGCACGCTTCAATACTCGCTTACATGTTCAATTTGGTGGAGGAAGGAAAAATAAATGCACCATTAAATCCTGGCAGTCCACTTAATAATCAACTTTTTGTTCAAGAGTATGTTGCCAATCTGCTTAAGTCTGCATTTCCACATCTTCAAGAGTAAGTATTCAATTTCTGTTGTGCAGATCAAGCTAACTGAAGTGTCTGCGATAATGCCCTAAATATTGTCATTTATTTTAGTGCCCAGGTTAAGCTGTTTGTAACAGGACTCTTCAGTTTAAATCAAGATATTCCAGCTTTTAAGGAGCACCTAAGGGATTTCCTCGTACAAATTAAGGTAAGCATGGTCCATTATAAAATGTGAATGGTTAATAAGTGATCTCTCAAAATTTCAATATCTGCTACTTTTGCCTGATAAGACTGTGCGTAACAAATCTCTTTATGGGAAGTGATGGTTCTCCATTATAAAGATTGAGACCAGTTCTCCAAGTACAGGATCCAGGAAACCTTTGTAATAGAAGAAAATATCATGAGCCATACCTACCTAATTAAGGGCAACATCTTTTGTTAGTTCTTGAATCAAACCACTTTACTATTTAATTCCCTGTTAAATATGTTTTTGAAATCCATTTTATCTCCTATTTGTACAATGAAAAAGATGGTTGAAAAATTTATTTCACTGACAGTTTGGGTAGTACAGTAGAAAAGCTCCACTGTCTCTGATGTATCCATTGAACTTCGCAACCTCATATTGCAGTCCTGTAACTGTTTCAATCTGTCATTTTTTCTGACTCTAGATTCTCCTCTGCAAAACTGAATCTAAATGCCTTTCCAATTGCCGCTCCAGACATAGCGTCTAAAAATTAGACTCTATGGGGCAAGAAGGTTTTGCTTCTGGATGCTTCCTCTTAGCATGGCATATGCCTAGTCTTTTAATCTACTATATCTGAGAGAATTCTATCATCAGATTCCTTGCGTTCGAATATTCCCATAGTGTCAGATTGGATCCAGAAAATCTTGAGCAGTACCCCTGTGTGCATGTAGGTAGCACCAATCGGGTCAGTGGCATCCACGCAGGATATGTTCTCAGTGGCTATATAGGTGCCACCCCAGTGTGCTGAGATCAGTTCCTTCCCACACCAACCGCGTGGATCCAAAAAGAGCTACCTCAATCATTTTTTAACTTTTTTCACTGCTTTTTTTTTTTTTTTTTTTTAGCTTTTGCTCTGTGTGCCTAAGGATGCTCCCTAAGAAACCTGTGGATTTTAAATCCTATGGGGCCCGTCACAAGCCGATGTGGGTGACAGACTCCTACCTGGTTTGCTTGTGGTGCCTGGAGCAGGAGGACCACAACTCCAGTACCTGCTCAGACTGTTGTACCATGAACCCCAAAGAGATCCGGGAGTGTGCCTTGAAGCTCCTGGATGCTCAACACCAAGTGACTCCAGGTCCCAGTTGCATGTAAGGTCCAGGGCCCACTCTGTCGCTCCCGTAGGTCATTGTCGTGGTCCAAATCTTTATCTGGTAAGCCCCACAAGAACTTGTCCAAGAAGTCAAAGTGCTCTTCAACTTGGCTGTCCAAGTCATGAGACAAGGCGCAGGAATGATGCCACCAGTCTCTGAAAGACAGATCGCGCGCCTCCCCTGTGGAGCCTGCGCCTAGGTCTGCTCCATGCCTCCCTGGAGCGATCCCCGCCCAACTCAGTTTTATTAGACTGTGCACCTCATATTCGGGCGTCAAGACTCCCCTGGTGGACCTTTGAGCCCCACAGTTTTGGAAGGTTCCCTGACTGGGTCTCTCCTGGCAGGTTTGCCCTGCATGCTAGTTGGGCTCTCTGGATCCAGACCGGCTCAGTTTGCGAATCCACTACCTTCACCAGGGTTTAGCACCACAGAAATCTTTAGAATTCCCAACTCCGATATGGAGCTAGATCTGCATTGTCTGGCGTCAACTCTGGCACCAACCGGCGCTAGACCTTCAGGGTTGGAGACTGTGCCTTACTTGTGAGAAATATGACTGGGGCAGAACTGAGGATCCCTTTGGCTACGCTGACCCCCTTGAACTGGCTGAAGAGAACTCATGTGACGACCTAGCTGATGTCTGGACACTTAACCAGACACTGGCCTGGTGTCTCCTAGTGTGGCTACAGGGGAAAGGGCCTCGATTTCGATGGTGTTGTGGAGGTCATATGACAGGTGCTTCAGCCCAGGGTGTTTCACAAAGAACCCCTTCTCCCCTCCATTGAAGCCCTCACCAATGTCCTGCTCAGGGCCTGGCATGGGTGCACCTGTGCACAGACCGATTCCCACCGCCACACTCATGAGAATCCAGCTTTCCTCTCCCAGCATCCTACCCCTGAAAGCCTTGTGGTGCAAGCTTCAACTTAGAAAGTTCATCCTGGAGGAGCATTCCCTACCATTCCACCGGACCGGAAAACCAAGAGGCTGGATACCTTTGGGAAGAGGATTTTCTCCTCCACCAGCCTCGTACTGCGGTCCGTGAACATTATATGCCTCTTGAGCTGCAATAGCCACACAGTGCGAGACTTGTTGCGCAAGACCTGCCCACGGTCTCTTAGGAGGTCCGAGCAATTCTGACCCAGACTATTGCCGATGGCAGGGATGCAGCAGAGTTCATAACACGACAGGCAAGCTGGGCACAAACATTGCTTAAACGCTGGTGCTCCGACCGGTTTCTTGGAAAATGTACAGGCATCCCTTATGGACATGCCCTTCAGCATCCAGCTGTTCATCGACAAGGCCAACTCTGAGTTTCAGCACTCACTATTCCTTTCACTCCTTCTGTGGCTACAATAGGGGCTACCAGCCGTGTCCTTTTCTGCCCAGCAGACTCCCCGCTCATTTTGTGGTCACATACACAGCTCCCACAAGCCTTGTGGGACCCAAAGCCAGAGATATGCCCAGTCTGAAGCCACCCCCAGCAGCTGCAGCCTCAGCCTCAAAAACCTCTTTAATGTGCCCTTAACATTACGGGCAACTGGTTAGTAGCCTGATCAGGCATCGCCTGCCCTGCTGTCAAATCATCACTTCGAACAAGCTGGTGCTCCAAATTGTTTGGTGGGTTGCGCTCTTCCGCTCACCTAAACTCTGCCGCCCCTAATGCATCAGAAAGTGCAGGCTCTTTTGGCCGAAGGAGCCATTGAGAGGGTGCTGAGATCAGTAGTACGTCATGATTGCTATTCCCGCTACTTCCTGGTGCTAAAGGAGGATAGAGGCTTCTACCCTATACCAGGTATACGGCCTCTCAACTACTTCCTGAAAAAAGAGAAATTTGAGATGCTTACGTTTGCTCAGGTCCTGTCTGCCCTGAAGATGGGAGCCTGGATGGTAGCGCTGGACTTGCAGGACGCATATTTCCACATCCCCGTCCTGCAGGCCCATAGACGTTGCCTGCATTTTACGGTGGTCCGCAAGCATTTCCAGATTGCTGTGTTTCCCTTTGGCCTTACCACTGCCCCATGGTGGTTCACGAAAGGGATGGCAATGGTTGCTGTTTATCTGCGGATGACTGGGGTTCCAATCTTCCCCTGTTAGATGATTGGCTGTTGAAGGTGGGTTTGCCCCAGGCAGCCATTGCCCACCTCCAGACTACAGTTGACCGCCTGCATTTGCTGAGGTTCACTATAAACATTTTGAAGCCACACATGACTCCCTCTCGGATGCTTCTTTTCATCTGACCTATTCTGGACACGGTGCAGTTACACGCCTATCCTCCAGAGTGCCCAGTCCAGGATATTCAGGCTATATTTCAGCCTCTATCCTGGATTTTGGTGAGACTACCTCCGAAGCTACTGGACTGCAAGGCCTCCTGCACACGGCTGGTAAAGCACACCCACTGGCATATGTGCACTCTGGAGTGGGACCTTAAGTCTCAGCGGTCACAGCACCATGGGAATCTCTCTGACCTGGTCCAGATAAAGGGAAATGTCAAAGATCTGCAGTGATGGCTGACAAGCTGCGATTAAGTCAGCGGCAGACCTCTCTCCCTTCCTTACCCAGAGCTCACAGTGGTGACGGATATCACTCCTGGTTTGGGGCGGTCATCTGAGAGAGGTGGAGTTCAGAGGTCTCTGGTCTCCAGCACATTCTCCACTCCACATCAACTTGTTGGAGTTGTGAGAGATTCTCTTGGCATTGAAAGCCTTCCTCCCACCCATCAAAGGAAGGCTGGTTCATGTGTTGACGGACAACACTACCACCATGTGGTACTGCAACAAACAGGGCAGAGTTCCGTCGTGAACCCTGTGCCTCTGGACATCGCTGGAACGTCGGGATGTTTTGCGGGCTCTCTTGAATATCAGGGCAGGCAAACTCTGCCATCAAAGCCTTATGGATCACGAATCAGGTCTCCATCCGGAAGTGAGACGTGGTCTCTTTCACGATTGAGGATAACCTGTTTGCCACCGCCAATAATGTTCAGTGGCAGCACTTTGGTGCTTTGCAGTTTACAAGTGAAACTAGACTCCTGTAAGCCCTTCCACTAATAGCACTTATGCGCAGAGTTCAGAAGATCATCAGGACAGACTGGGCCCAAGTCATTCTAGTGGCTCTCGATTAGGCATGGAGAGTATGGTATCCCGAGTGCCTGAGCATCGGACCTCCAATCAGGCTACCCCTTTGGAAGGTCTCCTGTTGCAGCAACGGAGTAGGGTCCTACACCCAAACCTGCGCACACTCCACTTTCATGCATGGAGACTGATAGGCAATTGAGTCAACTTTCCTCCTGAAGTCTGCGACGGCTTCTTGGCAGCCAGACGTCCATCAACAAATACTGTATGTGCCCTACATTGGGACAGGTTTCTGGATTGGAGCACTGGAAAAAAAAGTTGACCCTCTGTGAGGAAATGGGGTGTATTATATGGTCTGGCTCAGTGCACAGCTTTGTGTGTCGGGTCCTTGTCCAGGTCCTTGGTGCTGCACGACAGCAGGTTGAAGTCTTGGGGCTACTAACTTGCCCCAGCAGTCTTCTGCTGTTGTGTCCCTGTGCTGCGAACATTAGGCCAGTCAGCTGGCTCTTTGAGTCTCTTGGCTTTTGCTCGGCTCTGGAGAAGACTTCTCCTTGAGCAGGACACAGAAGGCACAGTCTCTCTCCTTTGCTAGCCGCCAGGTTCAGCAGGTGCAGTCCACAATGGGGCAGTCTTTGCTGGTTCCACGGTGCAGCACTGCAGTCCTTCCTCAGTCCTCATCCGATCGATATCTGAGTACGCCCAGAGGTCCGGTTTTTTAGTTATCCTAGCAGTGAGGGGAACGGCCAGCATTGCCAGCAACACGCCGTGAGGGGAACACAAAACCACAACCCCCAGTAGCCCCAGCGCCGTGACGCTGCACTCGCGCCCGGAGGCGCGATAAGGGCACCGGCGAACTCCCGCAGCGCGGGACGCCCAGAGGTCCGGTTTTTTAGTTATCCTAGCCGTGAGGGGAACGACCAGCATTGCCAGCAACACGCCGTGAGGGGAACGGCAAAACCACAACCCCCAGTAGCCCCAGCGCCGTGACGCAGCCACTGACGCTGCACTCGCGCCCGGAGGCGCGATAAGAGCACAGGCGAACTCCCGCAGCGCGCGGGCGAAGCCCGGGCCATGGGCGGGCCCGTCTGAGCCTGGAGGAGGCTGGACTGGGCCACCTCCCTGACATCTGGACATCTGGATACCGGTGTGGTTATAAGTTGTAGCGTACAGGTACTGTTGTGCAACATTTGTGTTCATCTGTGGGGGTTCTTAAGTGTGCTTTTGTAAGGACCAGTGTTGTAAGGCAATACAATGAATAAGCAAAAAGGAGTTGTGGGTACACTGGATGCATTTTTAGTCAGGGCAGAATCAATATTGACCCATGAAATAGAAATAATGGAACGACGTCTCTCCTTGGATCCATTGAACCTCCAGAGACGGTCTTCACTGGGCATTTCTGACTCTGTTTTGGGGAGTTTACACAAACATCACTACTTACAATGCCTTCAAATGTCCCATTAACTCCATCTGTGATAGTTACGGACCTATCTTTATCTGTGGCTCCAGAAGTACACTGTATAACCACCAGAGCACGGGGTTGTAAATTCTCTGATGTAACAAACGAGACAGAGCCACCAGCTAAACGCAAACGGGGTGCTGGTGCCCAAAAAGCTAAAAACACAAAGGGATCCCATCCTGAAAAACGCAAATCCTTATGAAACGCTGAAAAGTATTTTGGTTGGCACTCAGACTGATGTGGTCCCTTTTTTTCCTACGCCAAATCGTGATAGTACTGTGGATGCCATGACTGATACTTACGTTACTGCCGAGGGCTCCGTACTAGGAACTGCGCTAGCTCATGTTCTTGAATTGATTGAAAAGAAATTTGCCCTATTGTGGGAAAAATTACAGGTTAATGGAATGGATTCCTTTAATCATAATTGCCACGTTGAGAACAAGGGTGGTGAAAGTTTAGGATCCAGGAATGAGATGGAAGTAGTACCCAATCAGCAAACAAGGAATGAAGGGCAATTAGAAATACGATTCACATCCTGGAATATAGCAGGGTTAACAAGAAAACAAGTGGACGTAGAGTGGCAGGAGTATATCGGGCGAAGTGACATAATACTTTTGCAAGAAACATGGGCTTTGGAAATCCCCCATAAAGTAGGATTCAAAACATATAGCGTTAATGCTACTCCTTCTATTAGAGGGAGACCTTCGGGAGGTCTTGTTATATGGATAAAAATTAATTTATGTATTGATATAATTCAGTTGGATTTTTCATCACAGGATATAGTTGGAGTGAAGATCCGAACACAGGATAAAACTGAAATATATATAGTAAATATTTATATCTGAAAGAGACACGTTAGTGACAGATTCCTTACCTTAGAATATCCCCAGGGGTCAGGCTGGATCTGGAAAGTTTTTGCGTAGCAGTACCCTTGCGCGTCGGTAGGCGGCGTCGTGCGGCTCGGCGTCGTGATCGCCTGGATGACGCCGCGGGCAGTACTTAGACGCCGCCCCTGCGCGCTGACGTCAGTTCTTCTTTTTCCGCGCCAGTAAGCGCAGATCCGGGAAGAGCAGTGCCCTAGTCAATTTTTGACTACATTTTTGGTGATTTTTTCACTGTTTCTTTTCGAGTCATCTCGACTCCTAGGTGTCGGTAGGGATGCCCGGCTTCAAGCCATGCGACGTCTGTGGTCACATGATGTCGATCACAGAACCCGCATTTACAGTGTCTCTACTGTCTCGGCCGAGACCACGACACGAAGTCGTGCCCTGACTGCCGGGCCTTACACCGAAGGCTTTGCGAGAGCGGTCTAGAAAGCTCCTCGAGGTCCGGCAGTCAGCTCCGCGCCGCACCAAGCCCCGGTCCCGTGAGAGGTCGAGGGGCCGGTCGCGGAGCCCCCGCCGGTCGTCGGAGTCCAAGTCTTCGCGCTCCTCGGGTAAGTCGAAGCACAAAAAGTCTAAGAAGCATCATCGCTCTAAGACTTCGCCTCGCCGGTCTCGCGACTCGGCTGAGGCCCCAGTCGGCCCCGCCCCCGCGGCCCCGGACGTGCCTGTGGAGCCGCCCCCGCATTACCCGTCCTTTCCGGGTTTGGGGGCGACTCCGGCCCAAATACAGGAATTCCTGTCGGCCATGGCCCGCCTCTTCGGGCCTCAAGGTCCCTCCGGTGCGCCTTCGGGCCCCGCGGGCCCTGATGGGGTTGCTCCGGCATCGCCCGTCCCGCCAGCCTTGATCCCGGCCTCGGCTCCGGCCCCGGCCTCGATCCCGGCTCCGGTGGTACCGCAACCCCGATCGACACCGGTTGACCTAACCACGCCGATGTCCCCGGTGCCGTTCCTGACGCCGCCCGGGGCTCCGGGTGGCGTCGTTCCCCGGTTCTCTCCGGTTCCGGACATGGAGCCGGACCGGCGTCGCTCGACGCCGGCCCCGGCGCCGATGAGACCTTGGGTCCAGATGTCCCTCCTCCTCCATATTTTGAGCCAGAGGAGGACCAGGAGTGCTGGGAGGGGTCGGAAGACCCTCTCACACAGCAGTGTGAGTACGATCAGGGCATTGGGGATGCCAGTGGTCTGGACACTTCTCCGGACTCTGGCATGCTGTCTCCTCCTTCCGTGGCTACGGAGGAGGGAGCAAATTTCGCAACGGTGTTGCGTAGAGCAGCTGGAGCCTTACACCTCCAATTGCCTACTGTGGCTGTCAGGACTAACCTCCTGACGGAAGTGCTTCAGCCGGCAGCTACCTCCTCGGAGCCATTGCTGCCGTTTAATGATGCACTGTCTGACGTTCTTTTGGGCACCTGGTCCAAGCCCGCCACAGGGGCTCCTGTGGATAGGAACGTGGCCCGACGCCATCGCCCTGCTCCGGGCGACCCCTTGTTTCTCTCTCAACATCCCACCCCCGAGAGCTTGGTTGTCCAAGCCTCTGCCTCCCAAACCGCCTTCCCTACCGCCCCTCCGGATAGGGAATCCAAACGCCTGGACCAATTTGGGAAGAAGGCCTTTTCTTCCTCCAGTGCTGGCTTGCGGTCCATCAACACCGCTTGCCTTTTGGGCCGATATTCCCACTCTCTGTGGGATTCGGTGGCGGACGTTTTGCCCCAGTGTTCTGAGGAGGTCCAGACACTGCTTACCCGCACCATTGCGGAAGGTAGGGATGCGGCAAAGTACACCATACGTTGTGGCCTTGATACCGCCGACTCGCTGGGCAGATCGCTTGCAACGACGGTGGCGCTGCGTCGCCACGCCTGGCTGAGAACAACTGGTTTCTCGGGTGATGTCCAGAATACACTCATGGACATGCCCTTTGATGGAGTCGGTCTTTTTGGTTCCAAAGCAGACCATGCGCTGGAGCGTTTTAAGGACTCACGGGCTACTGCCAAGTCCCTGGGCCTTTCTGCTGTGCGCCCTCCGCTAACCTCTGCTTTTCGCCCCTTTCGTGGCCACGGAAGGGGCGCCCAGTCACGTCCGCTGCCCAGCCACCGGCCCGCGCTGCAAGCGTCTTCGCGTGGCCGAGGACGTGGCTTCCGCCGTGGCGGATCGGGCAACCAGCGTGCGGGTCAGGCCACCACCTCCAACCCGTCCACGGCCTCCTAGTCCCTCCTTTCAGGTGCACGGCACGCCAGTAGGGGGCAGGGTCCGCCATCACCTTCACCACTGGCGTCCCATCACCTCGGACAGGTGGGTCTTGGACATTGTCCGAAGGGGCTACTCCCTCCCCTTCGAGACCACCCCCCCAGCCATGCCACCTGAATTCCACCGCATGTCAGGGGATCACTTGGTGCTTCTGCAGAAGGAAGTCACGGCCCTCTTGGCCAAGAGGGCCATCGAGCATGTTCCGACCCCAGAAGTAGGACGTGGTTGCTACTCCCTCTACTTTCTGGTGCCCAAAAAGGACAAGGAGGACATGCGTCCTATCTTGGACCTCCGGAACGTCAATCGCTTCCTCCGGAAGGAGAAGTTCAAGATGCTCACCCTAGCTCAGGTCTTGACTGCCCTCGACCCTGGAGACTGGTTGGTAGCGTTGGACTTGCAGGACGCTTATTTCCACATTCCCGTCCTGCCGGGCCACCGGCGTTATCTGCGGTTCACGGTAGGCCTCGAGCATTGTCAGTTCACCGTGCTCCCCTTTGGCCTTACAAGTGCCCTTCGGGTGTTCACGAAAGTGATGGCGGTGGTCGCAGCTCATCTGCGCCGGGCAGGGGTTCCAGTCTTCCCCTACCTCGACTGGCTGCTGAAGGCGGGCTCGTCCCAGGCAGTCGTCTCCCACCTCCAGACTACGGCCGAACTCCTGCACTTGCTGGGGTTCTCCATCAATGTGCCGAAGTCGCATCTGATTCCTTCTCCACAGCTCCTTTTCATCGGAGCAGTTCTGGACGCGACGCAGTTTCGGGCCTATCCTCCCGAACGGCGAGTCCGGGATATTCAGGCTATGATTCCGATCTTTCAGCCTTTATCCTGGGTTTCGGTACGGATGACCTGGAGGCTGCTGGGCCTCATGGCCTCCTGCATCCTGCTGGTCGATCATGCCAGATGGCATATGCGGGCTCTGCAGTGGGACCTGAAGTTCCAGTGGGCGCAGCACTAGGGCAACCTGTCCGATCACGTCCAGATCTCGGAGGGGACTGCACAGCAGTTGCAGTGGTGGCTCTCGAACCGGCAATGGGTCTGGGGCAGATCCCTCTCCCTTCCCCAGCCAGAGCACACAGTTGTGACGGACGCGTCCCTTCTGGGATGGGGCGGTCACATGGGAGAGGCGGAGATCAGAGGCCTCTGGTCTCCGGCGGAGTCCCGGCTCCATATCAACATTCTGGAGCTCCGGGCGATCCGACTTGCACTCAAGGCATTCCTTCCCTCTGTCAAAGGGAAGGTAGTGCAGGTGTTCACCGACAACACCACCGCCATGTGGTACTGCAACAAACAAGGCGGGGTGGGGTCGTGGACCCTCTGTCAGGAGGCTCTGCGCCTCTGGACATGGCTGGAACATCAGGGCATGTTCCTGATGGTTCAACACCTGGCAGGTTCCCTGAACGCCAGGGCGGACGAACTCAGCCGCAGGTGCATGATGGATCACGAATGGCGTCTTCACTCGGAAGTGGCGCAAGGACTCTTTCTGCAGTGGGGAGAGCCTTGGTTAGATCTATTCGCCACCGAAGAGAACGCGCAATGTCATCAGTTCTGCGCGTTGGAATTTCCAAGGCGGCACTCGCTCGGCGACGCTTTTCGTCGCGAGTGGAGTTGCGGTCTGTTGTACGCTTTTCCGCCTATACCACTTCTACCCAGAGTGTTGAAGAAGATTCGGCGCGACCGGGCCCAAGTCATCCTTGTGGCTCCGGACTGGGCTCGAAGAGTTTGGTATCCCGAGCTACTCAGTATGAGCGTCGATCCCCGATCCGTCTGCCTCTTCGGGAGGATCTTCTGTCACAGCAGCAGGGGACGGTCCTCCACCTGAACCTGTCCAGCCTCCACCTGCTTGCGTGGAGATTGAGCGGCGGCAGTTGATTCCTTTCGACTTGCCTCCTGAAGTTTGTGATGTGATTCTGGCAGCCAGGCGTCCCTCCACTAAGGTGGTATACGCCTGCAGGTGGAACAAGTTTGTGGCATGGTGCACAGCAAAGGCTGTGAATCCCCTCTCTGCCCCTCTTTCTGAGGTTCTTCTGTTCCTTCTTTCACTGGCCCAACAGGGTTCTGCCCTGGGTACCATCAAGAGCTATCTTTGTGCCATTTCAGCCTTCCTCAGGCTTCCTGATCAGCCCTCCCTTTTCAAGTATCCTGTTAGCAGATTCCTAAAAGGCATTACACACCTCTTCCCTCCTGTTCAGTTTGTGATACCTCAGTGGGACTTGAACTTGGTTCTTGCCTTTCTCATGTGCGCTCCCTTTGAGCCTCTACATAACTGTCCTCTTCGTCCTCTTCGTCTTCTCACTCTGAAGACAGCCTTTCTGGTGGCCATCACCTCCGCTCGGCGGGTGAGTGAGCTCCAGGCTCCATCATGCAAACCTCCCTTTCTGTCTGTCCATCCAGACAAGGTTGTTCTTAGGACGCGTCCGTCCTTCTTGCCAAAGGTGGTTACTGCCTTCCACATTGGGCAGACCATCACTTTGCCCACCTTCTTTCCGCCTCCGCATCCTTCCAGAGAGGAGGAGAGGCTCCACCGTCTGGACCCAAAACGTGCGCTTTCCTTTTATATCAACCGCACACAACACTTCCGGGTGGATGACCAGCTCTTTGTTGGCTACGTGGGCGCCAAAAAAGGTCGGGCGGTACACAAAAGGACCATCTCCCACTGGGTCACCTTGTGTATCAAAGCCTGCTATTCTTTGGCTAAGAAGGAGCCTCCTGTTGGGCTGCGTGCCCATTCCACCAGGGCAACGGCTGCTACCACGGCTTTAGGCCGCGGTGTTCCGCTGCAGGATATCTGTCAGGCAGCTACGTGGGCCTCGCTGCACACATTTACGAAGCATTACTGCCTTGACAGTCGGGTCCGGAGGGACGGCTTCTTTGGCCGTTCTGTCCTCCGGGACTTCCTTGTCTGATCTTTGTTCGCAGACCCACCACCGGGGTTGGTATTGCTGGGGTATCTATTCTAAGGTAAGTAATCTGTCACTAACGTGTCTCTTTCAGATGCACAAGTTACTAACTTGTGTAACGATATATCTGTAAGAGACAGTAGTTAGTGACAGATTCCTTACCGCCCCACCCATCCTCCCCGTTCTGCGAACTGATTTCTAGGGTTAAGGACATCCCTTTCAGGGCCCTAGTATTTTTCAGACACCTATGTCCGCTTCTTGCATGGCTCTGCGTTCCAGGCGCGGAAAGTCGTGTACAGAACTGACGTCAGCGCGCAGGGGCGGCGTCTAAGTACTGCCCGCGACGTCATCCCGGCGATCACGACGCCAACGACGGACGCGGAGCCGCACGACGACGCCTACCGACGCGCAAGGGTACTGCTACGCAAAAACTTTCCGGATCCAGCCTGACGCCTGGGGATATTCTAAGGTAAGGAATCTGTCACGAACTACTGTCTCTTACAGATATATCGTTACACAAGTTAGTAACTTGTGCAACAGACCTAGTCCAGCTAGCAAAGAATCACCTGTAATAGAACAAATAGACCAACTTTTTTGTTCAATTGATTCAAGGGCAAGGGTAATTGTGGGGGGTGATTTTAACCGTAAATTTGAACCTGTTGGTTTTGAAAATATTTTCAAAGAAGAAGACATGGTAAATAATATTCCTATATTGGAAAGTAGTCCTGTATCACCCTGTACAGTTGCCGTTGCACAATTAATGAGATTGGTATCAGGACATGGACTCCGAGCCTGTAATGGTAGACTGCCTTCTGATAGCTCGAATGCAGCTACATTTAGCAGGAATAACTGCAAGAGTTGTATTGATTATATACTGGTATCTATTGGCCTTTGGCCAATTTTGCATGATCTGGTAGTTGAGGATAGATCTGACAGTGTTCATTACCCCCTATGTTTGACACTATCATCTGATTGCTTTCATCTAACTCCCTTAAACAATGGAGATATTAACTTTAGTGTCACCGAACCATTACTAAGTAACAATCGAAGAGCCTTAAAATGGCCTTCTATACGGGGAAATGACGCGGCTATGAAGCAGATATACGATATCTTTGCAGATACTATTTCACCGTATGTAGATCTCCCTGCTGCAGATTTCCCAATTATGAATATACATCATGCATTGGTAGATGCCCTGACACCTATCTTAAGTAGGATTCCTAAAGAATGTAAAAAGGGACAACTGAAATAACTAACCTAGAAAACCCTTGGTATAACAAAGAACGCCGCGAGGCAAAAAAGGAACTTATTTCAGCAACAAAAATAAAAAATATAGTGGTCTTAAGAGAGAAAAGGTATAGGTATAAGAAATTATTAGCAGAAAACAAAGAAAAATTGGGACGATAGTATATGGTCTGAACTGATTAGTGCAGCCAAAGCGAAGGACCACTCTAGCTTTTGGCGACTGATATCTAAAGTAAACCAAGCTGGGAGATGTAGCAAGGACCTTTTTTAGATGCGAAAACATGGGTCAGCCATTTCTCCAGCCTTTATTCAATATCTATGAGTGATATAGAATTTGAAATTCAAGACTATGTAACATTCCCAATTGCATCCCCTTTACATTTCAGTTTGGAAGACACTCTGTCAGCTATAGATGCAGTAAAACCGGGGAAAGCTCCAGGTCCAGACAAAATACCAGGAGACTTACTGAGGCATGATAAAGAGATCTGGGGCCCCTATATTAACTTCTTATGTAATTCAGTCGCTGCAGGTGCAGCAATACCGGGATCATGGAAAGGGGCTGAAATTACAACAATTTTTAAAAAGGTTATCGCCAAGACCCTTCGCATTATCGACCGATTAGTTTAATAGATGTTTTACAACAAATATCTGCTCGACAAATTTTAACAAAATTAAATGTTTGGATTGAGGAGAACAGTATTTTATCAATATATCAGGCTGGTTTTAGAGCGAAAACCAGCACAATTGACCAGGTTTTTAGATTCCTTTGCATGAGTTGGAAATGCACAGTTTTTAAGAAGGGTCATCTGTACATCGCATTTGTCGACTTGAAAGCTGCTTTCGACCTGATCCCTAGAAATCTCCTCTGGAAATCCTTAAAAATCCAAGGGGTACCGGGGGAAATACTCATGCAAATTATAAGATTGCATGAGGATAACTATGCAAAGGTTAGATGGGGTCCGAGGGGAGAGCTTAATGAGCAAATCAAAGTAAACAGGGGTGTAAGGCAGGGATGTGTGCTGGCACCCACCTTATTTTCATTGTATGTAAATGATATTCCAGAATACTTATTGGGCTGCGAACATGATTCTCCCAAGTTAGGTGGGGTGCCAGTGCCTGCCCTCCTATTTGCAGATGACACCATTCTAATATCCCAAACTCCCAAAGGTTTACAATGTTTAATAGATACCTTTGGTGTATATTGTGAGACTAAGGACCTGGAAATAAATTCTAGTAAAACAAAATATATGGCAGTTAACCCGCATAAATCTTTTTAAAAGAATTTAACTGTGAAGGGACAGAAGATAGAATATGTGCACAATTTTAGTTATCTAGGTATAACCTTGGATACTAAAATGTCTTGGAAAACGCAATTGGAGAAAAGCAAGAGCATTTTACTCCAAAATTCCCTACCAATAGTAAAGAAACATGAGTAGTATGTCCAAGGCGGTATCCCCAGCCCTTGAGGTATACAAGTATAGGGCGCAGTCGGCTTCTCTATATGGGGCTGAGTTATGGGGACCTTCAAGTAATAATACTTTTATGGTAGGAGAAAATAAGTTTTTTAGGAACATTTTACACCTTCCAATGCGCACACCACTAATACCAATTGTAATGGACCTAAATGTACGCCATATGGATCACCAGACAATCTTAAGATCTTTATTGTTCTGGGTGCGACTGTGGTCCATAGAAGAGCTCGTGCATTATAAAGAAGGGCTGGAGGAAATTTTAAGGCTTAATCACGGAACAGGCTTGCCGTGGTTTAAGCATGTTTGCTGCTGGTTTACCAAACTAGGGTGTTAACATTTCTGGGAGGAGCCTGCACAATTGTCTATGGGTTCCAAAAAAATATTAAAATCAACTTTCTGGGCCTATATTCAAGTTAGTGTGCTACATAATTCAACTACAGGTACATTAACAACACGGTTCCTTCTAATGAAACAAATTTGGAGCTTCAAGTCCTTCTTGGATGAGGTGCAGCCCCAACTAGCAAAGTCATTATATATGAAATTTCGATATGGTATCTTGCAAATAAACTCAAACATATCGAAATGGGCTTGCAAGCAAGGGAAGAAAATACTGAGTGTTGTGCCCTATGCCAATCAGGTGCAAGAGAAAATGATCTCCATTTATTATTCTTTTGCCCAGTTTATGTTAAAACTAGAAAGAAATGGATTAAACCTATTTGCCGGTTATTGGGCATTAGATCTTGCCACGAGGCAGCAAGCATATTGAAAACTGATACCTCTCAAAATGTCGTCTTTAGTGTTAGTAGGTATTTGTTTGATGTAGGTTTAATAAGAGCAAAGGAAGGTTTGAAATTTTAGTATACCATACCTGGAATATTATTATTATATCCGCTTTGAATTTGTATTTTAACTTTATTTGCACTTTAAGATTTAACAAGATAAATTAGTAGAATGACATTTTAACTACGTATATTGCGTTTAAAGCATTTGCACTTTTTGTATTGATCCTATTGAGCAACTTAACAAAAGGTTGCCAGCCAGATACAAATAGTTCTTGGCTTTTTATAATGGTATTTGCTACTGCTCCTTAATATGTTTTATTTATGTAACAAGTTTGAATTTTAGCTGTTTTTATCTAAATGGCCTAGCGGTAACTTTTGAAATGAATTAGAATGATGATGTTTAAATTGTTATTGTATATCTTTTATGGGTTTTTAAACCGAAATAAAGATGAATTGAATTGAAGAAAATATGTGGAAGGCCATACCAAGCATACACACGTTGCACTTTAAGCATTTGCACTTTCTAACGAGTGATTCTTAATTAGAAAGTTTTAATTAAAAGTTGCTTGATAGATTCTTTTTATGTCCGTGGTTAATATAATGTATCTTGTTCTAATCCCTCAATATGTTTTTATTATTTAAATTTTAACTGCATTTATTTTTTTAATGGGTGAGAAAGGTCAGTATTTCATTACTTGTGCAATGGTTTAGCGATACCTTTGGAATATTTTAGTATTTTGCTGTGTAAATTGTGTATCTTTTATGGTTTTTTAAACCGAAATAAAGATTAATTGAATTGATATCTGAGTACGGGGAGCCCTATTTATGCTCAGAAAATGCCCTCAGGGCAGGATGTGGTGAGTAGCCAATGGGCTACCGGGTACCCTCCTACCTGGTGACCACTTCCTGGGAAGTGTGGCATCTGGGCATCCCAGGATGCACCATTCTTCCCACTGCCAATATGGCAGGACCCCTCTCGGCGTCAAGCGCTCCCTAGCCCATCCCAGAGTTGTGGGTACCAAGGGGTGCTACATGCCCCTGAGAGATCTGTTTGGCAACTGGTTTCCCCTTCCATGTCCCTAGTGCCAGCCTGTGTAACTAGCAATAGAGCAGCTCCTCTCCCATGTGTTGGCAATTTGCCCTTCAAAGACTGCTTCTCCTTTGAAGCTCACCTTTTGGACTAACACCTTTGTGGCTTCCTGCGAGAGACAGGAAACACCTCTCTTCCATGCACGCTTCTATTGTTATCTTTCCTGGGAGTCATTGGCACGTCTCCCCAGGAGAGCAAAAAGCTGTCTGCAGGACATACCCCGTGTATAACAGCAAACAGGTACTGGAAACCTTGGGCAACTAAAGTGGAAACTTCTAAAGTTGCACTTTGCCCACCAGTAATATTAAATCTGATTTAACCATTAAATCTGGTTTAATGCACTGATTCTTTTAATTCCTTACAGTACCAACTTTAGTAGTTCCATTCAGAATGTCAGCCTGTCTCTCTGTACTCCCCAATGGGGCTACTAGCGTTTCTGCAGTAAAAAAAAAACAAATGGGGGTTTTTACTGCCTGAACATGTAAAAGTACATGTTCCACTTTTTAACATACAACAGCCTACCTTAGGGCTCATTAGGCCTACCTTAGGGGTGACTTAAGTACAATAAAAAGAGGTTTGGGATTTTCTTAAAGTGGCAAAGTCTATTTAGCCGTTTGAAACTGCCATTCCAGTCTACAGTGGCAGACTGGGAGCCATGTTTTTCCCTATGCCACTCAGGGTGTGTAAGAAACTGGCTCTATATATACTGCACCAAAGTGAGGTACAGTGTGTATAGAGTCCAAGGGTCTCCAGAGGTTTGGCAGAGGTTAAAGTTAGATAGAACCTTACTCTCTAAAGTGGTAACTTGGTCGAGCAGTAAGGCAGTATCAGAGGACAGTGTAAAGCATTTGATGTACACACTCAGTCAGCAAATGAAACCATACACTCAAGAACTGATCTCTAGGCCAATTGTTTTGTATAAAAAAATATACTGTTTTATTTTAGAACCACAGGTTTGCATAAAAATACTTTCTCAAAATAAGATGCTTTTTGTTGAATACTTTCAATGAACAATAGACTTTAAATGCAATATGGCACAGGGGTTGCAATAGGCAACACAATACTTGGTATACTATAACATTGAGCTCAATGGGATTTTTAAGTAAACGGTAATAGAATTACTTTACGAACGTTTTTCTTACTCCGGGCTGGATCCTGGATTCAGCCCTGGTGCATTTCCTGTAAACAGTTGAAAGAAATCGTTTTTGTTACACAGGCGATTTTTAAGGAATATTTGTATGTTGCAAAAATCGACACTTAGAAGAATTTCTGGTAAAAACCAGGCAATGTTATCCTATGGAAGAAAATCAAGTTACCGGAAAATCACAGTTGTAATCACTTTTTCTAGTCAGTGCTGGGTACCTAAATCCAGCACTGGGATCTCTCCTGAGGACAGTTGAGTAATTTCGTTTTTGATGTTCGGACGATTTTTAGTGAATATTTCAAAGTTCCAAAACTCGACACTTAGAAGAATTTCCAAGTGAAAACCAGTTAATGTTACCCTATGGAGAAAATGCAAGTTATCGACTTTCGGGTAAGTACTCGGCTGGCAGAGTTAAGGTTCTGGGGCAATACTCGGGGGGGTCTCCCAGGTTCAGGTTTGTACTGTTGTTACACCCACAGGGGCGGCCGGGTGCAGAGAGAGGAGGCCCAACGTTAGCCTATGGAGGGCGGGGGGGGGGCCTTTGGTTGGTGGCGGCTGGCAGGCAGGCCACTCGGCTGTGGGAGCAAAGCTCCTGGTCACTTACTCAGAGCAAGTGGGGAAGTCGAACAGGGTAGTTGGTGCACCCTCAGCGGCACTGGGGCGGCCGGGTGCAGTGGGCTTTATGGCCGTCGGGCGCCCAATGGATTTCAATGGGAAAGCTGCAAGACGAACAAAGGCTGCAAGCTCGGGGACAGTGATTCTTCAGGTGCGACCACCACTTCGAGAGATAAGTTGGGAAGCTGTAGGAAGGGTAGGCACCCAGGAGTTGGGCACAGGAGGCCGTGGGGCGCCGGGTGCAGCGGTGTCTTTAGGCGTCGGAACTCTTACCCTCTGCTGGTCGCGGTTGGAGGGGTCCCTGGTATTGGGGCTGCAGGCGTCGTCCGGAGCGTCGAGGGGAGTCCTTGGGTGCTGGATTCTTGGTCACAGTCGCCGGGAGGACGTCCTCGTGGTCTTTGTCCACTTTGGCTCGGGCCGGGATCAGCGGGTGCAGAGTGGGCAGGATCCGCGGTCTCAGGCTGGCCTGGGGTTGCAGATGCTTTGAGCAGAACCACTGCTCGTGGGAGTCCCAGTCTTTTAGTTGAGCAAGGCAGTCAGGTCCTCCGGGGTTTTTGAGGTTGCTGACCACTGAAGAGGCCGGGGTTTAGCAGGAGCAGGTTCGAGGGTCGACAGGCCGGTAGGGCTGGAGCCAAGTCAGTTGGTGTCGTCCTCTTAGCAGCTGCACGGCTGGTCTTCTTTCTTCTTGTTCTTCTTGTTGTTTCTTTGGAATCGGGATCTGAGGAAGGAAGGTTCAGGGTGCCCCTAAATACTGAATTTAGGGGCGTTACAGGTAGGTAAAAGGCAGGGACCAATGGGTCCCTTCCCTGGGGTTGGTACACCCCCTACTCTGCCACTCTCCAGTGGGAGGGGGGCAGGAGCCTGTCCTTGGTTGACTGGGTCCCCCCATCCTCAAGATGGCGGGGACTCGAGGTTGTGCTTCACCTCGCCTCCCCCACCTTAGGGGTGGAGTTGGCAGAGGTGGGCACACCTCTCTTCCTCACTCTGTTTTTCCCGCCGGGTCTCCTGCCCAAAGGGGGGGGGGGAAGAACCAGTGGGTACCAGTTGCTGAGTACAGCAAGTGGTCTGGAGAGGCTCACAAAGGTTTGAAGCTTCTCCTTCGTGAACCCTGCCCATCCTGGGGGAGGAGGCTTGGCACCTCGTCACAGGATGTGCATTGTTTCAGGCCCCCGAGAGCAGCGAGCTCTCCACCCAGGGGTCCAGAAACATGTCTGGTGGTGGCAGCCTAAGCTGCCACTCAGTCAAGTCACTAGAAGTTGGTCGAGTTTCAGGGGGCATCTCTAAGATGCCCTCTGTTGTGCATTTTGCATTAAATCCCACACTGGCATCAGTGTGGGTTTAATGTGCTGAGAAGTTTGATACCAAACTTCCCAGTCTTCAGTGTAGTCATTATGGTGCTGTGGAGTTCGTAATGACAAACTCCCAGCACCATATACTCTTAATGGCAGCACTGCACTTACAGTGCCCAGGAATGGACCTGGGTACTGTAGGGGTACAGGGCTCATGCACCTGTACCCTCACCACTGGCATAGGGCACCCAGCTAGAGGGGTGACTGAGGTATGCCAGGGCAGTGGTTTGTGGGCATGGCACACAGGGATGTGTGCCATGTTGACTCTTCACTTTGTTCTGCACCAAGACACGCAGTCTGCAGAGTGTGAGTGTCAGGGTACAGGGCCTCTAAGGGTGGCACAATAAGTGCTGCAGCCCTTGGAGGCCTTCTCTGGTCACAGTGCCCTGGGTACCTGTGGTACCATTTACCAGTGGCTTACCTGTGGCCTGAGATTCCAATTGGGTTTAGGCTTCAATGCAGTTAAGGGAAGGAACACAGGCCCTGGGTACCTGATTGGCAGGAGCCCAGGGCACACTCAGTCAAAGCACATCAGCAATTCAGCAAAAAGTGGGGGCATACCATGCAAGAAAGAGGCACTTTCTCACAGGGTGGCACAACCAGTGCTGCAGACACTAACTTAAGGGCCCTAGGTACCCCTGGTACCATGTACTAGGAACTTACAAATTGGGCTATGCCAATTAAGGACAAGCCAATTAAACATATACCATTTCAAGTGCCAGGGCACATGCACTGAGTCCTGATTGGCAGGGATTAGGCCATCTGTGTCATTAAAGTAGTACCTGGGGGTCAAAATGGGGGCAAACGGTGGGATGAAAGCTGCAAAAAGACTAGTTTGAGGCATGTGAGCTGTAGATCACATGCTTTGCATACTCCTGCCATCTAGTGTTGGGTCCGGATGTTTGCAAGTTGTTTTTGTTCGAAGAAGTCTTTCCAGTCATGAGGTAGGTGACTCCTCCTTTCAGTGATAGTGCGCATGGGCATCAACTCAATTGTCGGATTGTTTTTTTTCCGCCGTCGGGTTCGGACGGGCATTGTTGTGCTCCGCTTCTGGTTCCCCCATGGTGCGTACTTCTCTATACCTCAACAGTATTGTTCTCGAACGCGCTTCTCTCTCCGCGATTCGAATTAAAACTATAGACTTCGACATTTCGGTCAGAAAATCTGCAGGCGGCCTTCCTGCCCATCTGCGTCCGTTCGGCTCCTCGTCGATGGAACGGACCCCATTTAAATTCTGTCCTCTGTGCTACCCGAAATATCCGCGCACAGACTCATCAGGTGTGTAATTTGTGCTTGTCCCCCGAGCACAAGGAGCAAGACTGCAACGCGTGCCAATCCTTCAAAGAAAACTCTCCGTGATCGTCTGGCTAGACGTCGAGAGATGCAGCGGTTGGATGTCACACCGGATTTGTTCGGCGACGACTCCAAACAAGAAGGGGCATCAGCGGGAGAAGAACTGGCTTCAGCAGCGTCTGACTCCGGTTCGGAATTGTAGATTGACCTCGGAGACGATGAGGTGCCGCAGAGACAAGGGGACGTGAGTACTGAAGACACCTTCTCCACCGTCCCTGAAAAATCGAAAGCTTCGGCACCACTTCCGCCTCAAGGCCAAGGTCGGTACCGAGAAGGTTTCTCACGCTCTGCCTTCGGGCTCGGCACCGAAACACTCCAAAAAGCCTTCCGGCTCGTGACCGAGTCACCCAAAGCCTACCTCCGAGCTGGAACCTTGGAGCTCCAAAGCAAAGATCGGTTCCAAACCAAAATCTTTGGATCCGAAACCCAAGAAACCCTCAGAGTCGAAACCTTCGGCACCAAAAGGACTTTCCGGCTCGACTCCGAAAACTTCGGTGCCGAAAAGCAAAGACTTGCCTGCAATTTCACTGGATCCCAATAATGACACTGTACCTATTAGTTTGGATCCAAAACAGAAAAAAAACTGTATATTCATCCCGATACAGGACGCATTCATGCTAAAGCACCATTTAAGCACAAGCTTCCCCATGATGATGAGCCACATTTAATTCCTTTAAAAGAGAAAAGTGTAGGCACTAGTCCTTTTCACACTTTTCCATCTCCTCTTCCTCCCTCTTCACCACAGCATGATCCATTAAACATTACACCCAGTCAGTCTCCTCCATCGCAACTTGACACAGGTGACACTGACTCGGACGAGGCACAACTTCCAGATCCTTGGACATATTGCACCACTGATCCTCCACAGGATACAGACCCAGCTCTTTATCCTGCCAGGCCATCTACACCAGATGACAACCTTTCATACCAACTGCTTATTGCAAGGGCAGCAGAATACCATGGGGTGGAGCTACATAAAGAGGCTTTAGAGGAACAGTTTCTCTTCGACACATTAGGATCACATAAACCTAATCAAACACTCCCTATGCTCAAGGGTATGTTAAGGCACACGGACGATATTTTTAGAGACCCTATCTGTGCTAGAATTCTTACTCCTAGAGTAGACAAAAAATATACATTTTCCCCCACAGATCCCATTTTTATTAAGGGTCGGTTTAGGAAGCTGTGTAAGAAACTGGCTCTATATATACTGCACCAAAGTGAGGTACAGTGTGTATAGAGTCCAAGGGTCTCCAGAGGTTTGGCAGAGGTTAAAGTTAGATAGAACCTTCCTCTCTAAAGTGGTAGCTTGGTCGAGCAGTAAGGCAGTATCAGAGGACAGTGTAAAGCATTTGATGTACACACTCAGTCAGCAAATGAATCCACACACAAGAACTGAACTCTAGGCCAATTGTTTTGTATAAAAAAAATTAATGTTTTATTTCTAGAACCAAGCAAGCCTGGCACAGGTAAGCATAAAAATACTTTTCAGTAGTAAATTACTTGTATGAACACAGTTCAAAATTGCAGTGTAACTTGTACTGGTTTTGGTTACAGTTTTAAGTAAGCAGTTTGCAACACATTGCAGGTATAGCACATTCAATTGAATGGGCTTTTTAAGTAAAATGCAGTTAATTACTTTTCAGATTACTTTTGCTAACACAGGACTGGATCCTAGATTCAGCCCTGGGACATTTCCTGAAATCAGGTGAGTAAATACGTTTTGGTTAAAGGTACGATTTTTAAAGAATATTATTGCATTTCAAAAGTTGACACTTAGAAACTTTTTCACATAGACTCACCAATGATATCCTATGGGAGGAAATTCACTTAGCAGGTAAGTTAGGTTATCGATACTTTTTCTTACTCAGTGCTGGATCCTGGATTCAGCACTGGGACATTTCCTGAAAACACTATTTTCAAATGGGGGTGCACGGCTCAAAAAAGAGTCCAATTCAGCAGTTATAGATTTATAAATGACTTCTTTATTCAATTTCAGATATAGGTCGCCTGACATAACAACTCCAGCCAACGCGTTTCATTCCCTTACTAGGAACTTCATCAGGGCTCAGATTGACACGAAGTCACCTAAATAGATGAATAATTTGTAGAGGTACCGTGTAATTCACTGGGACCGTGGCGCACCGGTTGCTGATAGAGCTGCTTATATCGGCCCTCTACTGTAGCGTTCGGTTCACTCACTCCCCGCTTCCTGAAAACAGTTGAGAAAATGCGTTTTTGTTATTCGGCTGATTTCTAAGGAAGATTTGTAGTTTTCAAAAGTTGACACTTAGAAACTTTTTGGGAGAAAAAGTGTCAATGTTATCCTATGAGAAAAAATGAGTTATCGGTTTTGAGGTAAGTAATCGGTCTTTTGAGTTAGGGTTCTGGGGTAAGACTCAGGGGTCTCCCAGGGTCAGTAATGCACTGTTGGTGCACCCTCAGCGGCACTAGGGCGGCCGGGTGCAGAGTGTTGAGGCCCAATGTTATCCTATGGAGGATAGGGGGACTCCGGTTGGTGGCTGCTGGCAAGCAGGCCACGGGGTTGTGGGAGCAAAGCTCCTAGGGTTAAGCTCAGGGCACGTTGGGGACCAAGTTGGCACCAAAGGGGCACCCTCAGCGGCACTAGGGCGACCTGGTGCAGGGTGCTGTTTTGAGGTCGGGTGCCCTGTTGATTTCAATGGAGATTCTCGGGGACAAAGAAACACTGCAGGCTCGGGGACGAGGATCTTCCAGGAGCTACCACCATTTCGAGGGGTAAGTTGGGATGTAGAGGGTTGGTTAGGCACCGTTGGTTTGGGCATACAAGGCCGTGGGGCGTCTGGTGCAGGGGTGCCTTGGGACGGCGGATTTTCTTACCCGCTCTGGTCGCGGTAGGGGGGGGGGTCCTCTGGATTGAGGCTGCAGGCGGCGTCGGGAGGCTTGAGGCAGGTCAAGGGTCGCCGGATCGCTGGTCAGGATCGCCGGGGGGACCTCCTCTGGGTATTTGCCCACTCGAACTCGGGCCGGATTCGGCGGGTGCAGAGTGTGCGGGATTCACGGTTCCTGGCTGGCACCAGAAGCTGCAGTTCAAACACGTCCGGTGTTCACGGGAGAAACAGCTTGGAAAGTGAAGGCAGGCAGGTCCTCCGGGGTTTTTGAGGTTGCTGGCCGCTGGACACGCCGGGGTTTTGCAGGAGCAGGTTCGAGGGGAGACAGGCCGGTAGGGCTGGGGCCAAGTCGGTGCGCGTCGTCCTCTTGTTAGCTCTCCACGGCTTCTCGTACTTCTTCTTCTTCTTCCTTTTCTTGTTGTTGCTGGATCTGAGGAAGGAAGGTTCAGGGTGCCCCTAAATACTAAATTTAGGGGCGTTACAGGTAGGTTAAGGGCAGGGACCAATGGGTCCCTTCCCTGGGGTGGGTACACCCCCTATTCTGCCACTCTCCAGTGGGAGGGGGGCAGGAGCCTGTCCCTGGTTGGCTGGGTCCCCCTATCCTCAAGATGGCGGGGACTCGAGGTTGTGCTTCACCTCGCCTCCCCCACCTTAGGGGTGGAGTTGACAGAGGTGGGCACACCTCTTCCTCACTTTGTTTTTCCCGCCGGGTCTCCCGCCCAAAGTGAGAACCATTGGGGACCAGTTGCTGAGTACAGCAAGTGGTCTGGAGAAGCTCACAAAGGCGGTATGCCTTTGAAGCTTCTCCTTCGTGAACCCTGCCCATCCTGGGGGAGGAGGCTTGGCACCTCGTCCCAGGATGTGCATTGTTTCAGGCCCCCGAGAGCGGCAAGCTCTCGACCCAGGGGTCCAGAAACATGTCTGGTGGCGGCAGCCACTCAGTCGGGTCACTGGGAGTTGGTCGAGTTTCCGGGGGCATCTCTAAGATGCCCTCTGTCTTGCATTTTACATTAAATCCCACACTGGCATCAGTGTGGGTTTAATGTGCTGAAAAGTTTGATACCAAACTTCTGAGTCTTCAGTGCAGCCATTATGGTGCTGTGGAGTTCGTGATGACAAGCTCCCAGCACCATATACTCTTAATGGCAGCATTGCACTTACAGTGCCCAGGAATGGACCTGGGTACTGTAGGGGTACAGGGCTCATGCACCTGTACCCTCCCCACTGGCATAGGGCACCCAGCTAGAGGGGTGACTGATGGATGCCAGGGCAGTGGTTTGTGGGCATGGCACACAGGGGTGTGTGCCATGTCGACGCTTCACTTTGTTCTGCACCAAGACACGCAGCCTGCAAAGGCATTGTGTGTGTGTGTCAGGGTACAGGGCCTCCAAAGGTGGCACAATAAGTGCTGCAGCCCTTGGGGACCTTCTCTGGTCACAGTGCCCTGGGTACCTGTGGTACCATTTACCAGGGGCCTACCTGTGGCCAGAGATGCCAATTGGGTTTAGGCTTCAATGCAGTTTTAGGGAAGGAACACAGGCCCCCTGGGTACCTGATTGGCAGGAGCCCAGGGCACACTCAGTCAAAGCAAATCAGCAATTCAGCAAAAAGTGGGGGCATACCATGCAAGAAAGAGGGCACTTTCTCACAAGTTGGCTCTGTATATACTATACCAAAGTGAGGTATATTGTGCACAGAGTCCAGTGGAACCCAAATGGTAGGCAGAGGTAAAGTAGATAGCACCTCACTCTCTCTATTTGTGGTAGTGGGGTCGAGCAGTAAGGCTTTATCAGAGGACAGTGTTGAGCATTTGTTGTACCCACTCAGTCAGCAAATGAATTCACACACTCAAAGACCAATTGCTTTTGTATAAAAAATATGTATTTATTTCCTAGAACCTAGCTTGGTTTATTACCTAGAACCAAGCAAGCCTGGCACAGGTAAGTGATAAATACTTTGCAGTAAATATACAGTTGTAATACAGTTTGGATTGTAATTGTATATGCACTTTGTTTTGACTTACAGTATTGTTACTGAGAAATGCAATGCTTTGTAAATTCAGTACATATACTTTGAATGGGCTTTTTAGTAAAATGACAGTACATTACTTTCAGATTACTTTTCTTACACAGTGTAGTACACCTGGATACCTCACTGGGACATTTCCTGTAAACAGGTAAGTAAAAGCATTTTTGTTATTTAGTATAATTTTTAAAGGATTTCTTAGGTTTTCCAACTCCACACTTTTCATAGAAAAACAGTCAATGTTATCCTATGGAGGAAAATAGTGTTATCGGTTTAAAGGTAAGTACTTTGTTGTGGGAGTTGGTGTTCTGGGGTTAGACTCGGGCGGGGGGGGGGGTCGGGGTCAAGGATGCACTCTTGTTACACCCTCAGCGGCACTAGGGCGGCCGGGTGCAGAGTGCTGAGGCCCAATGTTATCCAATGGGGGATAGGGGGCCTTCGGTTGTTTGCTGCTGACCAGCAGGCCACTGGGTTGTAGGAGCTAAGCTCAGGGCAAATGTGGGTTTAGGCCAGCACAAAAGGTGCACCCTCAGCGGCACTGGGGCGGCCGGGTGCAGAGTGCTGTTTTGGTGTTGGGTGCCCTTTAGCTTTCTCCGGTTTGCAAAAGCACTGCAAGCTTGGGGGCGAAGGTCTTCTGGGTGCGACCACCACTTGGAGAGGTAAGTTGGGATCTTGGGGGTTGGTTAGGCACCGTCGGTTGGCCCACCCAAGGCCGTGGGGCGCCGGGTGCAGGGGTGCCTTTTAGAGTCGGATCTTCTTACCAGCTCCTGGTCGCGGTTGGGGGGACCTTCCAGCTTGAGGCTGCAGGTGTCGGCTGGAGGCTTGAGGCAGGTCAGGGGTCGCTGGATCTTGGGTTGCGATCGCCGGGGAGACTTCCTCTTGGTGTTGGGCCACTCGGGCCGTGGGCGTCGGGTGCAGAGTGGTGCAAACTCGCGGATCCTTGCGGAGCTGGAGTCTGGGGTTTGAACTAATCCGACGTTCACGGGAGACAGTCTCTTTGGGATTGAAGGCAGGCAGGTCCTCCGGGTTTCTTGAGGTTGCTGGCTGCAGGACGCACAGGGATTTCGCTGGTGCAGGTTTGAGGTGGGGACACGCCAGTAGGGCTTAGGCCAAGTCAGTGGGCGTCCTCCTTTTGTTACCTTCGGCACGGCTGTTCGGTCCTTCTTCGTTTCTTCTTGTAGTTTCTTGTCTAAGGAAGCAAGGTTCAGGGGTGCCCCTAAATACTAGATTTAGGGGCGTTACAGGTAGGTAAAAAGGTTGGGACCAATGGGTCCCTTCCCTGGGGTGGGAACCCCCTATTATGCCACCCTCCAGTGAGAGGGGGGCATAAGACTTTCCCTGGTTGGCTGAGTCTCCCATCTGCAAGATGGCGGGGACTGAGTTGTGCTTCACCTCGCCTCCCCCACCTGAGGGGTGGAGTTGACAGAGGTGGGCACACCTCTCTTCCTCACTTGTTTTTCCCGCCAGTTCTCCCACCCAAAGTGGGGGTCAGAACCAGTGGGGACAAGTTGCTGTCTGGGGAAGCTCACAAAGGCGGCAAGCCTTTGAAGCTTCCCCTTCATGAACCCTGCCCATCCTGAGGGAGGAGGCTTGGCACCTCGTCCCAGGATGTGCATTGTTTCAGGCCCCCGAGAGCAGCAGGCTCTCGACCCAAAGAGGTCCAGAAACATGTCTGGTGGTGGCAACTAAAAGCAGCCACTCAGCCTGGACACTAGTGGTAGGTTGTTTTTCAGGGGGCATCTATAAGATGCCCTCTGTGTGCATTTTTCATTAAATCCCACACTGGCATCAGTGTGGGTTTAATGTGCTGAGAAGTTTGATACCAAACTCAGTTTTCAGTGTAGCTATTATGGTGCTGTGGAGTTTGTAATGACCAACTCCCCGCACCATATACTCTTAATGGCAGCCCTGCACTTACAATGTCTAAGAATGGACTTAGACACTGTAGGGGTACAGGGCTCATGCACCTGTGCCCTCACCACTGGTATAGTGCAGAAAAGCACTATCTTGCAGTGGGTTGTAGGCATGGCACACATGTGTGCCATGTCGAATCTTCACTTTGTTCTGCACCAAAACACGCAGCCTGCAAAGGCAGTGTAAGTGAAATGGTACAGGGCCTCTAAGGGTGGCACAATAAGTGCTTTAGCCCTTAGAGGTCTTCCCTGGTCACAGTGCCCAGGGTACCTGTGGTACCATTTACCAGGGGCTGACCTTTTGCCAGAGATGCCAATTGGGTTTTGTTTTTAATGCAGGTTTTAGGGAAAGAACATAGGCCCTGGGCACCTGATTGACAGGAGCCCAGAGCACACTCAAAGCAATTCAGCAAAAAGTGGGGGCAACCATGCAGAAAGAGGGCACTTTCTCACACTTGTTCGTCAGTGTCTTGCATGACTCTGCGCTTCTGGCGTGGAAAGTCGTGTCAGAACTGACGTCAGCTCGCGGGAGCGGCGTCTAAGTAGGCACCGCTGCGTCATCCCGGCGACCACGACGCCGACGACTGACACTGAGTCGACTGACTCCACCTACCAACACGCAGGGGTACTGCTGAGAAAGAATTCTCCAGATCCAGTCTGACGCCTGGGGGAAATTCTAAGGTAAGGAATCTATAACTAACCTATGTCTCAACAGATACATCGTTATCGAAGGTAAGTAACTTGTTCTTCGTGGCATGTAAACCAATTTAGAATAATATATCTTTTTATATAATTTTAGACACCAAGATTATTGGAATCGGGTAAGTACTTTAGACATTATCAAATTTTACAGTAAAAACAGTAGAAAATGACAGTGGTTCTATTTGAGGCATGAGAATCGAACTTGGTAATGTTATCCTATGGGAGAATCATTCACTGCATAGGTGCCCTTACAGATGCTTAACAGGTCTGTTGTTCTGGACTTAAGGTAAGTAGGCGCCATGGTTCAAGAAAGCCCCAACAGTTCAGCTTACCTGCCCTGGGTTGTCCGGGTGCAGAGGTGCTTTATGAGGTGGTAGCCTTGAACGCTACCCACTAAAGTAAATGGGGAAAGCTACCTCTAATAAAATGGCTGAAAGTGAGGACTGGGGGACCAGTCCGGCAGAACACAGTGCGGGGGCGGTCTCGGCTCTTGAGGGTCTCGGGACCACAGATAGTCGGTTTGCGTGAGCCTGGGGCGGGGAGCTTAGGTGCAGAGGTGCACCATTCTGCCCACTCCCAATATGTTGTACCTGCAGAGGAGGAAAAAAACACAGCAGGGCCACTCTGAGGAGCTAGTCTCTCTCGAAGTCGCTCGACTTGCAGGTAAGTCTTTGTGGTGGTGGGATCTGGTCTGGAAACAAACCAGCCTTGGTGGACGCGAGTTCCCCAGTAGTCAAGGTATTGGTGCAGAACGTCTCGTGGAGGTTCTAGCGTCTCGAAACTTGCCAGAGAGATGGGGCTGACCTCCTAGAGCCTCTGGGACTTCCTACTGTCACGCTGCTCCTTTGGTAGGCCTGATGGCCAGCAGCATGGGTTACCAGACAGATGTTTTCGGTGCCTGCAGATGCAGGGGGGTGGCTCCTCTGCCCCAAGGGAGATGCTGCTTGCCGCCTTTGTGAGCTACCCAAGCCTGTTGCTGCTTCCAGCAACTCTCTCTCACCGGTTCTCACCCCCCACTTTGGGCGAGAGAATCGGCAGGAAAACCAAGTGAGTAAGGGAGGTGTGCCCACCTTTGCCAACCCCACCCCTCAGGTGGGGGAGGGGAGGTGAAGCACAACTCTGTCCCCAGCATCTTGCAGATGGGGGAACCCAGCCAACCATAGTGAGGCATATGCCCCCCTCCCACGTGGCGGAGATACCAAAAACCTCTCGCAGACTTGTTGCGCTGTTACTACTTCTTGCCAAACGAAGGATTGCAATGTGCTGGGGAGGTACCATGGCGCCTAGATCGAAAGACTGGATACGGGACATTGTTTATTGTCATGAACAGTTATCCAATTAATGGGAGTTGATGCCTCCGAGGTACCGGCCACAAGACATTTGGGATCCTTTCCTTAGCTATATGCGCCAACAAGACTCGACCCCCCCAATTCACAAAACCACCCCTAATTATGTACCCTAAAAATGTTTTGTGTCATTGCACTCACTATATATGGTGTTGGGTGGGTCTGAAGTGTCAAGTATGTGATTTAAGTGTTATATACCCAATGATCAAGACTGTATGTTAACGCCCACGAACAAAAATAAAGGTTTAAAAAAAAAATAGTATTTTGGGGCAACACAAACCTTGCCTCCTCGGACAAGAAGAGAGAAGGACTGAAGAAGCTAGGCTGAAAGAAGAGGAGGAGGACACCAACTGACTTGTCCCCAGCCGTACCAGCCTGTCCCAACCTCAAACTTGCTCCAGCTAAATCTCGGTGTGTCCTGCAGCCAGCAGCCCCCAAGAACCCGGAGGACCTGCCCTCCCAAACCAGACTTGGTCTCCCGTGAGCACCGAATTTGCTCACCAACTCTGGCTCCGGCCAAATCCTCGAGTCTGCACCCGATGCCCACTGCCCGAGATAGTGGCCCAACACCATGAGGAGGTCTCCCTGGCGATCCTGACCTGAGATTTGGTGATCCCTGACCTGCCTCAACTCTCCAGCCTACGCCTGCAGCTCTTTCTGGAGGATTCACCACGACCGGAGCCAGTAAGAAAAACCCAATCAATCAGGGAATTGTAAGCGCGCTACTCACCCGTGAGGGTCTCAAGGCGCTGAGGGGGGGTCCGCAGATCTGTTTAGCCGAAGAGCCTGGTCTTGAGGGTCTTCCTGAAGGTGTTCAGGGAGGGGGCACGTCTGATGTCTGCCGGTAGCTCGTTCCAGGACTTGGCTGCAATGTGAGAGAAGAATCTTCCGCCTGCTCTGGCGATGCGTGGGGTTTCGGCCAGTGCGAGTTTGGAAGATCGGAGGTTTCTTTTGGGTATGTGGAAGTTGATTCTGTCGTTGAGGTATTTGGGTTCGTTGTTGTGTAGGCATTTGTAGGCGTGAGTGAGGATTTTGAAAGTGACTCTTTTCTCCACGTGGAGCCAGTGGAGACTTCGTAGGTGTTGGCTGATGTGTTCGTGTCGGGGGATGCCGAGGACGAGTCTGGCGGCGGTGTTCTGTATTGTCTGGAGTTTGCGGAGTAGGGACTTGTTGATGCCGGCGTAGAGTGCGTTTCCATAGTCCAGTCTGCTGGTGATCAGTGTGTGGGTGACTGTTTTCCTTGACTCAGGGGGGATCCACTTGAAGGTCTTGCGGAGGGTGTTGAAGCAGCTGGAGGTGACGGCGTTGACCTGTCGGTTCATGGTGAGTGATGAGTCTAGTACGATGCCGAGGTTCTTGGTGTGGTCTGAGGGGGTAGGTGGGCTTCCGAGGGCGGTCGGCCACCAGGTGCTGTCCCATGCAGAAGGGGTGGTGACGAGGACTTCTGTCTTCTCGGCGTTGAGCTTCAGGCAGCTGTTGGTCATCCAGTCTGCGACGTCTAGCATTCCTTTCTGGAAGTTGAGTTTGGCAGTGGTGGTGTCTTTGGTGAGGGAGAGGATGAGCTGGGTGTCGTCGGCGTAGGATACGATGTTGAGGCCGTGTTGGACGATGGCTGCGAGGGGGGCCATGTAGATGTTGAAGAGGGTGGGGCTCAGTGATGAACCCTGTGGGACTCCGCTGGCGATTTTGGTGGGGTCGGAGAGGAAGGGTCGGAGTCTGATCCTTTGGCTTCTTCCGGTGAGGAATGATCGGATCCAGTCCAGGGCTGTTCCTTGTATGCCTGCGTCGTGTAGTCTGGCGACTAGTGTGCGGTGGGAGACTGTGTCGAAGGCCGCTGATAGGTCGAGTAGGATGAGGGCAGAGGAGTGGCCTTGGTCCAGGAGGGTGCGGATGTAGTCTGTGGCGGCGAGTAGGGCGGTCTCTGTGCTGTGGTTGCTTCGGAATCCGGATTGGGATGGGTCGAGGACGGCGTTCTCTTCAATGAATCGTGTCAGTTTCCTGTTGACTGTTTTCTCTGCAACTTTGGCTGCGAAGGGGAGGAGCGAGATGGGCCGATAGTTCTTGAGGTCGGTGCGGTCAGCTGTGGGCTTCTTGAGCAGGGGTCCGACTTCTGCGCGCTTCCAGTCGTCTGGGAAGGTGCCTGTTTTGAAGGTGATGTTGATGGTGCGTTGTAGTGCGGGTGCGATGGCGGCCGCGGCTTTGTGGTAGATGTGAGGGGGGCAGGGGTCGGTGGGGGCCCCGAGGGGATGCTATTCATGGTCGAGGCGGTGTCTTCGGCCGTGATTGGTGTCCAGTTGCAGATGGTGGGCTGGCTGGTGTTTCTGGGGGGCGGGGGGCCGTCTGTGGCGCCTGGTGGATGGTCGAATAAGTTGTCGTAGAGGTTTTTGATCTTGAGGTGGAAATAGGTTCCAAGCTTGTTGCAGAGGTCTTGGGATGGGGTGATGTCTGTGGCTTCGCTGCGTGGATTGGTGAATTCTTGAATGACACTGAAAAGTTCCTTGGAGTTGGTGGAGTTGGCCAGGATTTTGTTGTGGATGAAGTTCCTTTTGGTGGCTCTGATCTGGTTGTGGTAGTCCGTCATGGCGTCCTTGTAGGTGGTGTGGTTTTCGGTTGACTTGGTGTTTCTCCAGTTATTCTCCAGGCGTCTGCAGGTGCGTCTGGCTTCTTGGAGAGCGGTGGTGAACCAGGCGGCTTTCCTGGGGCGTTGTCTGTCGGGGTTGCGTAGCGGGGCGAGCTTGTCTGCGCAGTTGGAAATCCAGGTGTGGAGTTCTCTGGCTGCGTTGTTTGCGTCGGGTGCCCAGGTGTGGTTGTCTCGGGTGAGGGTGCAGTTAAGTTGCTCATCTGAAAGAGACACGTTAGTGACAGATTCCTTACCTTAGAATATCCCCAGGCGTCAGGCTGGATCCGGAAAGTTTTGCGTAGCAGTACCCCTGCGCGTCGGTAGACGGCGTCGTGCGGCTCCGCGTCCGGCGTCGTGATCGCCGGGATGACGTCGTGGCCAGTACTTAGACGCCGCCCATGCGCGCTGGCGTCAGTTCTTTCTTTTTCCGCGCCAGTAAGCGCAGATCCGGATTGAGCAGTGCCCCGGTCATTTTTTGACTGAATTTTTGTGACTTTTTGTCCAAGGTTTTCGAGTCGTTTCGACTCCAAAGGTGTCAGTAGGGATGCCCGGCTTCAAGCCATGCGGAGTCTGTAATCGCATGATGTCGATTACGGATCCGCACCGTGAGTGTCTCTTCTGCCTGGGGCGCGGCCACGACCCCCAGTCGTACCCCGAGTGTCGGTCCCTTGCCCCGAAGCCTTTGCGAGAGCGGTCTCGAAAGCTCCTCTAGGCCCGGCACTCGGCTCCGCACCGCTCGATGTCCCGGTCCCGTGAGAGGTCGAGGGGCCAGTCGCGGAGCCGTCGTCATTCGTCGGCGTCGAAGTCTTCGTCCTCAGCTAAGGAGAAGCACAAGAGGTCTAAGAAGCGTCGCTTTAAGACCTCCCCTCGCTGGTCTAGCGACCGGGCCGAGGGTCCAGACGGTGCCGGCTCCGGGGGTGCCCACGCAGCCGACGCCGGCCTACCCGCCTGTTCCGGGTCCGACGTCGACTCCGGCCGATATACAGGAGTTCCTGTCTGCCATGGCCCGCATCTTCGGGCCTAAGGGTTACCCCGGTGCGCCTTTGGGCCCCAGTGGGAGTCCTCCCTCGGCACCACCGGCGGCTCCGGCGCCGCAGGACCCCCTCGGATCCAGGCCTGGATCCCGGTCGACGCCGGTTGACCTACGACACCTCCACCGGCGCCGACCTCACCGGTACCGTTCACGGCGCCGTCTGACGCCCCGGACGGCGCCGTCCCCAGGTTCTCCCGGACACGGAGCCGGATCGACGTCGATGGGACCCTTTTTCCCCTCATGTCCCTCCTCCTTACTTTTCACCTGTTTTGGAGGACGAGGAGGACTGTGAGGGGTCGGAAGACCCTCTCGCAGCTCAATGTGAGCCTTATCAGGACTGGGCTGAGGAACTGGGGGATGCCAGTGGTCTGGACACCTCTCCTGACCTTGGCATGCTGTCTCCTCCTTCCGTGGCTATGGAGGAGGGAGCAAATTATGCAGCAGTGTTGCGTAGGGCGGCTGCGGCCTTGCGCCTCGAGCTTCCTACGGTGGCTGTCGGGACTAACCTGACGGAAGTGCTTCAGCCGGAGGCTACCTCTTCGGAGCCACTGCTGCCGTTCAACGACGCACTTTCGGACGTTCTTTTGGGCACCTGGTCCAGGCCCACCACAGGGGCTCCTGTGGACAGGAACGTAGCCAGACGCCATCGCCCGGCCCCGGGCGACCCTCGTTCCTCTCCCAACACCCCACCCCGAGAGCTTGGTTGTCCAAGCCTCTGCCTCTCAGAGCGCCTTCCCTACGGCTCCGCCGGATAGCGAATCCAAAAAACTGGACCAATTTGGGAAGAAGGTTTTTTTCTTCCTCCAGTGCTGGCTTGAGGTCCGTGCTATTGCAGAAGGGAGAGACGCGGCTAAGTTCACTATCAGATGTGGCCTAGACACCGCTGACTCGCTAGGCAGATCGCTTGTGGCGCTGCGCCGTCACGCCTGGCTGAGGACCACTGGTTTCTCGGGCGATGTCCAAAACACACTTATGGACATGCCCTTTGATGGTATCCGCCTTTTTGGCAATAAGGCAGACAGCGCGTTGGAGCGCTTTAAGGACTCGCGGGCTAAGGCCAAGTCCTTGGGCCTCGCGCCCTCCGCAGCAGTCTGCTTTTCGCCCCTTTCGTGGCCACGGAAGGGGCGCCCAGTCACATCCACTGCCCAGCCACCGGCCCGCGCAGCAAACGCCTTCGCACGGCCGAGGACGTGGCTCCCGCCGAGGCGTGTCGGGTAACAAGCGAGCGGGTCAGGCCACCACCTCCGCCCCGTCCGCGGCCTCCAAACCCTCCTAGTCCGTCCTTTCTAGTCAGCAGCACACCAGTGGGGGGCAGGGTTCGCCATCACCTTCCCCACTGGCGCACCATCACAACCGTCAAGTGGGTTTTGGACATTGTCCGAAGGGGCTACTCCCTCCCCTTCGAGACTGCCCCTCCAGCCATGCCACCTCAGTACCACTGCATGTCGGGGGACCATTTGGCACTTCTTCGACAGGAAGTTGCGGCCCTCTTGGCCAAGGGGGCCATCGAGCGCGTTCCGACCCCAGAAGTAGGGCGTGGTTGTTATTCCCACTACTTTCTGGTGCCCAAAAAGGACAAGGAGGACATGCTCACCCTAGCTCAGGTATTGACTGCCCTCAACCCTGGAGACTGGATGGTAGCGTTGGACTTGCAGGACGCATATTTTCACATCCCCGTCCTGCCGGCCCACCGGCGTTACCTGCGGTTCATGGTAGGCCTCGAGCACTTTCAGTTCACCGTGCTTCCCTTTGGCCTTACCAGCGCCCCTCGGGTGTTCACGAAGGTGATGGCGGTGGTCGCAGCTCATCTGCGCAGGCCAGGGGTTCCAGTCTTCCCCTACCTCGACGACTGGTTGCTGAAGGCGGGCTCGTCCCAGGCAGTCGTCTCCCACCTCCAGACTACGGCCGGACTCCTGCACTCGCTGGGGTTCTCCATCAATGTGCCGAAGTCGCACCTGGTTCCTTCTCCACAGCTCCTTTTCATCGGAGCGGTTCTAGACACAACGCAGTTTCGGGCCTATCCTCCCGAACGGCGAGTCCAGGATATTCAGGCTATGATTCCGATCTTTCAGCCTCTATCCTTGGTTTCGGTACGGATGACCCGGAGGCTACTGGGACTCATGGCCTCCTGCATGCTGCTGGTCGATCATGCCAGATGGCATATGCGGGCTCTGCAGTGGGACCTGAAGTTCCAGTGGGCGCAGCATCAGGGGAACTGTCCGATTACGTCCAGATCTCGGACGGAACTGCACAACAGTTGCAGTGGTGGCTCTCGAACCGGCAATGGGTCAATGGCAGATCCCTCTCCCTTCCCCAACCGGAGCACACAGTGGAGACGAATGAGTCCCTCTTGGGATGGGGCGGTCACATGGGAGAGGCGGAGATCAGAGGCCTCTGGTCTCCGGCCGAGTCCCGGCTCCATATCAACCTTCTGGAGCTCCGGGCGATCCGACTTGCACTGAAGGCATTCCTTCCCTCTGTCAAGGGGAAGGTAGTGCAGGTGTTCACAGACAACACCACCGCCATGTGGTACTGCAACGAACAAGGCGGGGTGGGGTCGTGGACCCTATGTCCGGAGGCTCTGCGTCTCTGGACATGGCTGGAACATCAGGGCATATTCCTGATGGTTCAACACCTGGCAGGTTCCCTGAACGCCAGGGCGGACGAACTCAGCCGCAGGTGCATGATGGATCACGAATGGCGTCTTCACTCGGAGGTGGCGCAAGGACTCTTTCTACAGTGGGGAGAGCCTTGGTTAGATTTATTCACCACCGAAGAGAACGCGCAATGTCAGCAATTCTGCGCGTTGGAATTTCCAAGGCGGCACTCGCTCGGCGACGCTTTTTGTCGCGAGTGGAGTTGCGGTCTGTTGTACGCCTTTCCGCCTATACCACTTCTGCCCAGAGTGTTGAAGAAGATTCAGCGCGACCGGGCCCAAGTCATTCTTGTGTCTCCGGACTGGGCTCGAAGAGTTTGGTATCCCGAGCTACTCAGTATGAGCATCGATCCCCCGATCCGTCTGCCTCTTCGGGAGGATCTTCTGTCGCAGCAGCAGGGGACGGTCCTCCACCCGAACCTGTCCAGTCTCCACCTCCTTGCATGGAGATTGAGCGGCGGCAGTTGATTCCTTTCGACTTGCCTCCCGAAGTTTGTGATGTGATTCTGGCAGCCAGGTGTCCCTCCACTAAGGTGGTATACGCCTGCAGGTGGAACAAGTTTGTGGCATGGTGCACAGCAAAGGCTGTGAATCCCCTCTCTGCCCCTCTTTCTGAGGTTCTTCTGTTCCTTCTTTCTCTGGCCCAACAGGGTTCTGCCCTGGGTACCATCAAGGGCTACCTTTTTGCAATCTCGGCCTTCCTCGGCCCTCCCTTTTCAAGTCCCCTGTTAACCGGTTTCTTAAAGGCATTACACACCTTTTCCCTCCTGTTCCGTTTGTGATGCCTCAGTGGGACTTGAACTTGGTTCTTACCTTTTTAATGTGCGCTCCCTTTGAGCCTCTCCATAACTGTCCTCTTCGTCTTCTCACTCTGAAGACAGCCTTTCTGGTGGCTATTACCTCCGCTCGGCGGGTGAGTGAGCTCCAGGCTCTTTCTTGCAAGCCCCCCTTTCTGTCTGTTCATCCAGACAAGGTTGTTCTTAGGACGCGTCCGACCTTCTTGCCAAAGGTGGTTACTGCCTTCCACAATGGGCAGACCATCACTTTGCCCACCTTCTTTCCGCATCCTTCCAGAGAGGAAGAGAGGCTCCACCGTCTGGACCCAAAACGTGCGATTTCTTTCTATCTGAACCGCACACAACAGTTCCGGGTGGACGACCAGCTCTTTGTTGGCTACGTGGGCGCCAAAAAAGGTCGGGCGGTACACAAGCGGACCATCTCCCGCTGGGTCGTCTTGTGTATCAAAGCCTGCTATTCTTTGGCTAAGAAGGAGCCCCCTGTTGGGCTACGTGCCCATTCCACCAGGGTGACAGCCGCCACCACGGCTTTGGACGTGGTGTCCCATTGCAGGACATTTGTCAGGCAGCTACATGGGCCTCGCTGCACACGTTTACCAAGCATTACTGCCTTGACAGCCAAGTCCGGAGAGACTGCTTCTTTGGCCGTTCTGTTCTCCGAGACTTCCTCGTCTGATCTTTGTTCGCAGACTCACCACCGGGGTTGGTATTGCTGGGGTATCTATTCTAAGGTAAGGAATCTGTCACTAACGTGTATCTTTCAGATGCACAAGTTACTAACTTGTGTAACGATATATCTGTAAGAGACAGTAGTTAGTGACAGATTCCTTACCGCCCCACCCATCCTCCCCGTTCTGCGAACTGATTTCTAGGGTTAAGGTCATCCCTTTCAGGGCCCTAGTTTTCAGACACCAGTGTCAGTTTCTTGAATGGCTCTGCGTTTCTGGCACGGAACGTCGTGTACAGAACTGACGCCAGCGTGCATGGGCGGCGTCATAGTACTGGCCGCGACGTCATCACGACGCCGGACGCGGAGCCGCACGATGCCGCCTACTGACGCGCAGGGGTACTGCTACGCAAAACTTTCCGGATCCAGCCTAACGCCTGGGGATATTCTAAGGTAAGGAATCTGTCACTAACTACTGTCTCTTACAGATATATCGTTACACAAGTTAGTAACTTGTGCGTCGGTAACCTTGCTCCAGTTCTTTCGTGGTGGGCGTGGGGCTGGTTTGGGTGCCTTGGGTTTGTTGATGGCGAAGTGTACACAGTGGTGGTCGGTCCATGGCGGCTGTGTTGTGTGGCTGAATTGGACGCGGTTTCCTGCTGCGAAGATGGGGGTCGAGGGTGTGTCCTGCTCTGTGGGTCGGTGTGTTGATGAGTTTAAGTCCAATGCTGGCGAGGTTGTCACGAAGGATAGTGGAGTTGGGGTCGCTGGGGTTGTCGAGGTGGAAGTTCACGTCTCCAGTGAGTATGTAGTTTGTTGAGGCGATGGCGTGGGGTGCGATGAAGTCAGTCATGGCCAAGGGTGTTCGGGGGCCGGGGGGTCTGTAGACGAGGGTTCCTCAGAGTGTGGCTTTGGGGGTGGTCTGGATCTGGAAGTGCAGGTGTTTGGCAGAGGGGAAGGTTTCGCTGGAGGTGGTGAGGCGGAGGGTGCTCTTGTGGGCGATGGTGAGGCCCCCTCCTGGGTGGTTAGGGCGGTCTTTCCTCTGGATCTTGTATCCGTCTGGGATGGCGGTGCTGATGTCAGGGGCGGTGGATGCGTTGGTCCAGGTCTCTGTGAAGAAGGCGATGTCAGGCGAGAGAGAGTCGAGTAGGTTCCAGATTTCCATGGCGTGTTTGTGTACGGAGCGTACGTTGAGGAGGATGCATTTTAGGGTGTCGCCGGTGCTGGCGTCTGCGGTGTTGGAGGCCGGGGTAGCTATGAGGGTCTGGCGGCAGTGGAGGCAGGAGAACTGGCCGTGGGTCGTGTTCGGCGAGGCCTGTTTGCATTCTCGAAGTCTTCCAGGGTTGAGTGCGAGGAGGGTGGTGGTGTCTTAGCGATGGGTAGTGGGAGGTCCAGGGTTCCTGGTGCTGGCAGCAATCGGGTCGCGGATGGGCGCAGACGGGCTTGCCTTTGGCGCGGCCGCCATTAAGTAGGGGAGGTGGGAGGGAGGAGAGGCTGGGAGGCGGCAGCGGGGGAATTCCGGGGGGGAGGGGCGGCAGGGGCAGCTTCTGCGAAAGGAACAGGCAGGCACGAGAAAATAAAAACAGTGGTGAATTAGAGCAAGACACAGATGGGCACAATAACAGTGGCATAACGGGGAAAAAATTAAGAAGAAAAACGGCTGAGAAAGGTTACGGTGGTTGGAGCGGGCAGCAGCCTCGAACCTCCCAAGGAGGAGGTCGGGTCTGGAGGCAAGAGACGGCACAGCAGAGCTGCGGGTAGAGAGTGGACCTAGACCGACGCCTAAAGACACCCCTGTAACTGACTTCCCACGGCCTTGGGTGGCCCAGCCGATGGTGTCCCAGCAACTTACCTCTCCAACCGGTGGTCACCTCCAGAAGATCTTTGTCCCCGAGCCTGCAGTGTTTGTTACAACCGGAGAATCCCTATTGAAATCAACAGGGCACCCGAAGTCAAACCAGCCCACTGCACCCGGCTCCCCTGTGCCGCTGTGGGTGCACTTTGTGTGCTAAATCGGATCCCCCTTTGCCCTGATCTTAAGTCCAGGAGCTTTGCTCCCACAACCCCGTGGCCTGCTCATGAGCAGCCACCAACCGGAGGCCCCCTATCCCCCATTGGATAACATTGGGCCTCAGTACTCTGCACCTGGCTGCCCTAGGGCTGCTGAGGTTGGTTCAAGAGTGCATCCTCGACCCTGGGAGAGCCCAAGTTCTAACCTCAGAAACCCAACTCCCACAACCAAGTGCTTACCTGTAAACCGATAACTTCATTTACTCCCATAGGATTGCATTGACTGCTTTTCTTTGAAAATTATTTTTAAGTGTGGAGTTGGTTTGTATGAAACCTTGAAAAACTGCAAATGTACAAAATCGGAATTACTTAACTTTTCCCTAGAAAATTTCCCAGTGTGATATCTAGGCATATCACACTGAGTAGAAAAAGTAATCTGAAAAGTTACTATAAAGTTATTTTAACTGTTGACTTATCTGTAAACAAACCAATTGCATCCAACTGCATTTCAATTGTATTTCAACTGCAATATACCTGCAAAGTATTATTTCACGTACCTGCACCAGGTCTGGCTTGGTTCTAGAAATAAAATAACTAAATAATATTTTTATATAAACAAATTGGTCTGAGTTCAGTCTTTGAGTGTGTGACATCATTTCTTGCCTGTGTGTATACAATAAATGCTTAACACTACCCTCTGATAAAGCCTTACTGCTTGCCCACACTACCACAAATAGAGAGTAAAATACTATCTACTTCTACCTCTGCCTACCTTTGGGGATCCACTGGACTCTGTGCACACTAAACCTTACTTTGGTATAGTATATACAGAGCCAGCTTCCTACAGTGGCTAACTGGGTGAACGGATAACTATGTGGTGAGACAAACCCCCCTGCGACCCAAACTAAGGGTGACCAGTATACTGTGTAGGAAAGTGCCCTATTTTGCATGACTCTGAATCTCATTGACTGAATCTGCACTGGGTTCCTGCTAACCAGGCTCCCAGTGCCTGTGTTCTACATATTCGTGGTGAGAAGGGCAGCCGAGGTCCTTGGCCTCGAGTTCCCTTCGGTGGCAATCAGGAATAACCTCCTGACTGAGGTGCTTCAGCCTGAGGCTTCTACCTCCGAACCTCTTTTACTCATTAATGAAGACCTCACTAATGTCCTTCCCCTGAGAGCTTGTTTGTCAGTCTCATCTTCCTAAGGCACATTCCCTTCTGCACCCCGATAGGTAATCCAAGAAACTGGACTATCGAGGGAAGAGGCATATTTTCTTCCTCCAGCTTGCCATTGCGGTCGGTGAATACCACTTGCCTCTTGGGCTGATACTCCTATACCATTTGGGATACGGTTGGGCAGGTGCTGCCTCAGTTCCCTGAGGAGGCACAGGCCGTTCTCTCCCAGGCAGTTGCGGATGGGAGAGACGCAGCCAAGTTCACTGTTCGTTGTGGACTGGACACCACCGAGTCACTGGGCATAATGGTTGCCTCTTCAGTAGCATTACGACGCCACGCCTGGTTGAGGACTTCTGGCTTTTCAGGGTATGTCCTTTCTACTTTGATTGCACTCACCTTTTTGGCGATAAGGCATACTCTACGCTTGGTTGCTTCAAGGAATCTCAAGCTACAGCCAGAACCTTGGGCCTACGGCTACCATCCGTCCCCCTCAGTCTCCCTTTAGTGGCTACGGGAGTGGTGCCCAGCCACCCAGTCATGCAAGCTATCCAGCCTCTGCATGGCCGCGGACGTGGAACCCAACGTCCGTGTGGGTCAGGGAGCCAGCGGGGCACTCCACCCTTTCCCCCTCTGCCACTGCCTCCACACCTTCCTGGGCTGACGTATCTGAAAGAGACTATTAGTTATAGATTCCTTACCTTAGAATTACCCACAGGCATCAGACTGGATCCGGAGAAATTTTTTCGTAGCAGTACCCTTGCGCGTGGCGTCGGTGGACTCTGCGTCCGTCGTCGGCATCGTGGTTGCCAGGAGGACGTCGCGGTGTCTACTTAGACGCCGTCCCTGCGCGCTGACGTCAGTACTTCCTTTTCCGCGCCGGCAAGCGCAGATCTGGAGAGAGCAGTGCCCTTAGTCACTTTTTGACTGCCCCTTTTTCAACATCCTTTTGAGTGTCTCGACTCCTGGAGCACGAGGGATGTCTAACCATCGACCCGGCTTTGAACCTTGTGAATCCTGTCAAAAGTTGGAGTCGGTGACCGATCCACACCTCGTGTGCCTTTGGTGCCTGGAGCGCGACCACAACCCGAAGTTGTGCTCCGACTGCCGGGCCTTGAACCCCGAAGTATTTGCGGGAGCAGTCCCGAAAGCTTTAGCAGGCCCGGCAGTCTGCTCCGCTTGAGGTCCTGGTCGCGGAGCCATCACCATTCGTCATCGAAGTCTTTGCCCTCATCCGTTAAGTCGAAGCACAAGAAGGTGAAGAAGCACCGTCACTCTTCGCCTTCTCCCCGTCCGTCGGCTGACGCACCGCGGGACCCGGAGCATCATCGCTCTCTGGTTCCTTCATCGGAGTCAGTTGGAACGGCTCCGCCCTTTCCTGGAGCATCCCCTGCCCAGCTTCGTCAGTTTTACAAAGCGCTGCACAGCATCTTTGGGCAGCCCAACTCCGCAGGCGCGCCTTCAGGCCCCATGGACTCGGCTGGGGGCCTGGGCCTTCGATGCCTGCGGCACTGGCCCTGGCGCTGCAGGGTCCCCAAGGATCCAGGCCTGGATCCAGATCGGTGCCGGTCGACCTCACAGTAGCTTCCCCGGCGCCGATACCAGTGATGACGCCCCCAATCGGCGTCGACCCCAGCCTCACCCCCGATGTGGACACGGCGCTGGACCGATGTCGGTACCAGCGCCTACCGGTACTTTTGTACCACTGTTCTATCCTGGTGTTCCCTTGCACCCTGAGTGGCAGCCAGAGGAGGGTGAGGAGGACTGGGTGGAGTCTGTTGACCCTCTTGCAGACCAACTTGAGGAACTGAACTGGAGGGAGGAGTTGGGTGATGCCAGTGGTCTGGACACCTCCCCACACCTTGGTATGCTTTCTCCTCCTACCATGGCTATGGAGGAGGGAGCTTCCTACGCTGTGGGTGTTGCGTAGGGAGCCTGAGGCAATGGGCCTCGAGCTTTCTGCGGTGACTGTCAGGACTAACCTCCTGACTGAGGTGCTTAAGCCGGCAGCAGCCTCTTCGGAGCCCTTGCTGCCTTTTAATGAGGCCCTCACTGACATCCCTCTGGGCACTTGGTCCAAGCCCAGCACAGGGGCCCCTGTGGACAGGATGATTGACCGACGCTACCACCCGGCCGACCCACTTTTCCTCTCCCAACACCCTACCCCTGAGAGCTTGGTGGTCCAAGCCTCATCCTCAAAAGGCGCCTTCCCTACTGCTCCCCCAGATAGGGAGTCCAAAAAGCTGGACCATCTTGGGGAGATGTTTTATTCTACCAGCTTTGGACTGCGGTCGGTGAACACTGCATGTCTCTTGGGCCGTTAAACACACGTGTGGGATACGGTTGCACAAGTGCTGCCACAGAGCCCGGAGGATGCCCGGGCCTTGCTCACCCGCGCAGTGGCTGAGGGTCAAGAAGCAGCAAAGTTCACCATCCGGTGTAGACTGGATAACGCTGACTCGCTGGGTAGAACGGTTTCCACGTTGGTAGCCCTGAGGTGCTACGCCTGGCTGAAAACGTCTGATTTCTCTGGGGATGTCCAATCTACCCTTTAGGACATGCTCATCTGCGCAGATTAGGGGTTCCAGTCTTCCCCTATCTGGACAACTGGCTGTTGATGGCGGACTCGCCCCATGCTGTCGTGTCCCACCTCCAGACTACGGCGTATCGCCTGCATTCGCTGGGGTTCACAATCAACGTGCCGAAGTCGCACCTGATTCCCTCTCAGAAGCTCCTTTTCATCGGAGCTGTTCTGGACACAGCGCAGTTTCGGGTCTATCCTTTGAGCAGCGAGTCCGGGATATTCGGGCTATGATACTGATGTTTCAGCCTCAAACCCGGGTATGGGTGAGAATGACCCTGAGGCTGCTGGGCCTCATGGCCTCCTGCATCCTGCTTTTGGATCATGACAGATGGCATATGGGACTCTGCAGTGGGACCTGACGTTCTAGTGGGCGCAGCATCAGGGGAATCTTTCCGATGTTGTCCAGATCTCGGAGGGGACTGCAAGTCAGTTGCAGTGGTGGCTCACGAACAAGGATTGGGTCAGCGGCAGATCCCTCTCCCTTCCCCAACCAGAGTTCACAGTAGTGACGGATGTGTCACTCCTGGGATGGGGCAGCCACATGGGAGAGGCAGAGATCGGAGTCCTCTGGTCTCTAGCGGAGTCCGGGCTCCACATCAACCTTCTGGAGCTCCGGGCAATTCGTCTTGCACTGAAAGCATTCCTTCCTTCTGTCAAAGGGAGAGTAGTGCAGGTGTTCACGGACAACCCCACAGCTATGTGGCACTGCAACAAACAGTGCGGGGTGGCGTCGTGGATCCTATGTCAAGAGGTTCTTCGCCTTTGGACATGGTTGGAACATCAGGGCATGACCCTGGTGGTTCAACACCTGGCAGGTTCCCTGAACGCCAGGGCGGATGAACTCGGCCGCCGGTGCATGATGGATCACGAATGGCGTCTTCACTCAGAGGTGGTGCAAGGACTCTTTCAGCAGTGGGGAGCGCCTTGGCTAGATCTATTCACCACCGAAGAGAACGCGCAATGTCAGCAGTTGTAAACATTGGAGTTTCCAAGGCGGCACTCGCTCGGCGATGCCTTTCGTCGCGAGTGGAATTGCAGCCTCCTGTATGCCTTTCCGCCTGTACCGCTTCTGCCCAGAGTGCTGAAGATGATCAAGCGCGACCGGGCCCAAGTAATTTTTGTGGCTCCGGACTGGACGCGAAGAGTCTGGTACCCTGAGCTCTTGAGCATGGCCATTGATCCTCCGATCTGACTGCCTCTTCGGGAGGATCTTCTGTCACAGCAGCAGGGGACAGTCCTCCACCCGAACCTGTCCAGCGTCTACCTCCTTGCGTGGAGATTAAGCGGCGACAGTTGACAGCTTTTGACCGTCTTCCCGAAGTCTGTAATGTTATCTTGGCAGCCAGGCGTCCCTCCACTAAAACAGTATACGGCTGTTGATGGAACAAATTTGTGGCATGGTGCACAGCAAAGGCTGTGGATCCCCTTTCTGCCCCTCTTTCAGAGGTTCTCCTCTTCATTCTTTCTTTGGACAAGTAGGGCTCTGCTCTGGGCACTCTTATAGGCTATCTTTCGGCCTTTCTTTGCCTTCCTGATCAGCCTTCTCTTTTCAAGTCCCCTATTGTTGACAGATTTCTGAAGGGCATTACTCATCTCTTTCCTCCTTTTCCTTTTGTAATGCCCCAGTGGGACTTGAATCATATCCTCACTTATCTTATGTGTGCTCCCTTTGAGCCACTACATAATTGTCCTCTTCGTCTCCTTACTTTGAAGACTGCTCTCTTGCTTGCCATCACCTCGGCTCGCACGGTGAGTGAGCTTTAGGCCTTATCTTCCAAACCTCCTTTTCTTACTGTTCATCCGGACAAAGTAGTCCTCCGTACTAGACCCTCTTTACTGCCCAAAATGGTTACCTCTTTCCACATTGGTCAGACCATCACATTGCCTACCTACTTCCCGCCTCCGCACCCTTCCAAAGAGGAAAGACTCCACCGTCTGGACTCAAAACGTGCTTTATCTTTCTACCTTGACCACACTAAAGATTTCTGGGTGGACGATCAACTCTTCGTGGGTTATGTGGGCGCCAAGAAAGGTCAGGCAGTACACAAACGTACCATCTCTCGGTGGGTTGTCCTATGCATTAAGATCTGCTATTCTTAAGGTAAAAGGGAACCTCCAGTAGGACTGCGCGCCCACTCTACCAGGGCGACGGCAGCCACTACTGCTTTGGGACGTGGAGTTCCCTTACTTTACACTGCATTACTGCCTGGACAGCCAAGTCCGGAGAGACGGCTTTTTCGGCCATTCTGTTCTCCAGGACTTTCTGGTGTGAACTTGGTACGCAGACCCACCTCCGGGGTTGGTATTGCTGGGGTATCTTTTCTAAGGTAAGGAATCTATAACTGTCTCTTTCAAATGAACAAGTTACTTACCTTTCGGTAACTATCTATCTGTAAGAGACATATATTAGTTATAGATTCCTTACCGCCCCACCCATTCTCCCCGTTCTGCGAACTGACTTCTAGGGATAGGGACTCCCTTGCAGGGCCATAGTTTTGTGCACCAGTGGTCAGTGTCTTGCATGGCTCTGCGCTTCTGGTGTTTAAAGACGTGTCAGAACTGACGTCAACGCACAGGGCCGCGTCTAAGTAGACACTGCGACGTCAATCCGGCTACCACGACGACTGACGCGGAGTCGACCAACCGCCACCTACCGACGCGCAGGGGTACTGCTAAGAAAACATTTCTCCGGATCCAGTCTGACGCCTGGGGGTAATTCTAAGGTAAGGAATCTATAACTAATATATGTCTCTTACAGATACATCATTACCGAAGGGAAGTAACTTGTTGTTTAAGGCCAAGAGAGTGGACAGCACAGGAACAAGCTGATATGGCACTTTGATAAGAGACTGCAGAGTAGCACACCATGATCTCGATGAATGGCAATGTTATCCATCAGAGCGGACATTGCACATATTGGTCCAAAATAACAGGTCACAGATTACATTAGAGGACCCAGCCATTTCCCCCACACCCGCTCATGTTTTTGGGGGCAACCCCTCGCTTTAAATACCACCCGCTCCTTCTGAGCACAACAGTCTATGCCTCGCCTCCATTGCACACGGGAGGGGGGAGAGGACTCTTTGCAGGTATGCCGCACTTTGCAATCAGTAGGGCTGTGCCCAGGAATGCCCTCTCAGCACGTGTCACAGACCCCCCCTCCAGTACCCCCATAAGAATCAGGAGGGGGGAATGAGGGACCTCCCACCCCAAAACCTCGGAGATGTCTTTAGTCACTGCAGACCACTAGTGTTACATCCTCGGGCAAGCCCACACCATATGATAGAAGTCCGCTGGGTCAGCCTCACGACGCGAGCAGTTCACCCAAGGCGAAGGCCTGCTCGATGTAGATTGGTATGCGGGAGGTACGCATAGTATAGATCGTATGTTTGCACTAGGCACAGCCTGGAGGAGATTGTCCGCACACTGGGGCCATCAGGGCGTCTCGCCAGTCCTCCTCATCGAAGGGCCCCACCCAGCCCTCCCAGCGAGACTTGAGGTGATCTAAGCACATGAAATCTTAAAGCAAGATAACCAACAAAGCACATGTCAGTTTTTGGAAGGGAACTTGATAACTGGACTGATTATCTTTTTTAAAGCTTTTGTGAAGAGAAACTGATAAATGTAGATATGTGATGTCTCACTTGGATTGGGTATTGTGAGAATTTTTGTGAAAGATACTACTACTCAACTAATAATCAAGAATCAGAAAATTCGGTAGACTAATTTGTTGAGTCAAAAATATACTTTAATTCTTCCAAACTCTAAAGTTTTTTTACCTGTTGCACAAGTATGCTTCCTTCTACATGCGTGGTTTCCTCTTTCACACTTTACTTTAAATTTGTATAAGCTAGTTATTGATTAGTTGACAATGCTGATAAAAAGATAGTGGTCTGAAATTTTGATGAAATTATCTTGGTTGCTATTTGCTCCTTTATAGGAATTTGCAGGCGAAGACACATCAGATCTATTTTTGGAAGAGAGGGAGACAGCACTTCGGCAAGCCCAGGAAGAGAAACACAAACTACAAATGTCTGTGCCGGGTATCCTCAATCCACATGAAATTCCTGAAGAAATGTGCGATTGAAAACCAAAAGCCAAGTTGCACCTTTTTTCTAAACAGCTGCTTTGTTCTTGAAAAGAACTATATCTGAATATTTGTTGACCAAAATGATGCCAATTTGTAAATTATGTCACCTAGTGGCCCTTTTTTCTTATTATGCGTTTTTTGTATAAAACAAATTCTGTGAAAAATCCTTCCACTGTTAAAAGCTTATGTTTTGGTCATCTTTATTTAGAATTGCATGGAGGTGAATTAAACATTCAAAACAATTACTTCATGCTCATTTTGAGGCTAAGCAGAGGAAAGGCAAATGGAATATAACATATATTTGTAAAGTCTGCTCTAAAAATATTTGTAATGAATACAAATTTTTAATTAGGTTAGTATTTCTTTCTAGCCTGTACTGCAGCCTAGAAGAAGAGATAAATTGTGCTAATTGTCAGAAAGGGGCTGCATTGTCTGAACAGTTATATTTTTGGACTGAATGGTATAGATGGCGAAGTGTGTTGAAGGTTGAATTGTAGGTTTGCGGCAAGATCATGTGCATATCATCCCGGTATTAAGCAAGTTCAGAAAGTGTGGGAACAGTACAGTTAGTTATTTTTACAGATTTTTTTTGTTTTGTGTGTGTGCTGTCGCTTTGCGACAACAGCTTTTTGTTTTCCTCAATGAGGAGTGTTGCTCATTTGTGAGCTTTCATTAACGAGAAGTGAAATGGTTAAAACTATTTATCCTGTTAGAATAGGCTGCATCTTTTTAACAACTCATAAAAACTCTGGCTATTGAGATGACCTGTACTAATTTACATTGTTTACCATGCTGTAGTGCTTTAAAACACTACCTAAAAGCAAAATAAACTCGGTTTACATTTGTTTTCTTTCCTGAGTTCTTCTTTAATGAGCTATGATTATTTGGAATCCTGTTATTTCCATTCCATGGAAAACCATCTCATCTCGGACTTGCCATTTTTGGTGCTGCAGTGTAACATTAAAACCACAGCAAATTGAATCTACAGCCTGGACTATTTGAAACAATTGTATACGTATTTACATTGCCGAAAAACAGTAAACAATTCCGGTTGTTAGTGGAAGCAGTGCAATAGATAACTACAGCAGTATACAAATAAATGAAATACTTAAGGATTAGTTTTAGAGTTTGCTAAATTAAGCATTACAGTTGTGAAATGTACTTGAGAGCATACAATTCAGTAAACTGCCTTATTTAACTTGAAAATAACTTTTAAATTATTTTTTTAAATGCTATACTTTTATTCCAGACAAACATTCGTTATTTGTCTAACCTGGGATTGCTAATGCTTACAGTTTTGGCATGCAGTTCTATAATAGGACTGCCTTGCTTCATGTATATTACAAAAGTACACAAATCTCTTGATATTTTAAAGAAAATGAGGTTGTATAGTGTGATCTTTTTGATATGAAAATTGAATATTGTAGTTATTTTTTGTATTGTGCATGTAATTTTAAAATGCTAATTAAAGTTCATAAGCCAGATTCCAAAACTCAAATGTATGTTTGTTTAAAGTTGAACCATTGAAGTGTACTGCAAATTGTTTGGATGAGAGAATGCTCATGTATAGTGTGCTCTATTTTATTTTTCTGGAGATTGAGTAGTATAGCCTTGCTCTACAGTAAGGCTGTGGAGTAAAAAATATATAGCAGAAGTTAATAAAAAAAAAATGCTTTATTGAACTGTTTTCATACAACTATTTCATTGGTACTCTTGTGTACAGAAACTTCGGGAAACCAAAGAGGGGGAGAGGTATAGTCCCTGGGAGACCAGAGTGTAAGTTCCTGCAAATGCCATGACCACTGATAGTCTCACAGTTCACTGTGACTCTGCATCATTATTTTATTGGATACTTCCTGATGCAGATTCTTCCTCTTAAGATCTGAAAGCATTTTGAACTACTACCCTGCAAAGGCATCACTTGTGAAAATATTTATATATACACTATAGAGCCTTGACACTACAGTTATTTATTTTTTTGCTTCTCAAAATGTTTTTCTTTATTTTGTAATAACAGTGCCTAAAGCAGTGCATCTGTTAGAGACTTTTGGATGCAGATTCCTTACCTTTGAATTTCCCAGGCGTCATACTTGATCCGCAAGACTTTTTCTCGAGCAATACCCTTGCACGCTGGTAGGTGGCGTCTGTCAGCTCCGTGTGACGTCAACGGCATCCGTGGCGGAAGCGACGTCCCCATCCCCTATATAGGCGCCACCTTGGCGCGCTGAGGTCGCTTCTCCTTCCACACTAGTTAGCGCACATCTGTGAAGAGAGCTACCTTTTGTCACTGACCGGCTTTTTTCAACGTTTTGTCTACGATTTTTGGTGTGTAAATTTTTCAACATGTCAAAGGAGACTTCTTGATTCAAACCGTGCTGGCCTACCATCGTGCCCATGTCGTTGACGGATCCACACTTGATTTGTCTCTGACTGGAGCGCGACCAAGACTCAGTCGTGCTTAGACTGCAGTGCCATGGCTCTGAAAGCTTTAGGGAGCGGTCCCTAAAGATGCTTTCGGCCCAGCGCTCTGCACCACACCATTCAGTCCAGAAGTCTCGGTCGAGAGGAAGGTACGGGCGCTGCTCTGGGAGTTCCAAGTCCTCGTCCTCCCACTCAAAGTTGTCGAGTCGCTTAGGTGAGAGGCATAACAAACACAAGAAGTCGAAGCATGCTTCAACTTCTACTCATCTGTCAGCTGACGTGACGGAGGAATCTCTGCACTCTAGGCCTCGTTCTGCGGAACTTGTGCCTGGGTCGGCTTCTTGCTTCCCGGTCTTTCCAGGAACAACCACCGCCTAGCTTAAAGAATTTTGTGACACCATGTGCCTCATATTTGGGCGACCTGACCCTCCCGGCACACGTTCGAGCCAAAGAGGCTGAGGAGACTCCATCGGGTTCTGCGCTGGCAGCACCCCCCAGTGTATCCAGTTGTGGATCCGGTCCGGCGCTGGTAGTGCCGCTGCGACCTACCTCGACGCGAGTCTCCCGACACCGCTGACGTCCCCAGCCCTATTCTTATCCCCGACGACCTGGAGTCGGATTTCCTCAGCCTCATTTTGAAGGGCTTAGAATGGAGGAAAATTGGGAGTGGTCACAGGATCTTTTACAAGGCCAGCCTGAGCATGAAATGGACTGGTATGAGGAATTGGGTGAGGCCAGTGGACTGGATACTCTGCAGATTCTGGCCTTCTTTCTCCCCCTACTGTGGCTATGGAGGAGGGAGCTTCATATGCTATGGTGGTAAGGGCAGCTGAGGCCCTGGGCCTTAAGCACCCTTCGGTGGAAGTCAAGGCTATTATCTTGACAAAGATCCTGCAACCGGGTGTCTCCTCCTTGGAACCCCTCCTGCCATTCAATGAGGTCTTGACTGATGTCGTTCTGGGAACCTGGTCCAAGCCCAGCACAGGGGCTCCTGTGAATATTACAATCGCCCCCCAACCAGGTCTCTGCATCGGCAACCCAAAATTCCTCACCAACCACTGTACCCCAGAGAGCCAGGAGCAGATCAAAAAAACCTTGCTCCCTTTTAATAAAGTCCTTATGGTCGTCGTCCTGGGAAAAATGTCCAAACCCAGCACAGTAGCTCATGTCAACAGGACCATCGCCTGCTGCCACTGCCCTGCCCCGGTCAACCCAAACTTCACTACCCACCCCAGAGAGCTTAGTTGTCCAAGCCTCTACCTCGCAAGGTGTGTTCCCTTCCACATCCCCGGACAGGGAATCCATGGGGCTGGATAGTTGGGGTAAGAAAAGGTTTTCTTCCTCCTGCCTTGCATTACAGTCGGTGAACACTGCATGCCTATTGGACCGTTACTTCCACTCCTTGTGGGAAACGGTTGCACAAGTACTGCCACAGGTCCTGTAAGTGGCCCGGGCCATAATCTCACAAGCAGTATGAGACGGGAGAGATGCGGCAAAGTTCATTCATTTTGGGCTTGACACAACCAACTTGCTGGGCGGAGCAGTGTCATAGACTGTAGCTGTTAAACGCCATGCCTGGCTGAACTTCTGGTGATGTCCAGGCTTCCCTTATGAACATGTCCTTTGATGGCACCTGTCTCTTCAGAGCCTAGGCAGACATTACCGTGGAGCGCTTTAAGGACTCACGAAATACGGCCAAGTCCTTGACCCGATCAGTAGCCACCCGTCCCTGTCTGCCTTTCATGGCCACAGGAGGGTCTTTCAGCCGCACCAGCCATATCCCAGCCACAAGACTATGCAAGTATAGCACCTTTACGCAGCCGTGGCTACGTAAGACTCCCGTGGATTGGGTGACCAGAGGTCGGGTCAGTCCACTCCACCCCAGCAGCCTCCAAATCTTCCTAGTCTGGCCCTTCAAGAATATGGGTGGCCAGTTGGTGGCAGGATCAGCCATCACCTCTACCACGGGCAAAACATCACGTCGGACAGGTGGGTTCTTCAGATAATTCGAATGGGCTACTCCCTCCCCTTTGAGACTACCCGTCTCTCCATTCCTTTAACTTACAACCAGCTGATGGAGGACCACCTGAACTTTCTTCAGGAGGAAGTCCAGACTCTCTTGGCCAAGGGAGATATAGAGAGGTTTCCGGCGCCAGAAGTAGGCTGTGGTTGCTATTCCTGCTACTTTCTGGTCCCGGAGAAGAACAAGGACGTTTGTCCTATCCAAGATCTGCGAGTCATCAACTACCTCAAGAAGGGAAAGTTAAAGATGCTCACTCTGGCTCAGGTCTTGTCTGCCCTAGACCCAGGAGACTGGATGGTAACGTTGGACTTGCAGGATGCTTATTTTCACATTCCAGTCCTGCCTGCTCATCGGCGTTACCTGTGGTTCACGGTAGGCCACAAGCACTTTCAGTTCACGTGCTCCCATTTGGCCTTACCACCGCCCCTTGGGTGTTCACCAAGGTGATGGCGGTAGTCGCAGCTCATCTGTGCAGATCAAGGGTCCCAGTCTTCCCTCTTATCTCAACGACTGGCTGTTGAAGGCGAGCTCGCCCCAGTCTGTAATCTCCCACCTCCAGACGAAGGCGGTTCACTATCAATGTGTCTAAGTCGTCACACCTGACTCCCTCTCAGATGCTCCCTTTAATCCGAGCTGTTCTGTACACCGTGCAATTTTGGGCCTATCCTGAGTGGAGAGTCCAGAATATTCAGGCTATGATACCAATGTTTCAGCTTCTATCTGTGATTTTGGTGAGACTGACTCAGGTTGCTGGGCCTCATGACCTTCTTCATCCTGCTAGTGACATGCCAGATGGCATATATGGGCTCTGCATGAAGTTCCAGTAGGCGCAGCATTAGGGGAATCTCCCCGACATGGTCCAGATCTCAGAGGTAACTTCACAGTATCTGCAGTGGTGGCTGACCAACTGCGATTGGATCAGAGGCAGACCCTTCTCGCTTCCCCAACCACATCACACAGTAGTAATAGATGCGTCACTCCTGGGATGGGGCGGCCATTTACGAGAGGTGGAGATCAGAGGAGACTAGTCTCCTGTGGAATCCAGACTCCACCTCCACTTGCTGGAGCTCCAAGCAATTCGCTTGGCATTGAAAGCTTTTCTTCCTTCCATCGAGAGAAAGCTGGTTCAGGTATTCACGGACAACACCACTGCTATGTGGTACTGCAACAAACTGGGTGGGGGTGGGGTTGTGGGCACTTTGTCAAGAGGTCCTGCGTCTCTGGACATGGCTGGAACAGCAGGGCATATCCCTCGTGGTTCGACACCTGGCAGGGTCCCCGGACACCAGGATGGATTAACTCAGTTGTCAACGCCTTGCGGATCACGAATGGCGTATCCACTGGTGGCGCAAGGTCTCTTTCAGCAGTGGGGAGACACTGTTAGATCTCTTCACCTTCGCCAAGAACGCGCACTGTCAGCAGTTATGCACGTTGGAGCTTCCAAGGTGACTCAGGCGCTTTTCGTCTCGAGTGGGTCTCAGGCCTCGTATACGCCTTTCCGTCCATACCACTCCTGTCCAGAGTGCTCAAGAAGATCAGGAGAGACTGGGCCCAAGTCATTATTGTGGCTCCGGACTGGGCACGGATCGTCTGGTATCCCTAGCTTCTCCAGTTGGGCATTGATCTTCCGATCAGGCTGCCCTTTCAGGAAGATCTTCTGTCGCAGCAGCAGGGGAGGGTCCTCCACCCGAACCTGTCTCTGTGCCTTCTTGCATGGAGATAGAGCGGTGGCACTTGATAGCATTCGACCTTTCTCCCGAAGACTGTTTTTTTGGCTCCAGGCGTCCCTCTACCAAGACCATCTACGCCTGCCGGTGGAACAGATTTGTAAAATATTGTACAGAGATCTATTGGTCCTCTTTCTGCTCCCCTCTGTCAAGTCTTGTTGTTTATTTTGATCCTTGCTGTGAGAAGCTGGCTTGGTATATGGTGTACACTTATGTAAGTGGGCACCTTGCACCAATCCAGACAGCCCTTATGGTGATTTTAGTGGTCTTAGACAACCTTAGAAAGCTCTCGAAGTGGTAGTTGTGGAGACCAGCCTTCAGGCTTAGTCCAGAAGGAGAGTAAAGCAGCTTGTTTTTCCAGAACATAATTTTATAGGTATAGATCAAGTGAAAAAGAACCACACAGTGTATTTATAAAAATATGTATTATAAGACACTCACTAAGACATACAGATATCGCCTAGCCGGAGATATACACAATGCACACAATACATATCAATGGAAACAGGTAAGTAGCACTTAATACACAGTGGTCACCGGGGGAGACCAAACTATATACTACAATAGTGGTATGTGAACCACGACCCAAGTCAAGACTATACCCAGAGGGCGTAGAAGTGCCGGGGGGCCCAAGGAACCACCCGAAGTAAGTAACCAGGAGCCACACGGAGGTCGTGTGCAAAGTGGGAACCTTCCCAGTGGACCCTGAAGAAACCCCGTGGAAGACAGAAGGTTGAAGAGCCACCCCACCCGTGGATACCTGCACCAGGGAAGCCGGGTGCATAGGTATGAAGTGGCGTCAGAAACCGCCGAGGACTTCAGGAAGATGTCGCTGCTGGAGAAGATGAAAGTGTCCGGTGGAACCCAAAGGTGGATTCAAGTCGATATACCTGCAAGCAGAGGGGACAGAGTCTATGCCACTTGGAAGTGTCCAGGCGACCTGGAAGACGAATGCCCTCCCAAGTCGGGTGTTGCAGGAGAGATGACGGTGACCTTGGAGCTGCATCTGTGAGAACCAGGTGACGCTGTGGAAGACCAGGAGCCATTCACGAGCTGTCCCATGTCCGATGTCGAGAGTTGAGGGTTCGGTTTCTGTCGGGAGCACCAACAACCCTTGTCAACTGCAAACAACGTGGAAAGCGAAGAAGGTGCAGTGTCAGGACCAGCAAGGACCAGGTGACTCACCACAAGCAGGTGAGTCAGGGCAGGCCCCGAGCAGTCAGGGGAGCCTGAAGAATTCAAAGATGACCCTCAAGGGGACCCACAGGCCGGAGGCACTGGAGTCGTGAGAGGACCTCGAGCAGCTCACCAAAGATGTGAGCCTGCGATGCAAGTGATCTGGTGAGGACGAAGATCTTGGTCACAGGAGATGCTTGAGGTTGTGGCTACTTTGAGCCCGAAGATCTTGGTGGAAGGAAGCCAACAAGCCTTTGCAACTGCAAGTGGACGCGGTGCACATGGGTTCGGGTCCAGCGGCTCTGAGGGATACTGGCCGCAGACTTGGTGAGCGGACAGGGCAGGCCTCAAGGGATTTGAAGAACCACCACCTGTGTTGCTGAGCCTTTCGGAGTCCGTGGGAGCCCAGGATCAGCAGACCGATCAGCCAATTTGCGGTGCCTGCAAATCCAGGGAAGTGACTCCTTCACTTCAAGGCGTCGGGTGTCTTGGATGCCCACAGGCCTTGGAAGGTTCCTGTATGGTGCACAGACGTTGCAGTAGACGAGCTGGGCGAAGAGATCAGGAGCCACAGGAGTCTTCCCAATTGCAGCCTTGATGCCCAGAGCGAAGTCCTGAGTGCCCAGACAGTTGTAGAAGTGGTGTCTTGAAATGAATCTTGTCCCACAATGAATCTAGGGACCCACCCTCGGGTAACTCCTTAAGTACCCTAAGGAATGGGTTTGGACGATTCAGGGTTCCCTCCCAGGGAAGGGGCCGGACAGTGGGGAGGATACTCCCCTGCCCTTTGTCCAGTTTCACGCCAGAGCGGGAGCCAATGGCTCCCTGAGCTGGTTTGAACTGGACTATACAAGGAGGGCACCAAGTGTGCCCTTCAAGCAGACTGAGTGGCGCTAGCAAGCGCTCCCACCCGGCCCAAATACACTATATCCTGTCTGGGAGGAGGTCACACCTCCCTGGGACAGGATTACCTATTGTTCTGCCTTTCCCTGCTCGAGCTTGGCCCAGCAGAATCGGGTCTCTGGTCGGCTGCAGCCATGTTGTGTTGTCTGTGTCTAGAGACTGTTACTGTGAGCACTGAGGGCCTCCCGGAGGAGCTTTACAGTGCATGGAATCATACCTCGCACACTGTTTACGATGTGGGGGTATGATTCCAACATGTTTGATACCAAACATGATGGGGTAAGTTACAGCCAGTTTTTAAATGATCATCGCGTAATGACGCGGTGCCCCTCTCTGTTATATGGCTGTCTCACTTACAGCCTGGGAGAATGGACTCTGTAGGCTGTAGGGGTGTCTTGCTCATGCAGGGGCCCCCTCACACTTCAAACCGAACACCCTGCGTTCAAGATTGTAAGGCCTGCCTTAGGGGTGACTTATAGGTTTTAAGTGCAGTGACCTTAGATATAGGGAAACCTATATCTTTCATAAGTGGTGCTAGCACCAGTCTACACAGGCTCCAATGGCAGGCCTGTAGTTACAAATTGAGTTGTCTTCCATGGGTGACATAATACATGCTTCAGCCCATGGGAGACCCCTGGTGTACCTTTGCCCTGGGTACCTTGGTACCATATACTAGGCACTGATGAGGGTACACCAGTGTCCAATCTGAGATGTACCTAAGTATTTACCATACCAATTTAGGGGAGAAAGCACAGAGACTGTGGTCCTGATTAGCAGGATCCCAGTCACAACAGCATTCCATCAAGCAAAAAGTGGAGTAACGATAAAAACATCCTACTTTCCTACACTTACCCAGCAGGGCTCTGCTAAAGGGGACCTTTTGGCCTTGTCTGCCTTCTTGAGGCTGATGCACCAACCTTCTTTAAATCCCCCTATTGTGAACAGATTTCCTAAGGGGCTTGTGCATATGTTCCCACCTGCCCTTTACATCATGTCTCAGTGGGACCTTAATTTGGTTCTCACCTTCCTGATGTGTGCTCCGTTCGAACCTCTGTACAACTGCTTCCTCCGGGTGCTTACCATCAAAACAGCCTTTTTAGTGGCAATACCTTCTGCCAGGAGGGTGAGGGAAGAGAAGCGACTCCACTGCCTGGACCCAAAAAGATTGTCACTCTACCTTGGCCGCACTGAACAGTTCCGGATGGACGACTAACTCTTCATGGGGAACGTTGGATCTAAGAAAGGTCGTGCAGTGCAGAAAAGCACTATCTTGCGATGGATCATCCTCTGCATCAAAATTTGCTATGCTCTGGCCAAAAAGCAGCCTCCTGAAGGCTTAAGGGCTCATTCTACCAGAGCTAAGGCTTCTACCACGGCTTTGCAACGTGGCATTCCAGTCCTCGACGTTTGCCAGGCAGCAACGTAGGCATCCCTGCACACGTCTATCAAAAACTACTGCCAGGACAGTCAAGTCCGAATGGGCCTACTTTTTGGCTGCTCTCTCCTGCCGGAATTCCTAGTCTAACCTTGTCCGCTGTCCCTCCTCCTGGGATGGTATTTCTTGGGTATCTGTTCAAAAGTAAGGAATCTGTGGCTAGATGGCTAGCAAATGGACAAGTTACTTACTTTCGGTAACTCCTGATCTAGTAGAGACCAGATCTAGCAACAGATTCCTTACCGACTCACCCATCCTCCCCACACTGCAGTTATGTTTTTAGGGTCAGGGCTGATCCCTTTTAGGGCCTTAGTTCTAAACACACCAATATCAGTGCACTTCATGGCTCTGTGCTCCTGGTGTGGAAAATCATGAAAAGAAACTGATGTCAGCGCACTGATGGGGCACCGATATAGGTGACGCAGACTTCACTTCAGACGACGTCATGCAGAGCCTGCCGACGCCACTTACCGGCACACAAGGGTATTACTTGAGGAAAGGTCTGCCAGATCCAGTCTGACACCTGAGAAATTCGAAGCTAAGGAATCTGCGGCCAGATCATGTCTCGACCGGATAAGGAGTTACCGAAGGTTAGTAACTTGTCCTACATATTCTTGCAATCGGATTCTGGGAGGTCTCCTTTAGGACTTAAGGTGCTAGGGGGGTCAAGGCCTAAAGTACCACCAGCAGTCTGAGTTTACCTGCCCTGGAGTGTCCGGTTGCAGAGGTATTGGACTGGTTCATAGCCTTGCACGCTACACCGTAGACATAGAGGGGGGGGGGGCAACCTACAAACAGGCTGCAGAGGGTAACTTGGACAGGTCCAGGAGCTCCCAAAAGAGGGCTCGGTTTGTGAGGGTCCTGAGCGCAGGGGGGCAGTTTCTCTTGCCGGGGAGCTCTGGTACAGAGGGTTTTGGTCAGATGGGCCAGTGCTTCAAAGGTACTCACGGATCTGAAAGAGACAGTTATAGGTTCCTTACCTTAGAATTACCCCCAGGTGTCAGTCTGGATCCCGAAATTTTTTCTCTTAGCAGTACCCCTACGTGTCGGTAGGTGGCGACGGTCGACTCCGCATCCGGCGTCGTGGTCACCAGGATAACGGCACGGTGTCTATATAGACGCCGCCCCTGCGCGCTGACGTCAGTTCTTTTTTTCCGCACCAGCCTAGCGCAGACCCAGAGAGAGCTTACCCCTTTAATCACTTTTTGACTGTGCTTTTTTCGACTTTTGTTGACTTCTTTTTTCGAGTCGTCAACTCCTGGTGCGTGAGGTATGTCCCATCCCATCGTCTGACCGGCTTCAAGTCCTGCAAGGTCTGTCACAAACTGATGTCTGTGACAGACCTGCACCTCGTGTGCCTTTGGTGTCAGGAGCGCGACCATGACCCGAAGTTGCGCTCAGACTGCCGGGCCATGAATCCGAAGTCTTTGCAGGAGCAGTCCCGAAAGCTCTTGGAGGCCCGGCAGTCGGCTCTGCGTCGCTCCCGGTCTCGCTCAAGGGGAAGGTCTTGAGACCGTTCACGGAGCCACCACCCATTGTCCTAGTCTTCGCACTCGGGTAAGTCGAAGCACAAGAAGAAGGTGAAGAAGCACTGCCGCTCTTCGCCTTCTCCCCATCGGTCGGCTGACGCTATGCCGGATCCGGAGCATCGTTGCTCTAAGGCTCCGTCTCTGGTGCCTGATTCAGGGATGACTCTGCGCCTCCCCCCGTTTCCGGGAGCCAGAGAGAGCCCCCTGACCAGCTTTGTACGTTCTACGAAGCCCTTTACCGTATCTTTGGGCAACCCAACTCCGCTGGCGTGCTTTCGGACCCTGCGGGTCGGTTGGCGGCCCTGGGCCTTCGATACCGGCTGCACCGGAGGGCCCCCGTGGATCCAGGCCTGGATCCGTATAGACGCCAGTCGACCTTCCCCCAGCGCCAATCCCAGCGATGACGCCGCCGGCGTCGACCGTGCACCCAGCTGATGCCGTCCCCATCCTCATCCCCCAGATGGAGCCGGACCGACGTCTGATCCGACGCCAGAGGGTACTTTTGGTACTGAAGGTGGTGATGAGGACTGGGAGGGGTCGCTGGACCCTTGGGCAGACCAGCTGGAACAACCAGACCTGAGAGAGGACTTGGGTGACGCCAGTGGTCTCGACACTTCCCCAGACCTTGGCATGCTTTCTCCCCCTACCGTGGCTACGGATGAGCAAGTGTCATATGCTGTGGTGGTTCGTAGGTCAGCCGAGGCCTTGGGCCTGGAGCTCCCTACAGTGGCAGGACTAATCTCCTGACAGAGGTGCTTCAACCTGCGGCAACCTCCTCAGAACCCCTCTTGCTCTTCAACGAAACCCTCACGGACGTCCTTCTGGGCTCTTGGACCAAGCCCAGCACAGGGGCTCCTGTGGTGCGGACGATTGCCCGCCACTGCCCTGCTCCCGGCGATCCCATTTTCCTCACCCAACACCCTTCCACCGAGAGCTTGGTGGTTCCAAGCTTCTTCCAAGGGCGCATTCCTTTCTGTTCCTCCAGACAGGGAATCCAAGAAGCTGGATCATCTTGGGAAGCGCATGTTCTCTTCCTCCAGCTTGGCACTGCGGTCCGTGAATACCACTTGCTTCATGGGCCGATACTCCAATAAAATCTGGGATATGGTTGCTCAAGTGCTGCCTCAGTGCCTGAAGGAGGCCCGGGCCGTTCTCTCCCAAGCCGTGGCAGATGGGAGAGACTCAGCAAAATTCATGTGGACTCACTGGGCAGAACGATTGCCATGTCGGTAGCCCTTCGGCGCTACGCCTGGTTGAGAACGGCTGGCTTAACTTAGAATTATCCCCCAGGCGTCGTACTGGATCCAGAGAATTTTGCTGTAGCAGTACCCCTTCACGTAGGTAGGTGGCGTCGGTCGACTCCGCGTTCGGCGTCGTGGTCGCTGGGATGACGTCGTGGTGTCTTAGACGCCGCCCCTGTGCGCTGACGTCAGTTCTTTATTTTTCCGCGCTGACAGCGCAGATCCGGAGAGAGCTTGCCCCTTAGTCATTTTTTGACTAAACTTTTTCTCGACTTTGGTTGACCTCGTTTTTGAGTCTTCGACTCCTGGTTGCACAAGGGATGTCCCATCGTCGGACCAGCTTCAAGCCTTGTAACTCCTGTCACAAATTGATGTCCATCACAGATCCGCACCTCGTGTGCCTCTGGTGCCTTGAGCGCGACCTCGATCCGAAGTTGTGCTCCGACTACCGGGCCATAAATCGAAAGTCTTTGCGGGAGCGATCCCGAAAGCTCTTGGAGGCCCGGCAGTCCGCTCTGGGTTGTTCGAGGTCCCGGTCGAGAGGAAGGTCTCAGGACCGGTCGCAGAGCCACCACCACTAGTCATCGAAGTCTTCGCACTCATCGGGTAAGTCAAAGCACAAGAAGAAGGTGAAGAAGCACAGTCGCTCTTCGCCTTCTCCCTGGTCGACGCGACGCGGGACCCGGAGCGTCGTCACTCTCCTGCTCAGTCTTTGGAGCCTGGTTCTGGGATGGCTCCACCCTTCCAACCCTTCGCCGGAGCGTCCCCTGCCCAGCTTCGAGCTTTTTACGAAGCGCTTCATGGCATCTTTGAGCAGCCCGAGTCAGCCGGTGCGCCTTCGAGCCCAGCGGACTCGGCTGGGGGCCCTGGGCCTTCGATGCCGGCAGCTCTGGCTCCGGCACCAGAGGGTGCCCCGAGGATCCAGGCCTGGATCCGGATCGGCGCCAGTCGACCTTACAGTACTTTCCCCGGCACCGATTCTAGTGACTACGCCCCCGACGTCGGTTGTGCCCCCAACCGGCGTCGACCCCAGCCTCACCCCAACTTGGACACGGCGCCAGACCGACGTCAGTACCGGCGCCGGAGGGTACTTTTGTGCCGCTTGTTCATCCCTGGCGTTACCTACCGCCCTGAGTGGCAGCCAGAGGAGGGTGAGGAGGACTAGGAGGGGTCTGTGGACCCTTTAGCTGACCAGCTCGAAGAACCGGACTGGCGAGAGGAACTAGGTGATGCCAGTAGTTTGGATACCTCACCAGACCTTGGCATGCTCTCCCCTCCTACCGTGTCTACAGAGGAGGGAGCTTCGTACGCAGTGGTTTTGCGTAGGGTGGCTGAGGCCTGGGGCCTGGAGCTTCCTATGTTGGCAGGCAGGACTAATCTCCTGACAGGGGTGCTTCAACCGGCAGCGGCCTCTTCGGAGCCCCTGCTGTCTGTTAATGGAGCCCTCACTGACGTCCCCTTGATATGGACCCTTTGTCAGAAGGCTCTTCGCCTTTGGACATGGCTGGAACATCCAGGCATGACCCTGGTGGTTCAACACCTGGCAGGTTCTCTGAACGCCAGAGTGGACGAACTCAGCAGTCGGTGCCTGGTGGATCACAAATGGCGTCTTCACTTAGAGGTGGTGCAAGGTCTCTTTCAGCAGTAGGGAGAGCCTTGGTTAGATCTATTCGCCACCGAAGAGAACACGCAATGTCAGCAGTTATGCGCATTGGAGTTTCCAAGGCGGCACTCGCTAAGCGACGCTTTTCGTTGCGAGTGGAACTGCGGCCTACTGTGCGTCTTTCCGCCTGTACCACTTCTGCCCCGAGTGCTGAAGATCAAGCGCGACCGGGCCCAAGTCATTCTTGTGGCCCCAGACTGGGCATGAGTCTGGTACCCCGAGCTCCTGAGCATGGCCATCGATCCTCCGATCAGACTGCCCCTTAGGGAGGATCTTCTGTCGCAGCAGCAGGGGACGGTCCTCCACCCGAACCGGTCCATTCTCCACCTCCTTGTTTGGAGATTGAGCGGCGACAGTTGACCGCTTTTGCTTTCCACCCAAAGTCTGCACTGTCATCTTGGCAGCCAGGCGTCCCGCCACTAACACAGTATACGCCTGTCAATGGAACAAGTTTGTGGCATGGTGCATAGCAAAGGCTGTGGATCCCCTTTCAGCCCCTCTTTCTGAGGTTCTTTTGTTCCTTCTTTCTTTGGCCCAGCAGGGCTCTGCTCTTGGCACTCTTAAAGGCTATCTGGCGGCCATTTCTGCTTTTCTTCGGCTACCAGATCAGCCCTCTTTGTTCAAGTCTCCTATTGTTAATAGGTTCTTTAAGGGCATTATTCACCTCTTTCCTCCATCTCCTTTTATAATGCCTCAGTTGGACTTGAACCTTGTCTTGACTTATCTCGTGTGCTCCCTTCGAGCCTCTTCACAACTATCCTCTCAAGCTCCTTACTCTGAAGACTGCCTTTGTTGTTGCCATCACCTCTGCTCGCAGAGTGAGTAATCTTCAGTCTTTCTTCTAAGCCCCCTTTCTTCTCTGTGCGTTCGGGAAAAGTGGTGCTGAGGATGAGACCCTCGTTCCTTAAAGTAGTTACTCCTTTTCACATAAGACAAACTATCACTCTGCCCAACTTTTTCCCACCTCCGCACCTTTCCAAGAAGGAGATCCACTGTCTGGACCCAAAACGTGCGCTGTCCTTCTACCTTGACCGCACTAAATTTCTGTGTGGACGATCAACTCTTCGTTGGCTATGTGGGTGCCAAGAAAGGTCGGGCTGTCCAAAAGCGTACCATCTCAAGATGGGTTGTCCTTTGTATTAAGATTTGTTACGCTTTAGCGAAAAAGGAACCTCCAGTGGGGCTGCAGGCTCATTCCACTAGAGCTACGGCAGCAACTACTGTTAGGAATCTATAACGGTCTCTTTCGGATAAACAAGTTACTTACCTTCGGTAACGATGTATCTGTAAGAGACGTAGGTTAGTTATATATTCCCTACCGCCCCACCCATCCTCCCCACTCTGCGAACTGATTTCTAGGGATAGGGACTCCCTTACAGGGCCCTTGTTTTGGCGCACCAGTGGTCGGTGTCTCATGGCTCTGCGCTTATGGCGTGGAAAGTCGTTTTGGAACGGTCGTCAGCGCGCAGGGGCGGTGTCTAAGTAGACACTGCAACGTCATTCCGGCGACCACGACGACAGATGCTGAGTCGACAGATGCCACCTACCGACGCGCAGGGGTACTGCTAAGAGAAAATTCTGCAGATCCAGTCTGACGCCTGGGGGTAATTCTAAGGTAAGGAATCTATAACTAACCTAGGTCTCTTACAAATGCATCATTACCGAGGGTAAGTAACTTGTTCTTCTCGGTTAAACCTGCAGAGGGGAGCACAAGCAGGAGAGCTGGGCCACTCTTTGCTGGCCTCTGGGATTTTGATGTCCCTCGTCGGCTGGTCGTTCTTTGCAGCGTCGTAGTCCTGTTAGGACTCGAACAAGCCTAGGTTGCTGCAAGGTCCAGTACCCCGGGTATTGGTGCAGGGCGGCTCCAATGGGCCCTGGTTTCTTCTCACTTGGTAGGGAGACTGATCTGGCCTCCTGGAGCACCGTGACCTTCTCCTAGGTGGCTGCTGCATAGGTGGACACGAACAGCAGAATGGTGAACCAGACATTGCAGTTGGTGGCTGCAGCAAAGTGGCTCCTCCACTTCAAGGGGGATGCTGATGACCTCGCAAAGTGCTGGAGGCCCTCTGAGGGTTTTAGAGGATGCGCAACTGCAGGACAAGTCTGATTGTCGGGACAGGAGCAGCCAGGCAGGGTTTGGTGCCAAAGTCCACCAGTAATCTGCAGTTCTCGCTGCTTCAGGTCTTCTTGTTCCTCCTTGTGTCAGGGAAATCGGAGTTCCTGGTGTCGGGGGCACCTCAATACTAAATTGTGGGGTGTTAAGGGGGAGTGAAAGGTAGTAGCCAATGGGCTACTTACCCTTGGGGTCACTACACACCCTATATGACCACTTCTGTGGGAGTGGGCATATCCCTATCCCAGAGATTCTAATTCTACGAAAAATCAAGATGGTGGAATCCTTCTTACGTAGGGCACATCAGCCAGCCCACCTTAGTTGTATGACTGGCCTGGTAGTGCACCACGCCTCCTTGCATAGCTGATTTTCCAACTTCCCTGGTGCCAAATGGGCCTCAGTGCAGGGGGTGGCATGTCTCAGGTCTGGGGTAAGACTGGGTCGCATATCAAAGGCGGCAGAGGCTTTGAAGCCTCTGGCCTTGGTATGTAGATTTACTAGCCAACCTGGTGGAGGAAGTCTAAACCCCTCCCACTAGAGCAGGCATTGTTTCTGAGAGCACGGACTGTCCCCTCCAGGTGGTCAGAAACTTGTCTGTGGCGGCATGCTAGATAATACCAGTCAGCCAGCACACTAAGAGGCTGGTATGTTTTCAGGGGGCACTTCTAAGGTGCCCTCTGGGTGCATATCTTAATAAATCCATTATTGGCATCAGTATGGGTTTTTAAGACAAGGTGTTTGATACCAAGCACCATATGTTTCAGTAAAACCATCATATAGCTAGGGCAACTCCTAATGACCGATGCCCAGTACATATACTTAACATGGCTTCCCTGTTCACTTGTACTATCTAGCAATTGAACTAGACAGCACTGGCATTTCTGCTTATGCGGATATGTCCTTATGTAATATAATGCACCCTGCCTTAGGGCTATAAGGCCTGCTGTAGTAGTGACTTTCATATATTGCATGCAGTGTATGTGGGCATGGCATGCAGGGTGTGTGCCATGTCGTGTATTCACGTTTGTCTGCACCATTTCACGGTCTGCTTGAGTTTGGTGGTGGGTCTCTTAGGGTAGCCTAATACATGCTGCAGCCTTTAGGGGACCATTTGTAGTACCCATGCCCTAGGTACCAGGGGTACCATTTACTAGGGACTTACAGATTCGCTCTCCAAGGTGGTGATGCTCCTCCAACTCTTATACTACATCCAAAGTTTGGCAGTCTGCATACCAAGCTCCACATTTCGTGTCCTACACAGAATGCTGGGATCCTTTATTTGGAATAAGGGCCGATGACGAGTCGCACTGAGGAAGCTTCAATTGCCCGTTGCCATGGGAGGCTTAGGTGCCCTCAACTTCGAACACTATTACCTGGTGGCACTGCTGCAGTGGACATCTTGTTGGTTGGCCGGCGCTTGGCCGAACTGGGCTCACCTTCGCTAGATCGTACCGCTCAAATGGTACATGAGCTGCTGTTACCGGCCGGTAAACCCTCTTTCCCCCCCCGCCCCACACACACTCTAATAAGCTATGGACCATAGCATATGCTATCTATTCAGAAGCCTGTTGAACTCCGGCTCAGGTGCCATATACGCCCAAAATCTGCTTCGGATCTAGAAGATCTTTCAGGGACATACTTGGGAGAGAGGGGGTGGAGCTCTTGGAAGACAGGGGGTGAGCACAGTGGGCGCCCTGTTCAAAGATGGTGTCCTTGTGCCTTTTGAACACTTATGCGAACATCATGGTCTCCATCAGGTCACTTCCTAGAGCATCATGCGCTGCTGGCCGAATTGCGGTGGCATTGGCACATCACGGACTTGGAACCTGATGCTCACCCGCTACTACATGCAGTCCATGTGATGGGCGTGGGTCGGCACCTTATCACGTGGTTCACACACACACGATGACATCCACCCCGCAGGACTTGATGCAGGTCACAAGACTACACTGTGAGCGGGACATTGGCTGAGAGCTTACCCCCAAAAGATTGGGGCAGGGCACTTTATCCCCGTAAACTTTCCGGCAAGTAAAAGTCCAATACATCCAACATATTTTGCACAGAGCCTACCTCGCACCCAAGCAACTGCAATGAATGTATGGGAGTGAGTTTGCGTGCTTTGGATGTGGTTTTAGAAATGCTGACATGGCACACGTTTTGGAGTTGTCCAGAGGCGCAGCTTTTATGGGGGGCGGTCTTGGATGCCTTGACGATTGTGTTGGAAAGTACTCTTTTTGGCATGGCTACCCCCCACTTTTTGCCTGACTCTGAATGGGCACTGGGTGCCTGCTAATCAGGTTCCCAGTGCCTGTGTTCTTTCTCAAAACTGTACCTTTGTTTCCACAATTGGCACACCTCTGGCCCACATATAATTCTCTTGTACAAGGTACCAGTGGTCACGAGCATTGTGACCAGTGAGGGTCTCTAAAGACTGCTGCATGTAAATATGCTACCCTAAGAGACCCCACACCAAACACATGCACACTGCGACTGCAGCCTGCGTGTTTTCGTGCAGCTAAAAGTGAAGTTGACCTGGCCCACATCCCTGTGTGCCAGGTCTGCCAGCACTGCAAAAGGCATAGGTAAGTCACCCCTACAGCAGACCTTACAGCCCTAAGGCAGGGTGCACTATCCCTCTTGTGAGGGCATAACTGTGTGAGCAGAAATGCCCCTATAGTGTCTAAGTCCATTCTTGGACACAAGTGCATAGTGAAGCCATACTGAGTGCATAGGCTGAGAGCATGTCAATACGAGTTCCCCAGCTCCATGATGGCTTCACCGAATCCCAAGATGTTTGGTACCAAACATCTAGTATTGATCTTACCCTGATGCCAGTGTTGGATTCATAATAAATGCAATCAGAGGGTACCTCAGAGGTGCCCCCTGAAAACCTACCAAACCGCTAGTGTGTGGCTGACTGGTCTGCACCAGCCTGCCACTTCCAGACATGTTTCTGACCCCCTTAAGGTGGGATCCTTGTGCTCATGTGGGTCAAACAGCACCTGCCCTGGGTGGAGGTGCTTCACACCTACCCCCAAGCAGGAACAGCATTCAAGGGCGGTGAGCATCAAAGGCTTCCTCCCCTTTGTTATGCTAGCCAGGGCCCCTCTAGCTCGTGGAGATGCCCGCCCCCTTGCCCAAGCCCCACTTTTGGCAGCAAGGTCGGCAGGAAAATTGGGAAGCAGGAGAGGTGTGTCCCCTCTCAGCCAGGAAAACCCTCTAAGAGTTTGGTATCCTGAGCTACTCAGTATGACCATCGATCCCCCGATCCGACTGCCTCTTCCGGAGGATCTTCTGTCGCAGCAGCAGGGGACGGTCCTCCACCCGAACCTGTCCAGTCTCCACCTCTTTGCGTGAAGATTGAGCGGCGGCAGTTGATTCCTTTCGACTTGCCTCCTGAAGTCTGTGATGTCATTCTGGCAGCCAGGCGTCCAGTCCGGAGCGACAAGAATGACTTGGGCCCGGTCGCACCTGATCTTCTTCAGCACTCTGGGCAGAAGTGGTATAGGCGGAAAGGCGTACAACAGACCGCAACTCCACTCGCGACGAAAAGCGTAGCCGAGCGAGTGCCGCCTTGGAAATTCCAACGTACAGAACTGCTGACATTGCGCGTTCTCTTCGGTGGCGAATAGATCCAACCAAGGCTCTCCCCACTGTTGAAAGAGACCTTGCGCCACGTCCAAGTGAAGACGCCATTCGTGATCAATCATGCACCTGCAGCTGAGTTCGTCCGCCCTGGCGTTCAGTGAACCTGCCAGGTGTTGAACCACCAGGGAAATGCCCTGATGTTCCAGCCATGTCCAGAGGCGCAGAGCCTCCTGACATAGGGTCCACGACCCCACCCCGCCCTGTTTGTTGCAGTACCACATGGCGGTGGTGTTGTCTGTGAACACCTGCACTACTCTCCCCTTGACAGAGGGAAGGAATGCCTTCAGTGCAAGTCGGATCGCCCGAAGCTCCAGAAGGTTGATATGGAGCCTGGACTCCGCCGGAGACCAGAGGCCTCTGATCTCCGCCTCTCCCATCTGGCTGCCCCATCCCAAGAGGGACTCATTCGTCTCCACTGTGTGCTCCGGTTGGGGAAGGGAGAGGGATCTGCCATTGACCCAATGCCGGTTAGTGAGCCACCACTGCAATTGTTGTGCAGTGCCCTCCGAGATCTGGACTTAATCGGACAGGTTCCCCTGATGCTGCGCCCACTGGAACTTCAGGTCCCACTGCAGAGCCCGCATATGCCATCTGGCATGATCGACCAGCAGGATGCAGGAGGCCCAGCAGCCTCAGGGTCATCCTGACCGAATCCCAGCATAGAGGCTGAAAGATCAGAATCCGAGCCTGAATATCCTGGACTCACCGTTCGGGAGGATAGACCCAAAAGTGCGTCGTATCCAGAACCGCTCCGATGAAGAGGTGCTTCTGAGATGGAATCAGGTGCGACTTCGGCACATTGATGGAGAACCCCAGCAAATGCAGGAGGTCGGCCGTAGTCTGGAGGTGGGAGACTACTGTCCGGGGCGAGCCCGCCTTCAACAGCCAGTCGTCATAGGGGAAGACTGAAACCCTTGATCTGCGCAGCTGAGCTGCGACCACCGCCATCACTTTCGTGAACACCCGAGGGGTGCTGGTAAGGCCAAAGGGGAGCACGGAAGTGCTCATGGCCTACCGTGAACCGCAAGTAACAGCGTTGGGCCGGCAGAACGGGAATGTGGAAATATGCGTCCTGCAGGTCCAACGCTACCATCCAGTCTCCAGGGTCGAGGGCAGACGAGACCTGAGCCAGAGTTAACATCTTGAACTTCTCCTTCCCGGAGGAAGCGATTGACGTCCCTGAGGTCCAAGATAGGAAGCAGGCCCTTGTCCTTCTTGGGCAGCAGAAAGTAGTGGGAATAACAACCACGTCCTACTTCTGGCGCAGGAACGCGCTCGATGGCCCCTTTGGCCAAGAGGGCCGCGACTTCCTGTTGAAGTGCCAAGTGATCCCCCGACATGCGGTGGTACTGGGGTGGCATGGCTGGAGGGGTAGTCTCAAAGGGGAGGGAGTAGCCCCTTCGGAATATTTGTAAAACCCACCTGTCCGAAGTGATGGTGCGTCAGTGGGAGAGGTGATGGCGAATCCTGCCGCCCACTGGCGTTTGATGGGCCTGAAAAACCGGACTAGGAAGGTTTGGAGGCAGTGGTGGCCGGGGTGGAGGTGGACTGACCTGCCCGCTGGCCCCCTGACCCGCCTCGGCCGCGCTGAGACTGTTGCTGCGCAGGCCCGTGGCTCTGAAGCGAACGTGTTGGGGCGCCCCTTCCGTGGCCACGAAAGGAGCGAAAAGCATAAGGCGGAGGAGGGCGCGTGGTGGAAAGGCCCAGGGACTTGGCCGTGGCCCGCGAGTCCTTAAAACGCTCCAACGCACTATCTGCCTTGTTGCCAAAAAGGCGAATGCCATCAAAGGGCATGTCCATCAGGGTGTTCTGGACATCCCCAGAGAAACCAGTAATCCTCAGCCAGGCGTGGCGACGGAGCGCCACTGTCGTGGAAATCGCCCTGCCCAGCGAGTCGGCGGTATCAAGGCCACATCGAATCGTGAACTTTGCTGCATCTCTCCCTTCAGCAATAGCCTGAGAGAGCACTGTCCGGGCCTCCTCCGGACACTGAGGCAGCACTTGCGCCACCGTATCCCACACAGAGTGGGAATAACGGCCCAAGAGGCATGCGGTGTTCACAAACCACAGCCCTGAACTGGCGGAAGAGAAAATCTTCTTCCCAAATTGTTCCAGTTTCTTGGACTCCCTGTCCGGAGGTGCGGTAGGGAATGCGCTCGGGGACGCAGAGGCTTGGACAACCAAGACCTCAGGGGTGGGGTTTTGGGAGAGGAAAAGGGGGTCGCCCGGGGCCGGGTGATGGCGTCTGGCCACGTTCCTATCCACAGGAGCCCCTGTGGTGGGCCTGGACCAGGTGCCCAAAAGAACGTCAGAGTGCATCATTAAAAGGCAGCAGTGGCTCCGCAGAGGTAGCTGCCAGCTGAAGCACTTCTGTCAGGAGTTTAGTCCTGACGGCCACTGTAGGGAGCTCGAGGTGGAGGGCCTCGGCCGCCCTACGCAACACCACTGCGTAACTTGCACCCTCCTCCGTAGCCACAGTAGGAGGAGTGAGCATGCCAAGATCAGGAGAGGTATCAAGACCACTGGCATCCCCCAGCTCCTCTGCCCAGTCCGGGTCAAACTCACATTGTGCTGTGAGAGGGTCCTCAGACCCCTCCCAGTCCTCCCCTTCCTCCGAAGGCTGATGAACAGGCCGAAAATAAGGAGGATGGACATAGGGATAGAAAGGTCCCATCGGTGTCAGAATCGGCGTTGAGCGACGCTGTTCCGGCGCCATGTCCACTTCGGGGCTGAAACCGGGGGCGAAGTCGTCCGGTAGGACGGGCGACGTCGGAAGTGGTGCCAGAGGAGTCGGTGGAGGTGTCACAAGGTCAACCGGCGTCGACCGGGATCCAGGCCTGGATCCATGGGGGTCCTGCGGCGCTGGGGCCGGAGCCGACAGCGATGCCGGGGCCAGAGCCGACAGCGATGCCGGGGCCTGAGCCGACAGCGATGCCGGGGCCTGAGTCGCCAGCAGTAAAGGGCAAGGACCCCCAGTCTGACCCGCAGAGCCCGGAGGCGCACTAGCAGTGCCCGACGGCCCAAAGAGGCGAGCCATGGCTGACAGAAATTCCTGCAGCTGGGCCGGAGTCGCCGACGGACCCGGGAAGGGGGGGTAGGCCGGCGGCGACTGCGTAGGCTCTGCCGGACCCGCGGGAAAGGCACCACCCTCAGCCGCGTCGCACGACGGGAAGTCGGTGAGCGATGGCGCTTCTTTGACTTCTTGGGACGCTTAGTCTTACCTGACCCAGAGTGCGAAGACTTCGATCCCGATGAACGATGGTGGTGGCTCTGCGACCGGTCCCTCGACCTCCCACGGGACCGGGACCTTGAGCGGCGCGGAGCCGACTGCCGAACTTCAAGCAACTTTCGGGACCGCTCCCGCAAAGTCTTCGGCGCCATGGCCCGGAAGTCGGGACACGACTTGGGGTCGTGGTCGCGCGCCCCAGGCAGTAAAGACACGCGCGGTGCGGGGCCATCACAGACTTCATGCGATGACAGTCCTCGCAGGACTTGAAGCCGGGCATCCCTACTGCACCAGGAGTCGATCGACTCGAAAAATAGAGACAAAAAGCCTCGAAAAACTCAGTCAAAAAATGACTGGGTGTACCGCTCTCTCCGGATCTGCGCTTGCTGGCGGGGAAAAAGAAAGAGCGGATGTCAGCGCGCAAGGGCGGCGTCTAAGTAGCTGCCGCAACATCATCTCGGCGACCACGACGCCAACGATGGACGCGGAGCCGCAGGACGCCTCCTTCTGACGTGCAGGGGTACTGCAGACGAAAACTTTACGGATCCAGTCTGACGCCTGGGGATATTCTAAGGTAAGGAATCTATCACTAACGTGTTTCTTTCAGATCTAGATGTCATTTTTGCTTATACTGAACTAGTTACCTTTCAAACTATAACTCCAGTCACATGGTCAGACCACCACTTGCTTTCCAACATAAAACACTAAGCAACTCACCTAAAACTACCTTACATCCATCCACCTATCGGCCGTGGAACAAACTCAATTTGGAACACTTAGAAACACAACTAACATCCAGTACAAATCTGGAAACAAATTCTGTTCAAAATCTATGAGTGGCTACAGGAAGCTTTTGATATCCTGATAACACTCAAAACCACACAACAGAACAAAAGAAAAAAAGCGCCTTGGAGAAACATAGAAATAAAAAACATAAAACAACAAATTAGAAAGCTGCAACGTACCTGGCTCAAAACAAACGCCAAACAAGACAAACTTCACCTACAGAAAATTAACAGATTATACAAGTCAGCTATCAAAAAGCTAAGAAAAGTACTATTCTGACAGAATTCAAAATGCTAAATGTGCAAATAAAGAATTCTATAAAATACTCAATGAATTTCGCAAACCAAATTGCCTGGAAGGAACTCTTCCTGTTACTCAAGATTTAACAGACAAACTGGCAAATCATTACACAGACAAAGCAGACACATTGGACTCTTACTTAAAACAGAAACAAAGCACCAGCACTAACCCTTGTACAAAACAACAATCCAAGAATACTCCAACCCAGCCTCTCCGTTCCTTCCAACACATCTCACACGATGAATTTATGGACCTGGTCAAAGCAAGCATCTGCCGGCAGCCCTTCTGTCCCCTGCCCACCACAAACTTTCAAGACAATTCTTTTAACAACCTCTGCTGCCACTCCAGTAAGAAGAATCATCAATGATTCCTTAACTACCGGAATATTTCCAGAAGAACTCAAAAAGTCACACATACGCCCTTTACTGAAGAAAACAAACTTGGACCCGCTGATCCCTGGCAACTACAGATCCATTACAAATGGACCTTTCTTGGGCAAACTGATAGAAAGAGCAGCGTTCGCCCAGATGTCACAATTCATTGAAGAGAATGACATACTTTCAGACTTCCAAACAGGATTCCGTCCAGTAAGGGGCACTGAATCTGCCCTCCTTGCCATCTGGGATGACCTGAAGAATACAGTAGACCGCAACGGGGTTGCTGCGCTACTCCTCTTGGACCTCTCGGCTGCCTTTGACACGGTTGACCATGACACTCTGAAACAAAGACTCAATGAAGCCGGCATAGAGGGAACTGCTCTAAAATGAATTGCGTCCTACCTTCGAAATAGAACTAATGTCATCCATACCCCACCTTTCTCGTCCAAACCATACTCCACAAAAGCAGGGGTCCCTCAAGGATCTATCATCTTGCCCATGCTTTTCAACATCTACATAAAGTCATTACTGGAACTGATCAATCAATTTCACCTCAAGTGCTATAACTATGCAGATGACACGCAAATACTCCTTCAACTGGAATGCCCCAAAGACATTGGAAAATCCCCAATTTTCAGTTCTCAGAGCCGTGGATCAGTGGATGACTTGGAGCCATCTCAAATTGAATGCTTCCAAAACAGAAATACTCACGTGTGGCGATTGGAAACATTATGACCCGCTTGCCGCCTGGCCTGATGAATTGGGATCACCGCCTAAAGTATCGAAGGAAGTAAGAAACCTCGGAATGACCATGGACTGCAAGCTGTCGATGAATGCCCAAGTGGACAAACTAGCAAGATCAAGCTTTGTCACTATAAAAACACTGCAACGAATTTTCCGTCATTTGTGATTTCCACACAAAGTCCAAGCTACCATCTCCCTTGTTCTGTCCAAACTCGATTACGCCAACAGCATCTACCACGGATCACCTTTAACAACCATGAAAAGACTACAACGGATTCAGAACTCGGCTGCCAGACTACTCTTGCATATCAAACCGCGAGACCACATCTCACCTGCCTTGAAAGCCCTGCATTGGTTACCGGTTGCCAGAAGATCCACGTTCAAGCTACTTTGTATCACCCACAAAGCAATACATGGAATGGGACCGCTCTTCATCAGGAATAAAATCACCAAACACATTAAAAAAAAATGTAAGTCCGTTTTTATATAGCGCAGCTACTCACCCTTACGGGTCTCAAGGCGCTGGGGGCCGTCGTGGAAATTAAGTGAGCTATTGCCCAGAGTCACATGGTGCTGAGCTGAGCTGCCGCCGGAGCCGGGGATCGAACCGTGAACCCTGTGCTCTGAAGTCAGCTGCCCTGGCCGCTGCACCACACCTCAACAAGGAACCTCTGCTCTAAAGGGGCATCTCGCCTCAAAATCCCAAGATACAAGAAAAAAACCATGGGTGGCACATCCTTCTCTGTTCAAGCAGCCAAACTATGGAACTCTTTAACCCCCCCAACATAAGATCCACCGACAACCACCTTATCTTCAGAAAACTACTCAAGAATTGGCTCTTCCCCACATAAGCACCATACGCAAACAGAAATTTACATCATATCGCTCTGTATATAAGCATTTATTTTCACTATAGATATGTACCTATCTTTGTGTATTGCGTTGTATAAACATGTACAAATCATCTTTGGTCTACATGTACTTGCTTCCATTGTGCATCTATGTACCTCCATGTACTTGGATCTGTGTGTCTGTTACTTTTCTCCTGAAAAAGCATATCCAATGCACTACCCAATTTCTTGTACCTCTATCAATATCTTTAATCTACATATACTTACCTCCTTTATGCATCTATATACTTTCAATGTACTTATTTATATATTTTCTACCCCTCCCCAACCCTTCTCAATCCAAATAACTGACTAACATATCCACCACTCAAATTAATTTCATGTTTCACCATACTAATTCAACACTAATCCTTATGGGTTCCAGAGTAGCGTGCTACTGGTCAAAAAGCGCTTCAAAACCCCATCGGGGGTAGCAAGCGCTATATAAATACAAACCTCTTTCCTCTTCTATCCCGCCACCTACCCTTCTCTATCCAAATAACTGAATAACATAGCCACCACTCAAATTACTTCATATTTCACTATACTAATTTTCAACACTAATCCTTTATGGGTTCCGGAGTAGGGTGCTACTCGCCAGAAAAGCGCTTCAACACCCATCAGGGGTAACAGGTGCTATATGAATGCAAACCTTTCTTCCCCTTCTATCGCTTCGCTATCCTTCTCACTACAAATAACTGACTAATATCCACCACTCAAATGACTTTCATATTTCACCATACTAATTCACCACTAATCCTTTATGGGTTTCCGGAGTAGCGTGCTTCAACACCCCATCAGGGGTAACAAGCGCTATATAAATACAAACCTTTTTAGGTCGAGCCTCGAGTAGCGCGCAAGCGCTGCTAGGCGAAGACTTTAAGTAAGGGGGTTTCAGAAGCAGTCCAAACGCTCGTGCGTCGTGGCTGGCCTTTTTCGGATGGTTACGCGCGGCAGACATGTGTTTCCAATTATCGTGCACAGACGCGTGCGCGATAATTGGAAAAACATGCCGGCAAAAGGCCATGACGCACGAGCGTCTGGTCAGCTGAGCAGGCTGCCGCGCTCCCTCGCCCCCGCTCCTCTCGTCCCCGCTCCTCTTGTTGGGTTTAGCAAACAGGGCTCCCGCAATAACAAGTGTCACTCACCCGCCGTGCATAATCCCGGCTTTGGAGGATTGTCGGAGATGCTGACAGCTCAATTAAAGTGTAACCCTTTGTACCATCCGGAGCCGGCAGGGGGACAGAAATATCGCCAACAAGACAGACGGGAGGGGGCCGCGATGGAGGCCGGGGCAGCGCGGAGGCCCGGGGCCCAGGCGAGCGCTTCATCTCGAGCGGAAAAGGCCCAGTGAAATGAGAGCGCCTTCTGCCAGAGGCGTACAATGGGCCCTCTATTGGAACATTTTTACGTCTTACCGGATAGGTACATTTAACAACCCATTGCTGTGCACGCACCGGTATGTGCCCGTGTAAAAGGTTCTGGCCGGTTGTTATAGAGCAATGAAGCCCCTATGTACAGCTAAACCCCATATCAGGCCTGTGGCATAGAACAACGGCTGCCAAATGTAATTAATATTAAGCTGCGTTGACAATTCAATAGCAGAAAGGTGGCCCTGTGAGGTAACACTCGCCGTGGACGTGGGCTCTGCTGTCACCTGCACCTCCAGGCTAGGATTCCCGGCCAGCTCACTCTGCGCGTGGTAAATTCAGTACAATTACATTGGATGAAAGTGACATGCTGTCTGCAGTGCATAGAAACGTCAGAATTGTGGTATGAAGTGCTGTGTAAAACTGTTATTTAATAACGGTCCACAGTTCAGCACTGAACGCTGTAACAAAGTGCAGGACCCCAGGCACGTTTAGGATGGGGAGGCTTGGCACATGTCGCAGTTTGTATTGCACTCATGCTCCATTAGAAGCAAGCATTGGCAAAGCCAATAGGTCTTGCCAATGTGAGATCGATTGGCTTGACTAATGTTTTTGCAAACGACAAAGTAATGTAAAAAAAACCAAGCATTGGCATAGCCAATAGGTCTTGCCTTTGGGACCTTATAAGTGTTGACCTATGCAACAGTTGATGTTGTTGCACCAAGGATATTGTGCTGCATAACTAAATACTTATAAGGTCCTAAAGGCGAGACCTATTGGCTATGCCAATGCTTGTTTCCTCTGCTATCCTTCCGAATCCAAATAACTGACTAACCTATCCACCACTTAAAATTTACTTGCATGTTTCACTATACTAATTCAACACTAATCCTCTATGGGTCCCGGAGTCGCGTGCTACTCGCCAGAAAAAGCGCTTCGACGCCTCGTCAGAGGTAGTAAGCGCTATACAAATGCAATTACAATACAATACAATAGTCCATCTGAAGCTGCTTGAATTTGTTTTACGGCTCTCTACTTTCTGGGTTCTCGACTTCCTACAAGAAATATCGAAGTAAGTTTATCTACGATATAAATACTTCACCTGTTTGCAACCGAACCACGGGCATGGTCTAAGCAATCTTTTTTATATGTCACCTATGACTGTGCGCTTACTTAACCAAATGTTTTTCTGTAATTACAGCCAAAAACTCGTAACGACTTCTCAGCTACTGCTTCCAAGACTGCTCCCCAATATATGAGAAGTGGTCAATATGCGACTTTGCTGTAAGCACACTTAAAGGTGCATATTAATCCCACCAGTAAGATACGAAATACACTCATTTCGCTCTTTCAAATATTCATACCCAACACTGTTTATTGAACAAGTTACTTACCTTTGGTACTAATACATCTGTAAGAGACATAGGTTAGTTATGGATTCCTCACCTTAGAATTACCCCCAGGCGTCAGACTGGATCTGGTATTTTTAGTACCTCTGCGCGTCGATAGGTGGCGTCGGTCGACTCCGCGTTAGTCGTTGTGATCGCCGGAATGACGTTGCGGAATCTACTTAGACACCGCCCTCGCGTGCTGACGTCAGTTCTTTACACGACATTCCACACCAGAAGCGCAGAGCCATGCAAGACACTGGCCACTGGTGCACAAAAACTAGGGCCCTGAAAGGGGAGTCTCTTACCCTAGAAATCAATTTGTAGAACGGGGAGGATGGGCGGGGCGGTGAGGAATCCATAACTAACCTATGTCTAGGCTGTCCGGAAATCGGTTAAAACCGACTGTACCAGACAGTACCCTACCGGATGAAAATCAGCTGACCTGGTTTAAACAGAGTGTCACTGATTTTCATAATTGTCGCGCCACTTGATGGAGCCATCTGTGCGCCGAAGATCGGGAGCGAAACTCCGTGTTCACCAGGACCACTTCTGGGCCGATAAGGCACATGGGGGAGCCGAGGTGTTAATGGCCCAAGCAACACCAGGACCCCTGCCTGGCTCACGTGGGGGGAGAGGAGCTGTTGTGGCCTGCCGCCTGTCGTCCTGCGGCCGCACCCGAGTACTTCACAGGTCTTTAAAAAGACCATTTGCTTAACGAGGCTTTGTTGTTCTTTCACCCGAGATTCAAAGTGAGATTCAATAATAACACCTCGTCTGGTTTATTGCTGGGGGTCACACATGGCAGCGCCTGCTGAAAACATGTGCAAGAGGAGCGTCACCGGTGTTCGCATTGATAATTGCTATCGTTGGTGTATTGTTTACTTCAGAATCAGGACACATTGTCTAAGCCGGGCTTCACCACGTTCACACGCTGTGTGGTCCTAGTCCAATCTTTATTATTGTTTGCGCTTTTATAACTGACAGCGCTTTGAAACAATTGGGAACTAAGCCTCTTCCTCGTAGCATTTCTTAATGTTAGCCCTGTGTGAGAAGGGGCGGCGGAAGCAGTGTGCAGTACAGCATGTATTTATTTACTGCAGTATAAAGCGCCTCATGCTTCCTTCCTGCTGCTTCAAAGAGCCGAATGAGCACAATGAACTGCTCATGCCGACCTTGTTCACAAAAAAGTGCCACATTCATGCTTTTCTTCATTAAATTTGTTTAGTTACAGGTTTTGTGAAGAACCGAAGGTCTGGCAAATAATCATGTGTTTATAAGATGAACTGGAACCTTCGGAGCTGATTGCCCTACTTACACACGCGCGTACGGTGAACAGGCACTGCACAGGCAGGAGCGGTGTAACCTCCCCATCATGCTGTAAATAGATACAGCGCAGGCAGAAGTGCTTAGTTTGTAAAAAAAAAAGAAAAAGTGCCAGGGCTTTGTCAGGAGGCCACTGTAGCTTGCGCCACTTTATTGCCCCAGTGAGTCCAGCCAATGATAGTACCAGCAGAACTACTAACATCACATTGCTACAAGTGCGACTAGTCGGGCCATTCCAAATACCCAAAGCTGTTAGAATGGCTTGAGCAGAGGTATTAGTCGTTTATAATGTATATCATATTAATAATACACTTTTGTGCTCATTTCTAAATTAGACTAACAGCATGGCAGACTGTCATAAGTGTCGATGTTGACAATTCTGCCGAGCGCCGAAAACCAACGGCTCAAATTAAGCACAGGAAGCCGCTGAACAAGCGTCCCTCACACAGCTAAAACAGGCAAAGCACACTTTCCTTTCACAAGCCGAAAGTACAGCAGAGAGACACCAGAAAGTCACTCTTGTTGAGCACACAGAACAGCTACATAACAGGCGCTAGAACTGAAACAGTACACTCATTAGGTGAGCAAGCTTCCGCCACCTAGGGTCGGTAAAGAACAGACAGCAGCAGTGCAAAAGTCTATCAAACACACAATAGGAACAGCACAGCCATGCACCTTCTGTGGACGCACAAAAGAGGCACAGCTCAAGTACAGCAGTGCAAGCCGTATGCACATTCACAGAACGTGTACACCTCGCAGTTGCAATAGACCTCACTCTCCATTCACTTCAGCAGCCACTGCAGCATTATATAGCGGGAACTCGACCCGAAGGTATTGGAGCTATATGTGAGCTGGGGGAGGGCAACCATATTTAGATATTGGCTCCTATGGCACAGGCGGCCAATGGTACACACGCGTAAACAATGCAGAAAATGCAATACATGCGCTGTGAGCCATTCCTTTGAAAGACAGTAAATGAAGTGCCAAACAGCGTTTCGCCCAGACAACACGTGTGAGGGAGCTATATCGATGATACAATGCAATGCAACACTCTCTGAGCAGGAGAGGGGTAGCGACTCTGGAACACAGACAGTAACTTCCAACTTGCTGAGTGACCAATTCACGCTTGCATTTAAAAAAAATGTTTTTCCATTTTTCTTCAGAAATTGTATACTGCTCTACGTTTTTAAAACATAAATAAAGGGCTTTGTCATTTACAATGCCAATAGCTTAAACTCGCATAAATGTGAGACCTATTGCATTGCAAATGCTTGTTAAATCTGAGCTGCAGAATCAAAGGACAATGGAAAGTATTTCATGACTGTATTAAGCTTCTGAAATGTAGAGCAGTATACAATTTCTGAAGAAAAATGGAAAACATTTTTTAAGGTTAAGTCCCTAGAGGTATTTATGTATATCAATGTTTAGCAAAATATAAAAATGTAGGGAAAAAAAATAGAAAATATCCAGGGCCGGCTGCTCCGTGGACTAATACATCCATTGTAGGGGACCCGTGTTTGACTTAATGGAACCTAGTTCAAATCCTGGCACATCCATCCACTCAGCCTTTCATCTTCTGAGGTTGAAAAGACGAGTGCCATAGAGTCGGGAAACAATAAATATCAGTTATTCAGCACTCTGGTGCTCTTGTTCTTCGGGGCGAAAATACACTTTCTAAATACACGTTCTGTTCTGCTCATCCAATGTGTCACTTTGTATATGCTTGTAGAGCGTCATTCTGGTGGCACATATAAAACACTTGTAAATCATGTCGTTCAAAGCTCCCAGTGATATTGTAGGGTAAATTATGAAAAATTATCCGAACTGTGAGAAGGTGCTGGCTGCCACAAACGATTCTCTGTAATTTGTACCTATATACACTGCTTGGTCTGGTTAGATTGTGACATTCTGGCATTCATCTCCTCAGCACACATCATGATCGCCCTCTTATCTACTTTAAATGTCATACAGTGTGGTCCTTACCATGGCTGGGGCCTGATGAAGAAAGCAAGCAATAATAAAAGCAAAGCGTTCCATAAACACAGGTAAAGCACAAGTTACTAACTTGTGTAACGATATATCTGTAAGAGACAGTAGTTAGTGACAGATTCCTTACCTTAGAATATCCCCAGGTGTCAGGCTGGATCCGGAAAGTTTTTGCGTAGCAGTACCCTTGCGCGTCGGTAGGCGGCGTCGTGCGGCTCCGCGTCCGTCGTCGGCGTCATGATTGCCGGGATGACATCGCGGGCAGTACTTAGACGCCGCCCCTGCGCGCTGACGTCAGTTCTGTACACGACTTTCCGCGCCAGGAACGCAGAGCCATGCAAGAAGCTGACATAGGTGTCTGAAAAATACTAGGGCCCTGAAAGGGATGTCCTTAACCCTAGAAATCAGTTCGCAGAACGGGGAGGATGGGTGGGCGGTAAGGAATCTGTCACTAACTACTGTCTCTTACAGATATATCGTTAAACAAGTTAGTAACTTGTGCATCTGAAAGAGACACGTTAGTGACCGATTCCTTACCTTAGAATAGATACCCCAGCAATACCAACCCCGGTGGTGGGTCTGCGAACAAAGATCAGACAAGGAAGTCCCGGAGGACAGAACGGCCAAAGAAGCCGCCCCTCCGGACCTGACTGTCAAGGCAGTAATGCTTTGTAAATGTGTGCAGCGAGGCCCACGTAGCTGCCTGACAGATATCCTGCAGCGGAACACCGCGGCCTAAAGCCGTGGTAGCAGCCGTTGCCCTGGTGGAATGGGCACGCAGCCCAACAGGAGGCTCCTTCTTAGCCAAAGAATAGCAGGCTTTGATACACAAGGTTACCCAGCGGGAGATGGTTCTCTTGTGCACCGCCCGACCTTTTTGGCGCCCACGTAGCCAACAAAGAGCTGGTCATCCACCCGGAAGTGTTGTGTGCGGTTGATATAAAAGGAAAGCGCACGTTTTGGGTCCAGACGGTGGAGCCTCTCTTCCTCTCTGGAAGGAGGCGGAAAGAAGGTGGGCAAAGTGATGGTCTGCCCAATGTGGAAGGCAGTAACCACCTTTAGCAAGAAGGACGGACGCGTCCTAAGAACAACCTTGTCTGGATGGACAGACAAAGGGAGGTTTGCATGATAGAGCCTGGAGCTCACTCACCCGCCGAGCGGAGGTGATGGCCACCAGAAAGGCTGTCTTCAGAGTCAGAAGACGAAGAGGACAGTTGTGTAGAGGCTCAAAGGGAGCGCACATAAGAAAGGTAAGAACCAAGTTCAAGTCCCACTGAGGCATCACAAACGGAACAGGAGGGAAGAGGTGTGTAATGCCTTTTAGAAACCGGTTAACAACAGGGGACTTGAAAAGGAGGGCTGATCAGGAAGCCTGAGGAAGGCCGAGATGGCACAAAGATAGCCCTTGATGGTACCCAGGGCAGAACCCTGTTGGGCCAGGGAAAGAAGGAACAGAAGAACCTCAGAAAGAGGGGCAGAAAGGGGGTTCACAGCCTTTGCTGTGCACCATGCCACAAACTTGTTCCACCTGCAGGCGTATACCACCTTAGTGGAGGGACGCCTGGCTGCCAGAATCACATCACAAACTTCGGGAGGCAAGTCGAAGGAATCAACTGCCGCCGCTCAATCTCCACGCAAGCAGGTGGAGGCTGGACAGGTTCGGGTGGAGGACCGTCCCCTGCTGCTGCGACAGAAGATCCTCCCGAAGAGGGAGACGGATCGGGGATCGACGCTCATACTGAGTAGCTCGGGATACCAAACTCTTCGAGCCCAGTCCGGAGCCACAAGGATGACTTGGGCCCGGTCGCGCCGAAACTTCTTCAACACTCTGGGTAGAAGTGGTATAGGCGGAAAAGCATACAACAGACCGCAACTCCACTCGCGACGAAAAGCGTCGCCGAGCGAGTGCTGCCTTGGAAATTCCAACGCGCAGAACTGATAACATTGCGCGTTCTCTTCGGTGGCAAATAGATCTGACCAAGGCTCTCCCCACTGTAGAAAGAGTCCTTGCGCCACTTCCGAGTGAAGACGCCATTCGTGATCCATCATGCACCTGCGGCTGAGTTCGTCCGCCCTGGCGTTTAGGGAACCTGCCAGGTGTTGAACCATCAGGAAAATGCCCTGGATGTTCCAGCCATGTCCAGAGGCGCAGAGCCTCCTGACATAGGGTCCACGACCCCACCCCGCCTTGCTTGTTGCAGTACCACATGGCGGTGGTGTCTGTGAACACCTGCACTACTTTCCCTTTGACAGAGGGAAGGAATGCCTTGAGTGCAAGTCGGATCGCCCGGAGCTCCAGAAGGTTGATATGGAGCCGGGACTCCGCCGGAGACCAGAGGCCTCTGATCTCCGCCTCTCCCATGTGACCGCCCCATCCCAGAAGGGACGCGTCCGTCACAACTGTGTGCTCTGGCTGGGGAAGGAAGAGGGATCTGCCCATGACCCATTGCCGGTTCGAGAGCCACCACTGCAACTGTCTTGCAGTCCCCTCCGAGATCTGAACGTGATCGGACAGATTGCCCTGGTGCTGCGCCCACTGGAACTTCAGGTCCCACTGCAGAGCCCGCATATGCCATCTGGCATTATCGACCAGCAGGATGCAGGAGGCCATGAGGCCCAGCAGCCTCAGGGTCATCCGTACCGAAACCCAGGATAAAGGCTGAAAGATCGGAATCATAGCCTGAATATCCCGGACTCGCCGTTCGGGAGGATAGGCCCGAAACTGCGTCGTGTCCAGAACTGCTCCGATGAAAAGGAGCTGTGGAGAAGGAATCAGATGCGACTTCAGCACATTGATGGAGAACCCCAGCGAGTGCAGGAGTTCGGCCGTAGTCTGGAGGTGGGAGACGACTGCCTGGGACGAGCCCGCCTTCAGCAGCCAGTCGTCGAGGTAGGGGAAGACTGGAACCCCTGCCCGGCGCAGATGAGCTGCGACCACCGCCATCACTTTCGTGAACACCCGAGGGGCACTTGTAAGGCCAAAGGGGAGCACGGTGACCTGAAAATGCTCGAGGCCTATCGTGAACCGAAGGTAACGCCGGTGGGCCGGCAGGACGGGGATGTGAAAATAAGCGTCCTGCAAGTCCAACGCTACCAACCAGTCTCCAGGGTCGAGGCAGTCAAGACCTGAGCTAGGGTGAGCATCTTGAACTTCTCCTTCCGGAGGAAGCGATTGACGTTCCGGAGGTCCAAGATAGGACGCATGTCCACCTTGTCCTTTTTGGGCACCAGAAAGTAGTGGGAGTAGCAACCACGTCCCTACTTCTGGGGTCGGAACATGCTCCATGGCCCTCTTGGCCAAGAGGGCCGTGACTTCCTTCTGCAGAAGCACCAAGTGATCCCCTGACATGCGGTGGAATTGAGGTGGCATGGCTGGGGGGGTGGTCTCGAAGGGGAGGGAGTAGCCCCTTCGGACAATGTCCAAGTCCCACCTGTCCGAGGTGATGGCACGCCAGTGGTGAAGGTGATGGTGGACCCTGCCCCCTACTGGTGTGCTGTGCACCTGAAAGGAGGGACTAGGAGGGCTTGGAGGCCGCGGACGGGGCGGAGGTGGTGGCCTGACCCGCACGCTGGTTGCCCGGACCGCCACGGCGGTAGCCACGTCCCCGGCCACGCGAAGACGCTTGCTGCGCGGGCCGGTGGCTGGGCTGCGAACGTGACTGGGCGCCCCTTCCGTGGCCACGAAAGGGGCGAAAAGCAGAGGTTAGCGGAGGGCGCACAACAGAAAGGCCCAGGGACTTGGCAGTAACCCGTGAGTCCTTAAAACGCTCCAGCGCATGGTCTGCTTTGGAACCAAAAAGACCGACTCCATCAAAGGGCATGTCCATGAGTGTATTCTGGACATCACCCGAGAAACCAGTTGTTCTCAGCCAGGCGTGGCGACACAGCGCCACCGTTGATGCAAGCGATCTGCCCAGCGAGTCGGCGGTATCAAGGCCACAACGTATAGTGTATTTAGCCGCATCTCTACCTTCCGCAATGGTGCGGGTAAGCAGTGTCTGGACCTCCTCAGAACACTGGGGCAAAACAGTCGCCACCGAATCCCACAGGGAGTGGGTATATCGGCCCAAAAGGCAAGCGGTGTTGACGGACCGCAAGCCAGCACTGGAGGAAGAAAAAGCCTTCTTCCCAAATTGGTCCAGGCGTTTGGATTCCCTCCACCAGGGGCGGTAGGGAAGGCGGTTTGGGAGGCAGAGGCTTGGGCAACCAAGCTCTCGGGGGTGGGATGTTGAGAGAGAAACAAGGGGTCGCCCGGAGCAGGGCGATGGCGTCGGGCCACGTTCCTAACCACAGGAGCCCCTGTGGTGGGCTTGGACCAGGTGCCCAAAAGAACGTCAGACAGTGCATCATTAAACGGCAGTACAGTCTCCGAAGAAGAAGCTGCCGGCTGAAGCACTTCGGTCAGGAGATTAGTCCTGACAGCCACAGTAGGCAATTGGAGGTGCAAGGCTCCAGCTGCTCTACGCAACACCGTTGCGAAATTTGCTCCCTCCTCCGTAGCCAAGGGAGGAGACAGCATGCCAGTGTCAGGGGAAGTGTCTAGACCACTGGCATCCCCAAGTTCCTCTGCCCAGTCCTGATCATACTCACACTGCTGTGTGAGAGGGTCTTCCGACCCCTCCCAGCTCTCTTGGTCCTCCTCAGGTTCAAAATCTGGAGGAGGAGGGACATCTGGGACCCAAGGTCTCATCGGAGCCGGCGTCGAGCGACGTCGGTCCGGCTCCATGTCCGGAACCGGAGAGAACCGGGGAACGACGCCGCCCGGAGCCCCGGGCGGCGTCGGGAACGGCACCGGGGAGATCGGCGCCGGCGTGGTTAGGTCAACCGGTGTCGATCGGGGTTGCGGTACCACCGGAGCCAGGATCGGAGCCGGGGCCGGTATCAAGGCTGGCGGGACAGGCGACGCCGGGACCGGAGTCGTCGGCGACGCCGGAGCAACCCCATCAGGGCCCGCGGGGCCCGAAGGCGCACCGGAGGGACCTTGAGGCCCGAAGAGGCGGGCCATGGCCGACAGGAATTCCTGTATCTCGGCCGGAGTCGCCCCCGAACCCGGGAAGGACGGGTAATGCGGGGGCGGCGCCACAGGCACATCCGGAGCCGCGGGGACGGTGCCGACAGGGGCCTCAGCCGAATCGCGAGACCGGCGAGGGGAAGTCTTAGAGCGATGGTGCTTCTTAGACTTCTTGTGCTTCGACTTACCCGAGGAGCGCGAAGACTTGGACTCCGACGACCGGCGGGGGCTCCGCGACCGGCCCCTCGACCTCTCACGGGACCGGGGCTTGGTGCGGCGCGGAGCCGACTGCCGGACCTCCAGGAGCTTTCGAGACCGCTCTCGCAAAGCCTTCGGGTGAAGTTTCCGGCACTCAGGGCACGACTCGTGTCATGGTCTCGGCCGAGACAGTAGAGACACTCTAAGTGCGGGTCTGTGATCGACATCATTCGACCACAGGCACCGCATGGCTTGAAGCCGGGCATCCCTACCGACACCTAGGAGTCGAGAAGACTCGAAAAGAAACAGTGAAAAAATTCACCAAAAATGTAGTCAAAAATTGACTAGGGCACTGCTCTTCCCGGATCTGCGTTTACTGGCGCGGAAAAAGAACTGACGTCAGCGCGCAGGGGCGCCGTCTAAGTACTGCCCGCGACGTCATCCCGGCGTTCACGACGCAGACGACGGACGCGGAGCCGCACGACGCCGCCTACCGACGCGCAAGGGTACTGCTACGCAAAAACTTTCTGGATCCAGCCTGACACCTGGGGATATTCTAAGGTAAGGAATCTGTCACTAACGTGTCTCTTTCAGATGCACTGTTTCAGTTGTTTTTTATGGCGCAAAAACGAGTAACCACTGAAAAGCACTGTTTTTTTGAGGTATTGAAATCACTCAAACACTGAAAAAACACCACCAGAATTTACCAAAAATAGAAACTGAAAACAGGAAAGCCTACCTATGTCTCTTACAGATATATCGTTACTGAAGGTAAGTAACTTGTTCATCTGAAAAAGACAGTTATGGATTCCTCACCTTAGAATAGATACCCCAGCAATACCAACCCCGGTGGTGGGTTTGCAAACCAAGTTCACACCAGAAAGTCCTGGAGAACTGAACGGCCAAAGAAGCCGTCCCTCCGGACTTGGCTGTCCAGGCAATAGTGTTTGGTAAACGTGTGCAGTGAAGCCCACGTAGCTGCCTGGCAGATGTCAAGAAGGGGGACTCCACGTCCCAAAGCAGTAGTGGCTGCCGTCGCTCTGGTGGAATGGGCACGCAACCCAACTGGAGGTTCCTTTTTCGCTAAGGAGTAGCAGATTTTGATGCAAAGAACGACCCATCGGGAGATGGGTCGTCTTTGCGACCTTTCTTGGCGCCCACATAACCTACAAAGAGCTGGTCATCCACCCGGAATTGTTTTGTGCGATCCAGATAGAAGGAAAGCACATGTTTTGGATCCAGACTGTGGAGCCTCTCTTCTTCTTTAGAAGAAGGTGGGTAAAGTGATGGTCTGTCCTATGTGGAAAGAGGGAACCACTTTGGGAAGAAAAGAAGGTCTAGTGCGAAGGACAACCTTGTCCGGATGAACAGCCAGGAAAGGAGGTTTAGAAGAAAGAGCCTGAAGCTCACTCACCCTGCGAGCAGAGGTGATGGCAACCAAAAAGGCAGTTTTGAGAGTCAATAGTCTGAGAGGACAATTAAGTAGCGGCTCGAAAGGAGCGCACATAAGGTAAGTCAGAACATGATTCAAGTCCAACTGGGGCATTACGAAAGGAACAGGAGGAAACAGGCAGGTAATGCCCTTAAGGAAATCATTTACAATAGGGGACTTGAAAAGAGAAGGCTGATCAGGAAGGCGAAGAAAGGCCGAAAGATAGTCTTTAAGAGTATCCAGAGCAGAGCCCTGCTGGGCCAAAGAAAGAATGAGGAGGAGAACATCTGAAAGAGGGGCAGAAAGGGGATCCACAGCCTTTGCTGTGCACCATGGCACAAATATGTTCCACCTACAGGTGTATACCGTTTTGGTGGAGGGACGCCTGACTGCCAAGATAATTTTACAGACTTTGGGAGGAAGGTCGAAAGTTGTCAACTGTTGCAGCTCAATCTCCACGCAAGGAGGTGGAGGCTAGACCGGTTCGGGTGAAGGCCCGTCCCCTGCTGCTGCGACAGAAGATCCTCCCGAAGAGGCAGTCTGATCGGAGGATCGATGGCCATGTTCAAGAGCTCGGGATACCAGACTCTTCGTGCCCAGTCGGGAGCCACAAGAATTACTTGGGCCCGGTCGCGCTTGATCTTCTTCAGCACTCTGGGCAGAAGTGGTATAGGAGGAAAGGAGTATAGAAGACCGCAACTCCACTCGCGACGAAAAGTGTCACCTAGCGAGTGCCGCCTTGGAAATTCCAACGTTGTAGGAAACTGGCTCTGTATATACTACACCAAAATGAGGTATAGTGTGTATAGAGTCCAGGTGACCCCAGAGGTAGGCAGAGGTTAAAGTTAGATAGAACCTTACTCTCTATTTGTGGTAGAGTGGTCGAGCAGTAAGGCAGTATCAGAGGACAGTGTTAAGCATTTGATGTACACTCAGTCAGCAAATGAATTCACACACTCAAAGACTGAACTCTAGACCAATTGTTTTTGTATAAAAAAATATACTGTTTTATTTTTAGAGCCAAGCAAGCCTGGCACAGGTAAGCATTAAATACTTTACAGTAATAAGTTGCTGATTGTAGAACAGTTTGAAAATGCAATAGGAATTGTACTTGGTTTGATTTACAGGGGATGCAGTAGGTTGCAATACTTAGCAAATACAGTACATTGAAATGAATAGGCTTTTTCAGTAAATTACAGGTAAGTTACTTTTTACGTTACTTTTCTAACTCAGTGCTGGATACCTAGATTCAGCACTGGGACATTTCCTGCAAACAGGTAAGTAAATACGTTTTGGTTATTCGTGCGATTTTTAAAGAATATTTTTAGATTTCAAAACTCCACACTTAGAAACTTTTTGGAAGAAAATTGTCAATGTTATCCTATGGAGGAAAAACAGGTTATCGGTTCACAGGTAAGTTATCGACTGTGGGAGTTAAGATTCTGGGGTTAGACTCAGGGGTCCCCCAGGGTCAGTGATGCACTCTAGTTACACCCTCAGCGGCACTAGGGCGGCCGGGTGCAGAGTATTGAGGCCCAATGTTATCCAATGGGGGTTAGGGGGCCTCCGGTTGGTGGCTGCTGGCAAGCAGGCCACTGGGTTGTGGGAGCGAAGCTCCTAGGGTTTAGGTCAGGGCAAATGGGGAAACAAAGTAGCACAAAAGGTGCACCCTCAGCGGCACTGAGGCGGCCGGGTGCAGAGTGCTGTTTCGACGTCGATGCCCTGTTGTTTTCAATGGAGAACCTCCGGTTTGAAGAAGCGCTGCAGGCAGGGAGACAAAGGACTTCTGGGTGCGACCACCACTTCGAGAGGTAAGTTGGGAAGGTAGGGACTGGTTAGGCACCGTTGGTTTGGGCACACAAGGCCGTGGGGCGTCGGGTGCAGGGGTGCATTTTGGGGTCGGATCTTCTTACCAGCTCCGGGTCGTGGTTAGGGGGGGCCTTCTGGATTTAGGCTGCAGGTGTTGGCTGGAGGCAGGTCAGGAGTCGCCGGATCTCTGGTCAGGATCACCGGGGTGACCTCCTCGTGGTGTTTGCCCACTCGAGCTCGGGCCGTGGACGGCGGGTGCAGAGTGGAGCGGATTCGCGGTCTCCGGCTGCTGCCAGAGGGTGCAGTTGAACAAATCTGTTGTTCACGGGAGAAGCAGTCTTTGGAAGTCAAGGCAGGCAGGTCCTCCGGGGTTTTTGAGCTTGCTGGCTGCAGGACACACCGGGATTTCGCAGGAGCAAGTTCGAGGGGGAGACAGGCCGGTAGGGCTGGGGCCAAGTCAGTGGGCGTCTTCCTATTGTTAGCTGGCTGCACGGCTGTTCGGTCCTTTTCTTCTTGTCGTTTCTGGATCTGAGGAAGCAAGGTTCAGGGTGCCCCCTAAATACTAGATTTAGGGGCGTTACAGGTAGGTAAAGGGCAGGGACCAATGGGTCCCTTCCCTAGGGTGGGTACACCCCCTATCGTGCCACCCTCCAGTGGGAGGGGGGCAGAAGCCTGTCCCTGGTTTGTTGGGTCCCTCATCCTCAAGATAGCGGGGACTGGGAGTTTTGCTTCACCTCGCCTCCCCCACCTGAGGAGTGGAGTTGGCAGAGGTGGGCACACCTCTCTTCCTCACTTGTTTTTCCTGCCGGTTCTCCCGCCCAAAGTGGGGGTCAGAACCAGTGGGGACCAGTTGCTGAGAGCAGCAAGTGGCCTGGGCAAGCTCACAAAGGCGGCAAGCCTTTGAAGCTTCCCCTTCGTGAACCCTGCCCATCCTGGGGGAGGAGGCTTGGCACCTCATCCCAGGATGTGCATTGTTTCAGGCCCCCGAGAGCAGCAGACTCTCAACCCAGGGGTCCAGAAACATGTCTGTTGGTGGCAGCCTAAGCAGCCACTCAGTCGGGACACTAGAAGTTGGTTGAGTTTCTGGGGGCATCTCTAAGATGCCCTCTGTCGTGCATTTTACATTAAATCCCACACTGGCATCAGTGTGGGTTTAATGTGCTGAGAAGTTTGATACCAAACTTCCCAGTTTTCAGTGTAGCCATTATGGGGCTGTGGGGTTCGTAATGACAAACTCACAGCACCATATACTCTTAATGGCAGCACTGCACTTACAATGCCCAGGAATAGACTTGGGCACTGTAGGGGTACAGGGCTCATGCACCTGTACCCTCACCACTGACATAGTGCACCCAGCTAGAGGGGTGACTGATCTATGCCAGGGCAGTGGTTTGTAGGCATGGCATACAGGGATGTGTGCCATGTCGACTCTTCACTTTGTTGTGCACCAAGACATGCAGCCTGCAAAGGCAGTGTGTGTGTGAAAAGGTGCAGGGCCTCTAAGGGTGGCACAATAAGTGCTGCAGCCTTAGGGGCATTCCCTGGTCACAGTGCCCTGGGTACCTGTGGTACCATTTACCAGGGGCCTACCTGTGGCCAGGGATGCCAATTGGGTTTAGGCTTCAATACAGTTTTAGGGAAGGAACATAGGCCCTGGGTACCTGATTAGCAGGAGCCCAGGGCACACTCAGTCAAAGATCAGCAGCAATTCAGCAAAAAGTGGGGGCATCCCATGCAGAAAGAGGGCACTTTCTCACAAACGTGCAGAACTGCTGAGATTGCGCGTTCTCTTGGGTGGCGAATAGATCTAACCAAGGCTCTCCCCATTGCTGAAAGAGACCTTGCACCACCTCAGAGTGAAGACACCATTCGTGATCCATCATGCACCGGCGGCTGAGTTCGTCCGCCCTAGCGTTCAGAGAACCCGCCAGGTGTTGAACCACCAGGGACATGCCCTGATGTTCCAGCCATGTCCAGAGGCGCAGAGCCTCCTGACAGGGGGTCCACGACCCCACCCCGCCCTGTTTTTTGTAATACCACATGGCGGTGGTGTGGTCTGTGAACACCTGCACTACTCTCCCTTTGACAGAAGGAAGGAATACCTTCGGTGCAAGACGAATCGCCCGGAGCTCCAGAAGGTTGATGTGGAGCCCGGACTACACTGGAGACCAGAGGCCTCTGATCTCCGCGTCCCCCACCCCAGAAGTGAAGCATCTGTTACCACTGTGAACTCTGGTTGGGGAAGGGAGAGGGATCTGCCGTTGACCCAATCCTGGTTCGTTAGCCACCACTGCAATTGGTGTGCAGTGCCCTCCAAGATTTGGACGCAATCGGACAGGTTCCCCTGGTGTTGTGCCCACTGGAACTTCAGGTCCCACTGCAGAGCCCGCATATGCCATCTGGCATGATCGATCAGCAGGATGCAGGAGGCCATGAGGCCCAGCAGCCTCAGGGTCATTCTGACCGAAATCCGGGATAGAGGCTGAAAGATCGGAATTATAGCCCGAATATCCCGGACTCGCTGCTCGGGAGGATAAGCCCGAAACTGCGCTGTGTCCAGAACCGCCCCGATGAAAAGGAGCTTCTGAGAGGGAATCAGGTGTGACTTTGGCACGTTGATAGTGAACCCCAGCGAATGCAAAATGTCTGCCGTAGTCTGGAGGTGGGAGACGACAGCCTGGGGCAAACTTGCCTTCAACAGCCAGTTGTCGAGATAGGGGGAAGACTGGAACCCCTGATCTGCGCAGATGAGCTTCGACCACCGCCATCACTTTCGTGAACACCCGAGGGGCGCTGATAAGGCCAAAGGGGAGCACAGTGAACTGAAAATGCTCGTGGCCTACCATGAACCGTAGGTAACGCTGATGGGCAGGCAGGACGGGGATGTGAAAATAGGCGTCCTGCAAGTCCAACGCTACCATCCAGTCTCCGGGGTAGAGTGCAGACAGGACCTGAGCCAATGTCAACATTTTGAACTTCTTCCGGAGGAAGCGGTTGATGTCCCTGAGATCCAAGATAGGACGCAGGCCTTTGTCCTTCTTGTGCACCAGGAAGTAGTGGGAATAACCACAACCTACTTCTGGCACCGGGACTCGCTCGATGGCTCCCTTGGCCAAGAGAGCCGCAACTTCCTGACGGAGAAGGGCCAAGTGATCCTCCGACATGCGATGGAAAACAGGTGGCCTGGAGGGAGGGGTAGTGTCGAAGGGGAGGGAGTAGCCCCTTCAGACTATCTGCAAAACCCACCTGTCCGACGTGATGTTGTGCCAGTGGGGGAGGTGATGGCGAATACTGCCGCCCACTGGCAATTGGTGGCCCTGAAAAGTCAGACTAGGAAGGTTTGGAGGCTGCTGCAGGGGGGGCGCTGGTGGACTGGCCTGCTCACTGGCCCCCAGACCCACAACGCTGGGTCCCACCTGCCCGGGCCGTGCAGAGGTTGGGTAGCTTGCGCAGGCCTGTGGCTCTGTGTGGAACGTGGTGGGGCACCCCTTTGTAACCACCAAAGGGGCGAAAAGTGGACTGCGCGGGGCGAGAGGTGGTAGCGAGGCCCAAGGATACGGCGGTAGCCCTAGAATCCTTAAAGCGCTCGAGCGTGTTGTCCGCCTTGTCAGCAAACGAGCGACGACCATCAAAGGGCATGCCCAAAAGAATTGGACATCACCCAAGCAGCCAGTGGACCTCAGCCAGGCGTAGCGTCTCAGGGCTACAGACGTTGAAATCGTCCTGCCTAGAGAGTCGGCGGTGTCCAGCCCACATCGTATGGCGTACTTAGCTGCATCTCTACCTTCAGCCACTGCACGGGAAAGAACGACCCGGGCCTCCTCCGGGCACTGTGGCAGCACCTGCGCGACCATATACTACACAGAGTGGGTGTAACGGCCCAAGAGACATGCAGTGTTCACCGACTGCAGTCCTAAGCTGGCAGAAGAAAACATCTTCCCAAGGTGATCCAGCTTCTTGGATTCCCTATCAGGTGGAGCAGAAGGGAACGCACCCTTGAAAGTTGAGGCGTGGACCACCAAAAAATGGGGTCGCCCGGGGACGGGTGGTGGCGTCGGGCAGTCATCCTATCCACAGGGGCCCCTGTGCTGGGCTTGGACCAAGTGCCCAGAAGGAGGTCCGTGAGGGCCTCATTGAATGGCAGCAGGGGCTCCGAAGAGGCCGTTGCCGGTTGAAGCACCTCAGTCAGAAGGTTAGTCCTGACCGCCACCATAGGGAGCTCAAGGTTCAAGGCCTCAGCCGCCCTACGCAACACCACAGTGTAAGAGGCTCCCTCCTCCGTAGCCACGGTAGGGGGAGAAAGCATGCCAAGGTCTGGAGCAGTGTCCAGACCATTGGCCTAACCCAACTCCTCTCTCCAGTCCGGTTCTTCCAACTGGTCTGCCAAAGGGTCCACAGACCCCTCCCAGTCCTCCTCACCCTCCTTTGGTTGCCACTCAGGGCGATAGGGAACACCAGGGCAGAACAGAGGTACAAAAGTACCGGTCAGCGCCGGTACCGGCTTCGGTCGACGCCGGTCCGGCTCTGTGTCCATGTTGAGGGGGAGGCCGGGGTCGACGTCTGTTGGGGACACAACCGGCATCAGAGGGGGCGGAGGTGTCACCAATGGATTTGGCGCCGGAGGTGTCGTAAGGTTGACCGGTGCCGATCCGGATCCAGGTCTGGATCCCTCGGGGCCCGCCAGAGCCAAAGCAGCCGGCATCGAAGGCCTAGAACCCCCAGCCGAGTCCACGGGGCCCGAAGGCGCACAGGCAGAGTCGGGCTGCCCAAAGATGGAGTGGAGGGCTTCGTAAAAACTACTAAGTTCGGCACGGGTCGCTCCGGCTCCCGGAAAGGGAGGGAAGCTCGGGGCTGACCCAGAAGGCTCCGCAGGCGGAGCCGAAGGAAGACGACCTTTCGCATCCCATGTCACGACGGGCGGGGAGAACGCGAAGAGCGACGGTGCTTCTTCGCCTTCTTTTTGTGCTTCGACTTACCCTAAAATGAAGACTTCAAAGAGGAGTGATGGTGGTGACTCCGCGACCTCCCTCTTGACCCGGACCTCGGACGGCACGGAGCCGACTGCCGGGCCTCCAGAAGCTTTCGGGACCGCTCCCGCAAAGACTTCGGATTCATGGCCAGACAGTCGGAGCACGACTTCAGGTCGTGGTCCAAGCACCACAGGCACACAAGGTGCGGATCCGTAACCAACATCAACTTGTGACAAGAGTCACAAGGTTTGAAGCCAGTCTGCCGATGTGACATCCCTGTGCACCATGAGTCGAACAACTCGAAAAAGATTTCGACAAAAGTTGAAAAATGACTGTCAAAAAGTGACTAGAGGTACCGCTCTCTGGATCTGCGCTGGCTGGCGCGGAAAAAGAAACAACTGACGTCAGCGCGCAGGGGCGGCGTCTAAGTAGATACCGCGATGTCATTCCGGCGATCACGACGCCAACGACGAACGTGGAGTCGACCGACGCCACCTAACGACACGCAGGGGTACTGCTAAAGAAAAATTCTCCGGATCCAGTTGGATGCCTGGGGGGAATTCTAAGGTAAGGAATCTATAACTAATAGTCTCTTTCAGATATAAGTTTTGCAATATATCCGTTTTTCAGTATACAAAATGGACACTGCATTTTTCAAACAGTTCAAAGTCAACCTATGGAAGGAAAACAATCATGCAATTTCACAGATAAGTACACAACTTAGAATTCCAGTCTTTGGGTTTTAGGATCAACACTAGGCAAGGGTCAAGTAAGTGTAGAGACTGCGTCACCAGCGGCACGGAGGCGGCTGGGTGCAGTAGTCAAATTCGGTCACTGGGGCTGAATATTAATCCATAGAGACTGGGGGCACTTAAAAAGAGGTGCTGGTTGAAGGTAGGTAAAATCGGAGTTGGGGGTCTATCTCCGAGGGTTTAGACCAGCACGGGGGGGGCACGAGGCAGCACCAAACACTCAGCGGAATGGAGGCGGCCGGGTGCAGAGCGCCAACACAGGGTCGGGCACCCAATGCAAATCGAAGGAAAATGAAGATTTTGAACAACGGCTGCAGGCTCGGACCAGGAAGCCGGGCGAAGGGAACCAGTAGCTCTCGAGGTAGGTTGGGGTGCTGAGGAACTCAGGGACACAGACGATAGAGCTACCCAAGGCCAGGGAGCTTCAGGTGCGAGGTCTTTTGACGTTGGAAAAGTCTTACCGGAGTTGTTCGCGGTTGGGGGACCCTTTATGTTGAGGCTGCAGGCGGGGTTGTGAAGTCCAGGAGACGTCACTCTGGGGTGGACTCGAGCTCAGTTCAACAGGGTACTGGAGCTCTTGTTGGTTTGTGGAGAGGACCGCTGTCCACTGGAGTTCTTGGTCTTTGGGGGAAGGAAGGCAGTCCTGCCAGGGTTTTGGAGGTTGCTGGGCCCACAGGACGAGTCGCTTTTTGGAGCAGGTTTCTTCAAGGGTTGCGGCCAAGTCAGTTGTCGTCTGGAGTCTTCACTGCTGGTACGGCTCTTCGGTGCTTCTTTAGGTCGCCCGGAACCTAAGGATCAAGTTTCTGGGGTGCCCCGAAATACCCAATTTGGGGGTGTTACAAGGTAGTAGCCAATGGGCTACTTACCTTCAGGGTGACTACACCCTTTGTAAGTCCACTCCCTTTGGGGAGGGGGTAAACCCCTAACCCTATTGGCTGAAATCCTCACAACCAATATGGAGGATTTTCAAAGGAAGAGGGCACCTCAGCTCCTCCACTAAGTTGGTATACGCCTGCAGGTGGAACAAGTTTGTGGCATGGTGCACAGCAAAGGCTGTGGATCCCCTTTCTGCCCCTCTTTCTGAAGTTCTACTGTTCCTTCTTTCTTTGGCCCAGCAGGGCTCTGCTCTGGGCACTATCAAGGGCTACCTTTCTGCTATTTCGGCCTTTCTCAGGCTCCCTGATCAGCCCTCTCTTTTCAAGTCCCTTCTTGTTAACAGATTCCTCAAAGGCATTACTCACCTTTTTCCTCCTATTCCCTTCGTAATGCCACAGTGGGACTTGAACCTGGTTCTCACATACTTAATGTGTGCTCCCTTTGAGCCTCTTCACAACTGTCCTCTTCGTCTGTTAACTCTGAAGACTGCTTTCCTGGTTGCCATCACCTCTGCTAGGAGAGTGAGTGAGCTCCAGGCTCTTTCTTGCAAACCTCCTTTTCTGTCTGTCCATCCGGACAAGGTGGTGCTCAGGACACGTCCATCATTTTTGCCAAAGGTTGTTACTGCCTTTCACATTGGGCAGACCATCACTTTGCCCACCTTCTTTCCGCCTCCGCATCCTTTCAGAGAGGAAGAGAGGCTCCACCGTCTGGACCCAAAACGTGCGCTCTCATTTTACCGGAGTCGCACACAACAGTTCCGGGTGGATGACCAGCACTTTGTTGGCTACGTTGGCGCCAAGAAAGGTCGGGCCGTACACAAGCGGACTATCTCCAGATGGGTCGTCTTGTGTATTAAAGCCTGTTATTCTCTGGCGAAGAAGGAGCCTCCGTTGGGGCTGTGCGCCCATTCTACCAGGGCGACTGCTGCCACTACGGTGTTGGGACGTGGTGTCCCCTTACAAGACATCTGTCAGGCAGCTACGTGGGCCTCGCTGCACACTTTTACTAAGCACTATTGCCTGGTCAGCCAAGTCCGGAGAGATGGCTTCTTTGGCTGTTGCTGTATCTGTGTTAGGTGTGGTGGAAGAGAGAAAGCTTGGCATTGGAGTTTGTTCCTTTGTGTGGTTTGAAAGGTGTGTGTATGTTTGTATTTTGTGATGGTAAGTATTATGAGGTGTTGCGCTTTGAGGATCTTGTGCTGGTGTGTGTGATATGTTTTGTTTTTGAGGAGTAGTGAAAAGGGGTGCTGGTGTATTTGTTTCATGCATTGGATTTTGTTGTATAGTATTGTTTGTGAAAGGAGGTTGTAAGGTAGAGGGGGTGGTGATGTGTTTGAGTACAGTGTATGTTGTGTGTAGGAGGGAATGAAGTAGAGGTAAGAGTGTTTGTCTTAGACTGGTTTGTTGCAAGAAAGTGTGGTGGTGTGCAGTGTATGTGTTGTGTGTTGTTATTATGGTAGAAGGAAGAGGAGGGTGTTGGTTGGACAAATGATGGAAGGCTGATTATATGTTTGTTAGTGATAAAAGGTGGTCTGTTAGGAGTAATTAGAGCAGGGAGCGTGTGTTTGGATGGGATGTAGTTATGTATGGTGTTGAATGGCGTTGTTAGTGATGAGTGGATTGGTTAGTGGTATAGGATAGAGTTGTGTACTGTTTGTAGGTGATGGTGGGTGTGTGATAGTTGGGATAGAAGGGTGTATAGATGGGGTTTGGTTGGTTTTGTAGTGTATGCTGGTACATTGCTTTGTGCATAGGGTTGTGTGTGGTGTACATTTGGTGTGAGTGTGTTACTCTGTGGATGGTGTGGGGTGGGTATTACTGAATGGGAACGTGGGCAGCATTTCTGGCCCTAGTCCCGAACAGGCAACTGCCCTTGTTCTCTCCGCCCTTAGCCTCAACGCCCGGGCTGAGACGCCCTAACCCTGGCCTTTTATAGCCCTAGAAATCATGGGAACCCTAACACTATCCAATCACAACACTACCCCTAAAATCTGGAACCAGTAGGAGAACAGGACCTTACAGCCAATCTTCGCCCTAGTCCAAGCAACCAATCAGTTTAAAAAACCCTGTTCTCTACGTCCAATAGAGGCCCTAGCCCTACCAGTAGTCCCAACCCAAGTCCAAGCAACCAATGGCACAGGAAGCCCTAGTCCCTACTTCAAATAGAAAGCCTAACCCTACTCTTAGTCCCACACCTTGTCCAGCAACCAATCACACCAGAAGCCCTAATCGCTACTTCCAATTAAAGGCCTAACCCTAGCCCCACCCTAGTCCCAATAACACAGGAAGCCCCAGTCCCTACTTCCAATAGAAATCCTAGCCCTAGTCCCAACCCTACATTGATTGAATCACAGACCCAGAAACCAATCAGAACCCTCAGATACCCAACCAATGAGGACACTAGCCCTAATCCAATAGAAACATCAGATACAACCACCAATCAGTGTACACATGTACCAACCAATAGCAGACTATATAAGGTCCCAGCGACCTCAGACAAGGTTTGCTGGCCAGGGAGTTGGAAGCTGCTGCTCTATTCAGAAATCTCCTAGGAGACAGACAGGCTCAATCCACACTTTGGACTTCTGCAGGTAAGGGCCTAACAAACTTGTCCTTTAACAATACTGTTTGAATAAAATTTTACTCCCTCTCCTGGCCAAAAAACGTAGTGCACAGTCCCTATTAAATACAGTTTAATCAGCACACAGCAGATTACTGCTGTCTCAGAGCACCCTCTGATGTAGAATATCCCTGTTGCTGGGGAAGGGGGGGGGCTGGTTTCACTGGCTTAACACAAAATGGTGGCTGGGGGTGCACTGCTTAACATACAGGTCTTAGCACAGAGCAAAGGAGAAATTTGGAGGGAAAAAAACTGGTAGTCACGGGGAATGAGAGGGAAAAACTACAGAGTTTGGACTGCAAATCCCACAATTCAACAGGTTAAATGGAAGCAGTCAGGGGCAGGAAAAACCACAAGTTTAAACACAAAACAGGTGATAAATTATGCAATCACAGGCAGGTTAAAACTACAATTTTAAACTAACAACCACAGGCAAAGACGGTTAAAAAAAAAATTAAAAAAGAAAAGATGATGCAATCACAGGTAGGGAAAATCGTTTTTTAGGGAAGAGACGGCACTAGTCTGCCTCCTTACCACTTCCTGGACTCTGCTCACTGCAATCTGGGGCACATGTAGGCTGCAGCTCACAAGATGGATTATTCAAGAATAGTGAGACTGACCTCTCTGTTCCGTAAACCGCAGTCTGCCATGGTCTTCTCTCGTCTGTATCGCTACAGTGGCGTGTTCCAACTAGTGAATTTAAATGGGTGGTGTTCCCGGCAGACCGGACGTCATGAGAGTAGAAAGCAGACTAATGACCAGCTCGTTAAAGCTAGAAAGTCAATTTCAACGAGGATGTCATAATAATAGAAAACGGACTATTCAGCTATATCGTTGAGTTCAAAGAATGATAGTCAAAAGTGGAAAGTGAAATCGGCGGCCATCTTAGACGAGGTCAGAAACCCCAGTGCAGGAAGTGGTGCTCCAGAGTAAAGACGAGTATGGAGTAACAAGGTTCAGATTAAGAAATTTAGTGAAGTTAGGCCGAGAAAAAGCTTATTTAGTGTAGGGATGTAAATGAACATTTGCACATCGCTAATTGTTATACTGTGAGCATTCTACTGCTTGTGATTGGTTAACAAAGAAACATGCATTGTACTTCATGGCCAATTAGTGATAAGATTGTATTAAATCGTTGTATTAGAGATATCTCTTGGAGATATCTATTAGAAACAACTCTTCTGGCAGTACTAGACAACATCAGGTGTGTGGTCGACCAGGGTAGAGCCGCCGCCCTTATCCTGCTGGACTTGTCGGCGGCTTTTGATACCGTCCCACACAACTGCCTGCTGAAAACCCTGTATGAGAAAGGTGTACATTCTAAAGCCCTTAAGTGGCTCCGGTCCTTTCTAAACAACCGAACACAAACCATACAGTTGGGCGCCTTTTCCTCAACCCCAGTACCAATCAAATATGGTGTACCACAGGGAGCTTCCTTGAGCCCCACCCTCTTTAATGTTTACGTGTCCTCACTAGCTAAAATCAGCAAAAAATGGGGCATCATTATCTGCTCTTATGCAGACGACACTCAACTGATGATCGCTCTTGATGGACACGATGACACAAGGATCAGACTTACTAGCTGTCTTTCAGAAATGGCAGCCTGGATGTCCGAACACTGTCTGAAGTTAAATGCAGACAAGTCGGAGATTCTTCTTTTTGGTTGAGCACATTTAGTCTGGAATGCAACCTGGTGGCCCTCCTCATTGGGCAATGCCCCCGCCCCCAAACAAGTTGCAAAAAATGTGGGCATTCTTGTTGACAGTGCACTTACTATGCAGGATCATGTACGTGCACTCTGCGGGAAGAGCTTTGCGACACTTAAGTTGTTAAAAAGACTCTTCCAATGGATCCCTATAGAGTGTAGGAGAACCCTTGTCCAAGCCCTAATTATAAGTAGGATGGATTATGGGAATGCCTTTTTGTTGCCATGGCGGACTATCTTTTCTCTCGACTACAGCTGGTCCAGAATGCAGCTGCCAAATTGGTATGCAACAAGAGTAAGTACAGCTCAGCTTCTGAGTGTATGAGGACACTCCACTGGCTCCCAGTCAAAGGGCCAAATTTAAGCTGTTGAGTCATGCATATAAGGTCTTACATCATCTTGGACCCAGAATTCTCCAAGACAGAGTCAAATTCTATGCACCCACTCGAAATCTGAGGTCACGCCATCAGGCGTCCCTTAAAAGAACGAATTCAAGAGCACATGAGGGCTATTCGCAATAACAACCCGGACTATCCATTTGCTGTACATTTCAACACCCCACACCCCTCCATGAACATGACCAACATCAGATTCCACGGACTCACACAGGTGCCTTGTAGTCCAAGGGGGGGCGACAGAGTATTGGCTCTGAGGAGAACAGAGACGCAATGGATTTTAAAATTACGAGCTGTAGAAAAGGGTTTAAAAATGCACAAGGAGATATAATCACAGAACGCGTGAAGATGGCGGTCGCGCTTTGATAGTGCTCCGGACCCCTCCGTCATCCGCGTCGAGACCCGCTGCCATCGGTGCCCCAAGGACCCCCAGTACCTCCTCAACGTGCTTGCCAGAGTCCCGCGCTCCCTACCTGCCGTTTTTCCGGACCAAGCGGCCTGCTGGGGAGCCTACCGGCCGAGGCGCTGGCCGTCCGTCCCCGAGGGATCAAAATGTCGGCTCCCGGCCCTGAGTTTCCAGCATCGGAGATCCGCTGTGGGCCTGGTGACCCCCCGAGGCCCTGCGCCGCTGTGTGCGATACCCTGGACCAGCCGTGAGTCTTCCTGCCTGTGTGGGCGTCCGGCCCCACCTCCCACCTGGCCGGGCTCTACCATCCACGAGTCGGCCCTGGGGGGAGGTGATTGGCGCTGGAAGTTGTCCTCGGCGCCCCCGGCATCGGCCGCTGAATCGAGCGGCGGGGGGCCGCACCTCTGCTTGGCTGTTGTTCCGCCCGGACACGGGCCTGGCCTGTCCCGACTCCCGCGGCAGAAGGACCCGGCATTCCCTGAAAGAGGCACCACGGACACCTGCGCCTCGGCCTGCGGTGCGGGCCCTCCCCACGCTCTCATCTGGACCTTCTGAGGCTTGGGGCAGTGGGATCCGTCCGGCTGCCCCAACGCTGCCTGCCCTATATCCCGTGCCGCGGACCCGGGGATTCCTGGCGCGGCGGAGGTGGCGGCCTACACTGCCTCCTGGCCCCCTGCTCTGAGCCCGCCGGTTGCTGTCTGGCTTGCCCTGGGCGCCCTCTGCGTCGGCCGTTGATTCGAGCGGCGAGGGCTGCAACACTACCCGCCTGCTGCTCCAACCGGGCTTGGGCCTGATCCGGCCCCCTGCTCCCTGTGGAGGGCAGATCCGGAGCTCCTCGGGGGGGGGGGAGGGGGTCATCGCTGCCGCCCACGTCTCGATCTGCGGAGCGGGCCCTCCCCGCCCTGCCGCCTGGACCTCCTGTGGCCCGGGGGAGTGCGACCCACCGAATCGACCTTAACTGTCCTGTCTTCGGTGCGGCGGATCCTGGGACTCCTGAGGTGACTGGGGTAGCGGCCCGCGCTGCCTCCCGGCCCCCTGCTTCGGGCCCACCAGCTGCAGCCTGCGAGGTGGCGTTGGGTGAGTGCTGGGCATCCGTGGTGGGGGTAGGTGGGGGTTCCCTGACCTGGCCCCCCCTCCCCCCCTGAGCTCCGCCCGACCGAGTGCACCCCATCACATCCCTGAGTGCCGCCTGGGACGTGCGGTCCGGGCCTGTCCTATCTGGCCTCTATCTGTCTGGCACACTTACTCTCCGCATCAGTCTGGCTCCTGAATTTGACGCCGCTGCCGCACCTCCGCTGCAACACCGGCTCCCCTACCTCTGACCCAGCGAGATTGCCTCTGGAAGCTGGGAACCCTCCACTTGCGGCTCCGACCCGGGATGGTGCCCGGGACTGAGGCCGGCTGCCTGCGGTCGGCCGCGCGCCTCGGACGACGTTGGGGAGTACTTGGAGGCCTGCTGGTGTCATCCTACCTCGGCCGCATATATCGAGCGGCGGGACACCTCCCCCTCATCCCCTTCTCACTTGCTGCCTTGGCAGTGGGTCCGTCCTGGTTCCCTCCTTGCCCATCCATCCTGGTCTCTGCCTCTGGCCGGTGGTCCCCGGGGCTGCCTCTGCCTCTCCCGCAACCCGTGGAAGGGGGTGAGTTCGGCCGCACTCATCGAGCGGCGAGGGGTCCACAGACGGGGCCCCCCCCTCCTCCACCCTGGTGGTGCCTACCATAGGCGGACGCAGTGGACCCACCACTGGATCAGCTACCCGTCCGAGAGGCGTGGTTCACGTCCCCGCTGGGTCCGCGCCCTTTGGGACCCAAGGCTGATTGCCCGTAGAATCATCACTTACCTCTGAGGGAGCATCCGAATCTCACACCAACAACCAGGAGGGCAGAGACCGCGCCCCGAAGACGCCTGCGCCACAGACCCAAACCAAAATGGACCAGTTCACTACTGCTGACCGGAGTCCACCCCGGGGGGCGTCTGGCGTCCCACCCCTTGCTGGAGGAGATCTTTCGACCATCCTGCAGGCGATTGGCACATCCCAGGCCTCGGTGGAGAGTAAAATCGGTGAGTGTGGGTTGACGTGGCCCTTATCCGCCAGGATCTCCGCAATGCCACGGCGAGATTGTCGGAGGCAGAGTCACGCATCTCCACAGCTGAGGACGACCTGGGCCAGTTGAGGGTCCAGGTGGCCCGTCTACAGGCTCAGACATCGGAGCTGCACCGCCGCGCCGAGGACGCGGAGAACCGCTCGAGGCGGAACATGCGCCTCATAGGTTTTCTCGAGGCGGTCGAGCAGGGACGCGCGGACGCCTGGATCAAGTCGTGGATCCCCAAAGATGCTCTCTCACCATGGTTCGCCATTGAACGCGCGCACAGCTCCCTGGCGGCCAAACCTCCCCCCCCCGGAACCCCACCACGTCCTATTATCAGAATTCTTAATTTCCGGGACAGACGCTATCCTGAAAGAGGCTCGGGCTCACGGTCCCCTTAAATACCAGAACAGTACTATAATGGTTTTCCCAGACTACACGAGGGACGTCCAGGCTCAGCGCCGTACGTATACGGAGGTCAAACAAAAACTCCGCAACCTGGGCTTGCGCTATGGGCTCCTCTTCCCGGCCCGCCTCAGTCATTTTCCAGGACAAGACACTCTTCTTTGATACATCGCAGGCAGCGTGGACATGGCTCACGGAGGAGCGGCCCCTACGGCCCCATCCCACGTCCTCTTCCCCCCCTCCATGTCTGGCCCTGTCCTCTCCCCCCAAACAACAAAGGAGGCGCAACCGATCTCGTAAGAAGGGGGAACGTCGGGGGGACCGCTCGGGATCGTCCGGAGCTGCTTCACAGTCGCGGACTGCCTCTGGGGCTCCTCTGATCTTGGACAAACGCAGCCGAACCAGCTCCCTGATTAACTTGCACCATGAACAAGATCCGGCCTCGCTGCTGCGCCCGGCCCTCTCCGACTCAGACCTATCCCGAAGTCCCGCGCTCCTTGACTCTGGGGAGGATGCCGGACTCTGATTGTGGGGCCTCATGGGACTAAAGCAACGCCAAACTTATGGGGCTCGTGGCAGCAATAATCAACCATCGATACTGAACTATCTGACTTCACGCCACCGCCACGACTTTCCCAGCTAACCGTTTTAGTGTAGCTACTTGTTTTTGAACCGGGACGACAGATGCTTCAAGTTTGGAAGTTTAGGGTGGGGGGTGTTGGGAGGGGGTTGGGTATGGGGGGGGGGGGGTTGCTGCCCTTCATCTTCTGTTCGTTCTGACTCCGTTTGAGTCACTGTTCACAGCATTGTTTGCACAGATAGTCTTTGTTTTTTCAGACAGCCTAATGCACGTACATTCACACTTCCACGACCTGGGTTATACCATCCAGCGCCAGCCCCATTCTGTTCTCGCAACCGAGACATGCCATCTCACCCGAGGCCTGGGCCTCTTCCAGCTCTTTTCTCCCCTGGCCACCTGTTTTCTAGATGCCTGTCCTAGGTAGGTCCCTCCACATCTTGTCGTGGAACGTCAACGGGCTTCTGGACCGTATCAAACGCACTGCCATCCTCAAAAGCGCCCAACGTCAATCCCCCGATATACTTCTTCTCCAAGAGGCACACCTCCTGGGAACCCAATGCTCTTTCCTGGCCCGATATGGCTTTGATAGGGTCTGGCACTCGGGCTTCACACGGGGATCTCGGGGGGGGTGGCTATACTGACTCTGCGTTGGCTTCCCTTCGCCCCTACGCAGGTGAGGACTGATACACAGGGCCGTTATGTGGCCCTCTCCGGTCGGATTGAAGGACAGGTCTTCAACCTCCTTTCCACATACATTCCTCCGGCCACACTTCCCTCTACTGTCCGCCATCTGACGGAGGTAATCTCCGCCCTGCTCCAAGGACACACCATAATAGGGGGGGACTTTAACGCAGTAATGTAGCCAACCCTTGACGCCACAGGAGATCCCTCCTCATCACGCCTGACCTGTTCGAAACGACTATCGGACTGATCGTCTACCCTCGGTTTGTGTGACGCATGGAGGGTCTGGCACCCCCGCCTGAAGCAGTACACTCACACCTCAGCGGCCCATCATACCCACTCCCGTATTGATCTGCTCCTCCTTCCCTGCACCGATTGCCAGCTAGTTTCTGATGTCTCTATTCTCCCACGGGGAATCTCGGACCACTCCGCTATCTCTCTTCACCTGGGACACACCTCAGGGGGTCCGCGCTCGGTATGGAGGTTCAACGCGTGGTTTCTGCAAGACACGGACCTCGGGGACGCGCTTGCAGTGGAGCTGAAACACTATTCCCTGACCAACACGGGATCGGTCTCCGCGGGCACGTTGTGGGAGGCCGGCAAAGCCACCCTGCGTGGAATAGCTAGAGGCCTGGTCTATGCGGAACAAAACGCACGCTTGACCCAACTCGAGACACAAGCCGCACAGCTTCAGGAGACCTCGGGAGACACAGAGGATGCCCACTCAGCTAGACAACTGGCGATGCTCTGTGACGAGATCCGCCAGATCTCTCTGGACTCGGCCAAGATGCTCTGACGCTCCTCCGTGGCACGTGTCTATGGATGGGGTGACAAAAATGGTAAGCTGCTTCATAATCTGGTCTCCTACCCCAAAACGAATAGAATTATTCCTGAAATCCGAGACGCCGCTGGTACCCACCACTGTACCTCAGTGGCTATCGCCCAAGCCTTCGCGGGCTATTATTCGCAGCTCTATTCTGCCCGGACCCCCGGGGCCTCCCTGGCCGACCTGCTGGGGGGAACCGGAGCCCACCTCCCTTGCCTGCCCCAGGCCGCCTCGGCGGACCTTGATCTTCCCCTTACTCATGAGGAGATCCAGGGCGCTATCTCCCTACTCCACTCAGGGAAGACGCCGGGACCCGATGGCTATCCGCAGGAATATTACGCGACTTATCGCGACGTATTGGACCCTCACCTGACCAACCTTTTTCAACATGTGGTAGTCGGGCTCCTTTCCCCCTGAGACCGACGTGGCCACCATAGTGGTCATTCCGAAAACCCACCCACCTTCCCTTTCCTGCGCAGAGTACCGCCCAATCTCCCTCATCAATACTGAAATGAAAATCTTTGCTACTGTGTTGGCGCAGCGTCTTCGCCCCTTGCTGCACGAGCTGATCCATCCGGACCAATGCGGTTTCATGCCCAGTCGCGGCACTCGCCATTGTATACGGCGCCTCCATCTTGCCCTAGCTCATTGCCACCTGCTCACCCCGTACTTGGCCCTACTCCTAATAGACTTTGAGAAGGCCTTTGATACGGTGGATTGGGGCTACTTGGAAGATGTATTGGCCACGATGGGCTTCGGCCCCCACTTCCGACGCCTCATCCGAGTCCTATACTCGAGGCCTAAGGCAAGGGTCCTGACCAATGGCGTTCTCTCAGAAGCATTCCCCATCCGCAGAGGCACCTGTCCGGGATGCTCCCTCTCGCCGCTTTTATTCGCGCTGGCAATGGAACCGCTGGCGTGCCTCATAAGGAGCGACCCTCAAATCCGGGACCCTCACCAGATTGACAAAATTGCCCTCTGCGCGGACGATGTCCTGCTTTTCCTGGCTGACCCGGAGACCTCCGGCCCGCGCTGTCTGGAGGTGCTTCGGAAGTTCGAGACAACCTCGGGTCTGCGCCTAAACCCGACGAAGTCCACCTTGGTCCCCCTTCACCCCTCAAGGGCCTGCTTTGATTGGCAGTCCTCTATCCCCCTGCGGAGGCAATCATTCAAATATCTGGGGATTTGGGTATCCCTACTTCCTGAATTAGAGTGGGCGCTTAACCTCACGCCCCTGGTCACGAAAGCCAAATCCGACCTTAAGCACTGGCAGTCCCTCCCGCTCAACCCCATGGGCAGAGGGGCACTTATTAAAATGATGATCCTCCCCTGTTTTTTATATGTCCTCCAAAATATCACTTTCCATCTCCCGGGTAGCTGGTTCCGTGAGTTCGACAGGGTGCTCACCAAGTTTCTGTGGGGGAGTGGGAGACCACGTATGGCCTTGACCCGCTGTCGGATACCTCCCTTTGATGGGGGTATGAGGGTGACCAACCTTCACCTCTATTACCTGGCCACCCGTGACATTGTCAACCATGACTGGTTTGCTGGAGGCTGGTCCGACCCGCCCTACCAGACTGAGCTCAGAACCATTGACTTCCCACGGATTTTAGCCTACCTGTACGGGACCCCCATTCCGCTGACCATCCCACCAATCACCAGAGCGGTCCTAACAGCCTGGCGCACTGCTTTGCGTCACACGCAATGGGATAAGAAACTCACTCGACACACGCCCTTGTGGCATGGTACATGGCTACGCGAAGTATCGGCTCTCCGAGGGTTCCAGCGATGGGACCAGATCGGGATTACACTGCTTGGGGTCATCTGGTTGGGAGACCACATTCGGGCCTTCTCTGACCTGCAACAACTCTACTCCCTTCTCGATTCTATAAATATTTGCAACTTCGTCACGCCCTTACTACACATGTCCCACCTGGTACCTCACTCCCTGAATTTAATCCGTTAGAGGCTCAGGTCATGATGGGCAATCTGGGTAAAGGTGGAGTGTCACGAATATATCGCTCCCTAGTGAATAACTGCCCTGTCACCTTAGTTTCGTTGAGGACCCGCTGGGAGGGATGGGTGGGTCCCCTGGAGGAGGTGGACTGGCGAGACGCCCTGATGGCTCCCAAGACCCTGACATGCTCTTCAAAACTACGCCTCATCCAGCTGTATTATCTCCACACTGCATATCTCACGCCTGCACAGGGCGGGCCTGCGCCCCTCACCGGATTGCACACGTTGCGGCCAGGCCCTGGCCGATTTTTTCCATATTGTCTGGCTGTGCCCCGATCTCACCTCCTTCTGGGCGGGTATAGAAACTGAACTCACAAACGCTTTGGGGTGGCAGGTTCCACATGATCCCATCCGTCTCCTTCTAAGGGTGTTCGATGGCCTGGACGGCTCTCGAGCCGACAAATCTTTCTTGGGCACGGCATTGGCAGTGGCCAAACGAGACATAGCGGCGGCCTGGTCGCAGGCAAAGCCTCCCACTGTGCGTAAGTGGCGCCGGGGGGTGGACTGGTGCGCGGCCCAGGAAGAACCCCTTTTTGAGGCCCGGGGCTGCCCTGAGAAATTTGAAAAGGTATGGGGCAAATGGCTGAACATGCTTGGCTGAACTTTACGCAGATCTCCCACTTGCTTTGTGGTTTTATTTTACGTCCAAGAGAGCTAGTACAAGGGCCTTGTATTTTGAATGGGCCCCCTTCTTATTTGTCGATGATGGACGCTGATGTATCGTGCACTTTTTCGCTGTCTTCTTAGGTTTTTGCTCTTATAAATGCTAATAAAATTGATTATCAAAAAAAAAAAATGCACAGGGAATTGCACGTTTATATCGGAATAGCCCATGTTCCAGTCACAATGACTCACATTCACGTACCCGAGTTGATACTGACAGAATCTATGGCTAACCCGCTAACATCAATCCCCTCCTAGATGAGTTATCGCCTAACTCTTACTATCCAGAGACAAAGTTTGTGCCCTTTGTTACTTGACTCTGTACAAAATATAATGTACTTGATGCTGTAGGCAATACGGATATGCGTATATGACTAATGAGGTTTCTCCTAGTCTCAGATACACATGTTGTGCCATGAAATGTATATCTAAATATATGTTCTTGATGTCTATTGATACTGTCTATTTACTTGTTTGTTTAGCAAAGTTGGAGGCTAGATATCTCTAATACAATGATTTAATACAATCTCATCACTAATTGGCAATGAAGTACAGTGTATGTTTCTTTGTTAACCAATCACAAGCTTTAGAATGCTCAGTATAACAATTAGCGATGTGCAAATGTTCATTTACATCTCTACACTAAATAAGCTTTTTCTCGGCCTAACTTCACTAAATTTCTTAATCTGAACCTTGTTACTCTATACTCTTCTTTACTCTGGAGCACTGGGGTTTCTGACCTCGTCTAAGATGGCCACCGATTTCACTTTCCACTTTTGACTATCATTCTTTGAACTTAGCGATATAGCTTAATAGTCCGTTTTCTATTTTTACGACATCCCCGCTGAAATTGACTATCTGAAAGAAGCAGTTAGTTATAGATTCCTTACCTTAGAATTACCCCCAGGCGTCAGACTGGAAACCCGGAAAGTTTTTCATCAGCAGTACCCCTGCGCGTCGGAAGGTGGCGTCGGTCGACTCCGCGTTCGTCGTTGGCGTCGTGGTTGCAGGGATGACGTCGCGGTAGCTACATAGTCGCCGCCCTCGCGCGCTGACGTCAGTTCTTTATTTTTCCGCGCCAGCAAGCGCAGATCCGGAGAGAGCGGTACCCCCAGTCACTTTTTGACTGACTTTTTCTCGACCTTTGTCGACATCGTTTTTTGAGTCTATCGACTCCTGGTGCACGAGGGAAGCCCGGCTTCAAGGCTTGCGGTCTCTGTTGCCGGATCCGCATCGCGTGTGCCTCTTCTGCCTGGAGCGCGACCACGACCCCAAGTCGTGCTCTGACTGCTGGACCATGAAACCGAAGTCTTGGCGGGAGCGGTCCCGAAAGCTTCTCGAGGCCCGGCAGTCGGCTCCGCGCTGCGCTGTTCGAGGTCCCGGTCGTGTAGGAGGTCGAGGAGCCATCATCATTCTTTATCCAAGTCTTCACACTCTGGGTCAGGTAAGTCGAAGCACAAGAAGAAGTCGAAGAAGCATCATCGCTCTTCGCCTTCTCCCCGGCCGACGCGACAAGGGATGTGGGTGGTGCCCCTCCCGCGGCTCTCCGTGCGGAGCCCGAAGGGCCGACTCTGGCCTGCCCTCCCTTCCCGGGACCCGGAGCGACCCCTGCCCAGCTTCGTCAATTTTATGAAGCGATGCATGCCATCTTTGGGCAGCCCGACTACGACGGCGTGCCTTCGGGCCCCGCTGACTCGGCTGGGGGCCCTGGGCCTAAGACGCCGGCGGCTCCGGCACTGCAGGGCCCCCTTGGATCCAGGCCTGGATCCTGATCGGCGCCGGTCGAGCTTGTGACACCTCCCCCGGCGCTGATTCCACCGGCACCACGTCCTCAACCGGCCTCAGCTGTGTCCCCAGCCGACCCCAGCTGCCTCCTCGAGGTGGACACGGAGCCGGACCAGCGTCGACCGACGCCGGATCCGGCGCCAACGGGTACTTTTGTGCCCCTGTTATACCCTGGCTCTTTGAGACTAGATTGGCAGCCAGAGGATAGTGAGGAGGGCTGGGAGGGGTCTGGAGACCCTTTAAGCGACCAGTTAGGTTATGAACCAGACTGGAGAGAGGAACTGGGGGAAGCCAGTGGTCTGGATACCTCACCAGACCTTGGCATGTTGTCGTCTCCTACCGTGGCTACGGAGGAGGGAGCGTCGTACGCAGTGGTGTTCCGTAGGGCGGCTGAGGCTCTCCACCTCGAGCTACCTACGGTGGCAATCTGAAGGAAAGTTAGTTATAGATTCCTTACCTTAGAATTACCCCCAGGCGTCAGACTGGATCCGGAAAGTTTTTTCGTCAGCAGTACATCTGCGCGTCGGAAGGTGGCGTCGGTCGGCTCCGCGTCCGTCGTTGGCGTCGTGGTCGCCAGGATGACGTCGCGGTAGCTACTGAGACGCCGCCCTCGCGCGCTGACAATAGTTGTTTCTTTTTCCGCGCCAACCAGCGCACATCCGGAGAGAGCAGTACCTCCAGTCATTTTTTTACTGACTTTTTGTCGACGTCTTTTTGAGTCCTAACGACTCCTGGTGCACGTAGGGATGCCCAGCTTCAAGGCTTGCGGTTCCTGTACCCGACTGATGTAGATGACTGATCCGCACCGCGTGTGCCTCTTTTACCTGGAGTGCGACCACGACCCCAAGTCGTGCTCTGACTGCCGGTCCATGGCTCCGAAGGCTTTGCGGGAGCTGTCCTGAAAGCTTCTTGAGTGCCGGCAGTCGGCTCCGCGCCGTTCAAGGTCCCGGTCGCAAGGGAGTTCGAGGGACTGGTCACGGAGCCATCATCATTAATCATCCAAGTCTTCGCACTTTGGGTCAGGTAAGTCGAAGCACAAAAAGAAGTCGAAGAAGCATAGTCTCTCTTCGACTTCTCCCCGTCGGTCGGCTGACGCGACGAGGGATGCGGGCGGTGCCACTCCCGCGGTTCCGCATGTGGAGCCTGAAGGGCCAACTCCAGGGTTCCCTCCCTTTCCGGGACCCGGAGCGTCCCCTGCCCAGCTTCGTCTGTTTTATGAAGCCATGCATGCCATCTTTGGGCAGCCCGACTCCAGCGGCGCGCCTTCGGGCCCCGTGGACTCGGTTGGGGGCCCTAGGCCCTCCCTGCCGGTGCCGCAGGCCCCCTTTGGATCCAGGCCTGGATCCGGACCGGCGCAGGTCGACCTTGTGACACCTCCACCGGCGCCGACTCCACCGGCACTGCGTTCGCTACCGACGCCGCCTGGACCCCCAGCCGGCGTCGACCCCGGCTTCCAACCCGACGTGGACACGGAGCCGGACCAGCGTCAACCGACGCCGGCGGGCACTTTTGCCCCTGTGTTCCACCCTGGCCATTTTCAGCTGACCTGGCAGCCAGAGGAGGGTGAGGAAGACTGGGAGGGGTCTGGGGACCCTTTATCAGACCAGTTAGAGTACGAACAGGACTGGAGAGAGGACCTGGGGGATGCCAGTTGTCTGGATACCTCCCCAGACCTTGGCATGTTGTCTCCTCCTACCGTGGCTATGGAGGAGGGAGCGTCTTACGGAGTGGTGTTGCGTAGGGCGGCCGAGGCTCTCAACCTCGAGCTTCCTACGGTGGCAGTCAGGACTAACCTCCTGACAGAGGTGCTTCAGCCGGCAGCGAGTTCTTCGGAACCCCTGCTGTCGTTCAATGAAGCCGTGACCGACAACCTTTTGGGCACTTGGTCCAGGCCCAACACGGGGGCTCCCGTGGATGGGATGGTTGCCCGACGCCACCGCCCGGCCCCGGGCGACCCCACTTTCCTCTCCCAACACCCCACCCCGGAAAGCTTGGTGGTCCAAGCTTCTACTTCCAAGAGCGCATTCCCTAACGCACCACCAGATAGGGAATCCAAGAAGCTGGATCATCTTGGGAAGAAGGTTTTCTCTTCCGCCAGCTTGGGACTGCGGTCGGTAAACACTGCATGTCTATTGGGCCGTTATTCCCACTCTGTGTGGGATACGGTTGCGCAAGTGCTGCCTCAGTGTCCGGAGGAGGACCGGGCCGTCCTCTCCCAGGCCATTGCCGCTGGGAGAGATGCAGCAACGTTTACCATCCGCTGTGGGCTGGATACCGCCGACTCTCTAGGCAGGACGATTTCCACGTCGGTAGCCCTTCGTCGCTACGCCTGGATGAGATCAACTGGCTTTTCTGGGGATGTCCAGAGCGCTCTTCTGGACATGCCCTTTGATGGCCGTTGCCTTTTTGGTGACAAAGCAGACCACACTCTAGAGCGTTTCAAGGACTCACGGGCTACGGCCAAGTCCTTGGGCCTCTCCACTCGCCCTGCGCAGTCTACTTTTCGCCCCCTTCGTGGCTACGGAAGGGGTGCCCCACTACGTCCCACCCAGGGCCACAGGCCGGCGCAAGTTGCACCACCTTCGCGTGGCCAGGGACGTGGGAACCACCGCCGTGCTTCTGGGGGCCAGCGAGTGGGCCAGTCCACCAACCCCCCTCTCTGCTTCCGCCTCCAAACCTTCCTAGTCCGACCTTCCAGGCCCATCAATCGCCAGTGGGCGGCAGGATCCGCCATCACCTCCCCCACTGGCGCACCATCACGTCAGACAGGTGGGTTTTGCAGATAGTCCGAAGGGGCTACTCCCTCCCCTTCGAGACTACCCCTCCAGCCATGCCACCTCGGTACCGTCGCATGTCGGAGGATCACCTGGGCCTTCTCCAGCAGGAAGTTTCGGCTCTCTTGGCCAAGGGAGCCATCGAGCGTGTTCCTGTCCCAGAAGTAGGTCGTGGTTGTTGTTCCCACTACTTTCTGGTACCCAAGACGGACAAGGGCCTGCGTCCTATCTTGGACCTCAGGAGCGTCAATAGCTTCCTCCGGAAGAAGTTCAAAATGTTGACGTTAGCTCAGGTCTTGTCTGCCCTCGACCCTGGAGACTGGATGGTAGCGTTGGACTTGCAGGACGCCTATTTTCACATTCCCGTCCTGCCGGCCCACCGGCGCTACTTGCGGTTCACAGTAGGCCACGAGCATTTTCAGTTTACCGTGCTCCTCTTTGGAATTACCAGCGCCCCTCGGGTGTTCACGAAAGTGATGGGGGTGGTCGCAGCTCATCTGCGCAGATCAGGGGTTCCAGTCTTCCCCCTATCTCGACAACTGGCTGTTGAAGGCGAGTTTGCCCCAGGCTGTCGCCTCCCACCTCCAGACTACGGCCATCCTCCTGCATTCGCTGGGGTTCTCTATCAACGTGCCGAGGTCACACCTGATTCCCTCTCAGAAGCTCCTCTTCATCGGAGCGGTTCTGGACACGACGCGGTTTCGGGTCTATCCTCCCGAGCCGCGAGTCCGGGGTATTCGGGCTATGATTCCGATCTTTCAGCCCTTATCCCGGGTTTCGGTCAGGATGACCCTCCGGCTGCTGGGCCTGATGGCCTCCTGCATCCTGCTGGTGGACGATGCCAGGTGGCATATGCGGGCTCTGCAGTGGGACCTGAAGTTCCAGAGGGCGCAACATCAGGGGGACCTGTCCGATTGCGTCCAGATCTCAGAGGGCACTGCACACCAATTGCAGTGGTGGCTAACGAACCAGGATTGGATCGACGGCAGATCCCTCTCCCTTCCTCAACCAGAGTTCACAGTGGTGACTGATGCATCACTTCTGGGATGGGGCCGCCACATGGGGGAGGCGGAGATCAGAGGTCTCCGGCGGAGTCCGGGCTCCACATCAACCTTCTGGAGCTTCGGGTGATTCGTCTTTCACTCAAAGCATTCCTTCCCTCTGTCCGGGGAAGAGTAGTGCAGGTGTTCACGGACAACACCACCGCCATGTGGTACTGCAACAAACAAGGCGGGTGGGGTCGTGGACCCTATGTCAGGAGGCCCTCCGCCTCTGGACATGGCTGGAACATCAGGGCATATCCCTGGTGGTTCAACACCTGGCAGGTTCCCTGAACGCCAGGGCGGACGAACTCAGCCGCAGGTGCATGATGGATCACGAATGGCGTCTTCATTCGAGGTGGTGCAAGGTCTCTTTCAGCAGTGGGGAGAGCCTTGGTTAGATCTATTCGCCACCGAAGAGAACGCGCAATGTCAGCAGTTCTGCGCGTTGGAATTTCCAAGGCGGCACTCGCTAGGCGACGCTTTTCGACGCGAGTGGAGTTGCGGTCTTCTATACGCCTTTCTGCCTATACCACTTCTGCCCAGAGTGCTGAAGAAGATCAGGCGCGACCAGGCCCAAGTCCTTCTTGTGGCTCCGGACTGGGCACGAAGAGTCTGGTATCCCGAGCTGCTCAACATGGCCATCGATCCTCCGATCAGACTGCCTCTTCGGGAGGATCTTCTGTCGCAGCAGCAGGGGACGGTCCTCCACCCAACCTCTCCAGCCTCCACCTGAGATTGGAGATTGAGCGGCGGCCGTTGACGTCGTTTGACCTGCCTCCCGAAGTCTGCGATGTTATCTTGGCAGACCGGCGTCCCTCCACTAAGATGGTATACGCCTGCAGATGGAACAAATTTGTGGGATGGTGCACAGCAAAGGCTGTGGATCCCCTTTCCGCCCCTCTTTCTGAGGTTCTCTTGTTCCTTCTTTCTATGGCCCAGCAGGGCTCTGCTCTGGGCACTCTAAAGGACTACCTCTCAGCCATTTCAGCCTTCCTTAGGCGTCCTGATCAGCCTTCTCTTTTCAAATCCCCTGTTGTAAATAGATCTCTTAATGGCATTACTCATTCTTTTCCTCCTATTCCCTTCGTAATGCCCCAGTAAACTTGGTTCTTACATATCGTATGTGCGCTCCCTTTGAGCCGCTACATAACTGTCCTCTCAGGCTTCTCACTTTGAAAACTGCCTTTCTTCTGGCCATCACCTCTGCACGCAGGGTGAGTGAGCTACAAGCTCTTTCTTCCAAGCCTCCCTTTGTGGCTGTCCATCCGGACAAGGTCGTCCTTAGAACTAGACCTTCCTTTCTTCCCAAGGTGGTTACTTCTTTCCACATTGGCCAAACCATCACTTTGCCCACCTTCTTTCCGCCTCCTTCAAAAGAGGAAGAGAGGCTTCACCGTCTGGATCCAAAACGTGTGCTTTCCTTCTACTTGGATCGCACCAAACAATTCCGGGTGGACGACCAGCACTTTGTTGGTTACGTGGGCGCTAAGAAAGGTCGGGCCGTGCACAAACTGACCATCTCCAGGTGGGTCGTTCTGTGCATCAAAGCTTGCTATTCTTTGGCAAAGAAGGAGCCTCCAGTGGGACTGCGCGCCCATTCCACCAGGGTGACGGCAGCTACCACTGCTTTGGGACGGGGAGTCCCCCTTAATGACATCTGTCAGGCAGCTACGTGGGCATCGCTGCACACGTTCACCCAACACTACTGCCTGGACAGCCAAGTCCGGAGAGACAGCTTCTTTGGCCGTTCTGTTCTCCAGGACTTTCTGGTGTGAACTTAGTTCGTAGACCCTCCTCCGGGGTTGGTATTGCTGGGGAATCTATTCTAAGGTAAGGAATCTATAACTAACTGTTTCTTTCAGATGAGCAAGTTACTTACCTTCGGTAACGATATATCTGTAAGAAACATAGGTTAGTTATAGATTCCTTACCGCCCCACCCATCTTCCCCGTTCTGCGAACTGATTTCTAGGGTTAAGGTCATCCTTTCAGGGCCCTAGTTTTGTGCACCAGTGGTCAGTGTCTTGCATGGCTCTGTGCTTCTGGCGTGGAAAGTCGTGTACAGAACTGACGTCCGCGCGCGAGGGCGGCGTCTATGTAGCTACCGCGACGTCCGCAACGTCCACGACGTCCACGACGTCCACGACGAACGCGACGAACGCGGAGTCGACTGACGCCACCTTCCGACGCGCAGGGGTACTGCTGACGAAAAACTTTCCGGATCCAGTCTGACGCCTGTGGGTAATTCTAAGGTAAGATATCTATAACTAACCTATGTTTCATACAGATATATCGTTACCAAAGGTAAGTAACTTGTTCTTCTAGCTTTAACGAGCTGATGATTAGTCTGCTTTTTACTCTCATGACGTCCGGTCTGCCGGGAACACCACCCATTTAAATTCACTAGTTGGAACACGCCACTGTAGTGATACAGACGAGAGAAGTCCACGGCAGCTTGCGGTTTACGGAACAGAGAGGTCAGTCTCACTATTCTTGTATAATCCAGGAACCTAGTTCCGTACTTGCTCTATCTTAGAGATTATTCTTTATACACTTTTTCTTGACTTCATGTCTCAGCTTGTTGACTCAACTCTCATGGGGTTAGCTGTTATTGATAAAACGAACGCATTAATATATAATCCAATATAAAACTAAACCTTCTTTTCACAGGGACTTATCATAGTCCATCTAAAGCCGTTTGAATTTGTTTTACGGCTCTCTACTTTTTGGGTTCTCGACTCCCTACAAGAAATGTCGATGTAAGTTTATCTACAATATAAATACTTCACTGGTTAGTTTGCAACCGAACCACGGGCATGGTCTAAGCAATCTTTTTTTATGTCACCTATGACTGTGCTCTTACTTGACCAAATGTTTTTCTGTAATTACAGCCAAAAACACGTAACGACTTCTCAGCTACTGCTTCTAAGACTGCTCCCCAATATTATATGAGAAGTGGTCAATATGCGACTTTGCTGTAAGCACACTTAAAGGTGCATATTAATCCCACCAATAAGATACAAAATAAATGTATTTCGCTCTTTCAAATATTCATACCTAACACTGTTTATTATATATTTTAGTCATGAGGATCTGAATCCTACTGAATTAACCTAAACAACTGATCACCACAATTATCGAGCTGCATCCATCTTCTTGAGACTCTCCCATTACCTGAAAGAGACACGTTAGTGACAGATTCCTTACCTTAGAATATCCCCAGGCGTCAGGCTGGATCCGGAAAGTTTTTGCGAAGCAGTACCCTTGCGCGTCGGTAGGCGGCGTAGTGCGGCTCCGCGTCCGTCGTCGGCGTCGTGATCGCCGGGATGACGTCGCGGGCAGTACTTAGACGCCGCCCCTGCGCGCTGACATCAGTTCTTCTTTTTCCGCGCCAGTAAGCGCAGATCCGGGAAGAGCAGTGCCCTAGTCAATTTTTGACTAACTTTTTTGTGAATTTTTTCACTGTTTCTTTTTCGAGTCTTCACGACTCCTAGGTGTCGTAGGGATGCCCGGCTTCAAGCCATGCGGCGCCTCTGGTCGCATGATGTCGATCACGGAACCGCATCTGGAGTGTCTCTTCTGTCTCGGCCGAGACCACGACACGAAGTCGTGCCCTGACTGCCGGAAACTTCACCCGAAGGCTTTGCGAGAGCGGTCTCGAAAGCTACTCGAGGTCCGGCAGTCGGCTCCGCGCCGCACCAAGCCCCGGTCCCGGGAGAGGTCGAGGGGCCGGTCGCGGAGTCCCCGCCGGTCGTCGGAGTCCAAGTCTTCGCGCTCCTCGGGTAAGTCGAAGCACAAAAAGTCTAAGAAGCATCATCGCTCTAAGACTTCGCCTCGCCGGTCTCGCGACTCGGCTGAGGCCCCAGTCGGCACCGTTCCCGCGGCCCCGGACATGCCTGTAGAGCCGCCCCGCATTACCCGTCCTTTCCGGGTTCGGGGGCGACTCCGGCCGAACTACAGGAATTCCTGTCGGCCATGGCCCGCCTCTTCGGGCCTTCAGGTCCCTCCGGTGCGCCTTCGGGCCCCGCAGGCCCTGATGGGGTTGCCCCGGCGCCGCCGTCGACTCCGGTCCCGGCGCCGCCTGTCCCACCAGCCTTCATCCCGGCCTCGGCTCCGGCCTCGATCCCGGCTCCGGTGGTACCGCAACCCCCATCGACGCCGGTTGACCTAACCACACCTCCGCCGATGTCCCCGGTGCCGTTCCTGACGCCGTCCGGGGCTCCGGACGGCGTCGGTCCCCGGCTCTCTCCGGCTCCGGACATGGAGCCGGACCGACGTCGCTCGACGCCGGCTCCGGCGCCGATGAGACCTTGGGTCCCAAATGTCCCTCCTCCTCCATATTTTGAACAAGAGGAGGACCAGGAGAGCTGGGAGGGGTCTGAGGACCCTCTCACACAACAGTGTGAGTATGATCCGGACTGGGCTGAGGAACTTGGGGATGCCAGTGGTCTAGACACCTCCCCTGACACTGGCATGCTGTCTCCTCCCGTGGCTACGGAGGAGGGAGCTAATTTTGCAACGGTGTTGCGTAGAGCAGCTGGAGCCTTACATCTCCAATTGCCTACTGTGGCCGTCAGGACTAACCTCCTGACAGAAGTGCTTCAGCCGGCGGCTTCCTCCTCGGAGACTGTGCTGCCGTTTAATGATGCACTCACTGACGTTCTTTGGGTGCCTGGTCCAAACCCACCACAGGGGCTCCTGTGGACAGGAACGTGGCCCGACGCCATCGCCCTGCTCCGGGCGACCCCTTGTTTCTCTCCCAACATCCCACCCCGAGAGCTTGGTTGTCCAAGCCTCTGCCTCCCAAACCGCCTTCCCTACCGCCCCTCCGGATAGGGAATCCAAACGCCTGGACCAATTTGGGAAGAAGGCTTTTTCTTCCTCCAGTGCTGGCTTGCGGTCCGTCAACACCGCTTGCCTTTTGGGCCGATATACCCACTCCCTGTGGGATTCGGTGGCGGCTGTTTTGCCGCAGTGTTCTGAGGAGGTCCAGACACTGCTTAGCCGCGCCATTGCGGAAGGGCGAGATGCGGCTAAATACACCATACGTTGTGGCCTTGATACCGCCGACTCGCTGGGCAGATCGCTTGCGACGACGGTGGCGCTACGTCGCCACGCCTGGCTGAGAACAACTGGTTTCTCGGGTGATGTCCAGAATACACTCATGGACATGCCCTTTGATGGAGTCGGTCTTTTTGGTTCAAAGGCAGACCATGCGCTGGAGCGTTTTAAGGACTCACGGGCTACTGCCAAGTCCCTGGGCCTTTCTGTTGTACGCCCTCCGCTCACCTCTGCTTTTCGCCCCTTTCGTGGTCACGGAAGGGGCGCCCAGTCACGTCAGCTGCCCAGCCACCGGCCCGCGCAGCAAGCGTCTTCGCGTGGCCGAGGACGTGGATACCGCCGTGGCGGTTCGGGCAACCAGCGTGCGGGTCAGGCCACCACCTCCAACCCGTCCGCGGCCTCCAAGCCCTCCTAGTCCTGGCACAGCACGCCAGTAGGGGGCAGGGTCCGCCATCACCTTCACCACTGGCGTCCCATCACCTCGGACAGGTGGGTCTTGGACATTGTCCGAAGGGGCTTCTCCCTCCCCTTCGAGACGACCCCCCAGCCATGCCACCTCAATTCCACCGCATGTCAGGGGATCACTTGGTACTTCTGCAGAAGGAAGTCACGGCCCTCTTGGCCAAGAGGGCCATCGAGCATGTTCCGACCCCAGAAGTAGGACGTGGTTGCTACTCCCACTACTTCCTGGTGCCCAAAAGGACAAGGAGGACATGCGTCCTATCTTGGACCTCCGGAACGTCAATCGCTTCCTCCGGAAGGAGAAGTTCAAGATGCTCACCCTAGCTCAGGTCTTGACTGCCCTCGACCCTGGAGACTGGTTGGTAGCGTTGGACTTGCAGGACGCTTATTTTCACATCCCCGTCCTGCCGGCCCACCGGCGTTACCTGCGGTTCACGGTAGGCCTCGAGCATTTTCAGTTCACCGTGCTCCCCTTTGGCCTTACAAGTGCCCCTCGGGTGTTCACGAAAGTGATGGCGGTGGTCGCAACTCATCTGCGCCGTGCAGGGGTTCCAGTCTTCCCCTACCTCGACGACTGGCTGCTGAAGGCGGGCTTGTCCCAGGCAGTCATCTCCCACCTCCAGACTACGGCCGAACTCCTGCACTCGCTGGGGTTCTCCATCAATGTGCCGAAGTCGCATCCGATTCCTTCTCCACAGCTCCTTTTCATCGGAGCAGTTCTGGACACGACGCAGTTTCGGGCCTATCCTCCCGAACGGCGAGTCCGGGTTATTCAGGCTATGATTCCGATCTTTCAGCCTTTATCCTGGGTTTCGGTACGGATGACCCTGAGGCTGCTGGGCCTCATGGCCTCCTGCATCCTGCTGGTCAATCATGCCAGATGGCATATGCGGGCTCTGCAGTGGGACCTAAAGTTCCAGTGGGCGCAGCACCAGGGCAACCTGTCCGATCACGTACAGATCTCGGAGGGGACTGCAAAACAGTTGCAGTGGTGGCTCTCGAACCGGCAATGGGTCATGGGCAGATCACTCTCCCTTCCCCAGCCAGAGCACACAGTTGTGACAGACGCGTCCCTTCTGGGATGGGGCGGTCACATGGGAGAGGCGGAGATCAGAGGCCTCTGGTCTCCGGCGGAGTCCCGGCTCCATATCAACCTTCTGGAGCTCCGGGCGATCCGACTTGCACTCAAGGCATTCCTTCCCTCTGTCAAAGGGAAGGTAGTGCACGTGTTCACAGACAACACCACCGCCATGTGGTATTGCAACAAACAAGGCGGGGTGGGGTCGTGGACCCTTTGTCAGGAGGCTCTGCGCCTCTGGACATGGCTGGAACATCAGGGCATGTTCCTGATGGTTCAACACCTGGCAGGTTCCCTGAACGCCAGGGCGGAGGAACTCAGCCGCAGGTGCATGATGGATCACGAATGGCGTCTTCACTCGGAAGTGGCGCAAGGACTCTTTCTACAGTGGGGAGAGCCTTGGTTAGATCTATTCGCCACCGAAGAGAACGCGCAATGTCATCAGTTCTGCGCGTTGAAATTTCCAAGGCGGCACTCGCTCGGCGACGCTTTTCGTCGCGAGTGGAGTTGCGGTCTGTTGTACGCCTTTCCGCCTATACCACTTCTACCCAGAGTGTTGAAGAAGATTCGGCACGACCGGGCCCAAGTCATCCTTGTGGCTCCGGATTGGGCACGAAGATACTGGTATCCCGAGCTACTCAACATATCGATCCCCCGATCCGACTGCCTCTTCGGGAGGATCTTCTGTCGCAGCAGCAGGGGACGGTCCTCCACCCGAACCTGTCCAGCCTCCACCTGCTTGCATGGAGATTGAGCGGCGGCAGTTGATTCCATTTGACTTGCCTCCTGAAGTTTGTGATGTCATTCTGGCAGCCAGGCGTCCCTCCGCTAAATCGGTATACGCCTGCAGGTGGAACAAGTTTGTGGCATGGTGCACAGCAAAGGCTGTGAATCCCCTTTCTGCCCCTCTTTCTGAGGTCCTTCTGTTCCTTCTTTCCCTGGCCCAACAGGGTTCTGCCCTGGGTACCATCAAGGGCTATCTTTGTGCCATCTTAGCCTTCCTCAGGCTTCCTGATCAGCCCTCCCTTTTCAAGTCCCCTGTTAACAGGTTTCTAAAAGGCATTACACACCTCTTCCCTCCTGTTCCGTTTGTAATGCCTCAGTGGGACTTGAACTTGGTTCTTACCTTTCTTATGTGCGCTCCCTTTGAGCCTCTACATAACTGTCCTCTTCGTCTTCTCACTCTGAAGACAGCCTTTCTGGTGGCCATCACTTCCGCTCGGCGGGTGAGTGAGCTCCAGGCTCTTTCATGCAAACCTCCCTTTCTGTCTGTCCATCCAGACAAGGTTGTTCTTAGGACGCGTCCGTCCTTCTTGCCAAAGGTGGTTACTGCCTTCCACATTGGGCAGACCATCACTTTGCCCACCTTCTTTCCGCCTCCGCATCCTTCCAGAGAGGAAGAGAGGCTCCACCGTCTGGACCCAAAACGTGCGCTTTCTTTTTATATCAACCGCACACAACACTTCCGGGTGGATGACCAGCTCTTTGTTGGCTACGTGGGTGCCAAAAAGGTCGGGCGGTGCACAAGAGAACCATCTCCCGCTGGGTAACCTTGTGTATCAAAGCCTGCTATTCTTTGGCTAAGAAAGAGCCTCCTGTTGGGCTGCGTGCCCATTCCACCAGGGCAACGGCTTCTACCACGGCTTTGGGCAGCGGTGTTCCGCTGCAGGATATCTGTCAGGCAGCTACGTGGGCCTCGCTGCACACGTTTACAAAGCATTACTGCCTTGACAGTCAGGTCCGGAGGGACGGTTTCTTTGGCCGTTCTGTCCTCCGGGACTTCCTTGTCTGATCTTTGTTCGCAGACCCACCACCGGGGTTGGTATTGCTGGGGTATCTATTCTAAGGTATGGAATCTGTCACTAACGTGTCTCTTTCAGATGCACAAGTTACTAACTTGTGTAACAATATATCTGTAAGAGACAGTAGTTAGTGACAGATTCCTACCGCCCACCCATCCTCCCCGTTCTGCGAACTGATTTCTAGGGTTAAGGACATCCCTTTCAGGGCCCTAGTATTTTTCAGACACCTATGTCAGCTTCTTGCATGGCTCTGCGTTCCTGGCGCGGAAAGTCGTGTACAGAACTGACGTCAGCGCGCAGGGGCGGCGTCTAGTACTGCCCGCGACGTCATCCCGGCGATCACGACGCCGACGACGGACGCGGAGTTGCACGACGCCGCCTACCGACGCGCAAGGGTACTGCTACGCAAAAACTTTCCGGATCCAGCCTGACGCCTGGGGATATTCTAAGGTAAGGAATCTGTCACTAACTACTGTCTCTTACAGATATATCGTTACACAAGTTAGTAACTTGTACGTTAAGGTCAGATTCCTAGACATTAATGAACTTTGAACTTACACCTCCGTTGGTACCAACCATTTTCCCTCTGCCTCCCTCACACCTCTGATCACTTTCTCACTTCCCATTACGATTTCCGGGTTACTTGATTGGCAATCTGCATGCTGTTCACAGTACTCTGCACAAATTTCTCTAGATTTTCCTTGATTCCAATTTCCCCAGTTTTCTTCACTAATAATTTTGGAATGGGACTATTATCACTTTGCTCCAACGTTCTTATCACTTAGGACACTGTCCTTGTTCTTATCGCAGTTTTGGACCTTCTTTCTGAGCACATTGTCTATACACTGTTTAGTTAAACATGGGTATTAATAACTATACAGTCTTAGGACAAACTAAGTGTATACATATGTCTCTTATCATTGTTCTTACAGCCTTAAAAAAGTCACGGATGTGACGAAACACGTGTCGGCTGTTGTGTGTTCTCTTCATCAAGGACTGGTCTATTACGTCATTGTAAACAGATATACTCTTCTATACTTTGAATATATCACTTTTGATGAAGTGTTCAGTCCTTGTATATTCTGTTATATTCTTGTGAACATTGAGACTAACTAAGGAAAACTAATGAGAATAATAAATCAGTGAATGCCCTAAAAAACGAAAAATATTGGGTTTCCTGTGTTTAGAGTATCTTAAAATGTTCCAGTTTTGATCAAACTATATCACTAATGAAGTATCAAATGCTGTGAATGCCGGGGTATATCAGCTTTGAATATAACTAATATGTGTCTCCTACAGAGATATCGTTACTGAAGGTAAGTAACTTGTTCTTTACTGCAACTAAGTATCTTTGGTTCTAAGTAATAAATAAAAAGTAATATTTTTACGTACAATTGTTCTCTGATCTAGTTATTGAGTGTGTAATCATTTTTTGCCTGTGTACAACAAATGCTTAACACAGCTCTCTGATATGCTTAACTGCTCGTCCACACTGCCACAAAAGAGGGCATTTGTATTATCTACTTTAGCCTCTGTAAAGCCTCTGGGGATCCACTGGACTCTGTGCACACTATACCTTTGGTATTTATTTATTTATCTATCTTTATTTGAACAGTTTTATAAAGCGCGAACAATACCAGACGGGTATCAAAGCGCTGTACAGAATAACGTTGACATGAGGAAACTGCATGAGTACAATACAGTAAGGAGACATAAGAGGTACCTGAAACATAAAAAGTAAATGGGGGTGCAAGGGGAAGACGAAGTAGCAAGTGATCAACAGGTAACAGCCCTACTAGTAGGGGCATGAAGTTTTAGCAGAGCACTATGTCAAAAGGACAACAAAATACATTTCGAAACACAATGTAAAACGATTGTCAAGCAAGAGAAGGAAGTGACTAGCAAATGTCATAGAGGCTATTGCTGATGACGTTCATTCAGGAGTAGCCATTTGACCTGTTTTTTAAATGAAGCAGTCGAGGGTTGGCTCTGATCTCTGACAGAAGGGAGCCAGCCCTGAGAAGGCACGGTTGTAAGTTCTTTTTTGTTCAATTTAGGGGTTACAGTAGTAGAGTATTGGAGCTTCTTAAGTTCCGACTGGAACCGGAGAGCTCGAGTTTTTTTGCCAGGTAAACGGGGGTATTGAAGTGAATAGCTTTATGTGTCAGACATGCTATCTTGAAGCGGATCCTTGCTTCAATGGAAAGCCAGTTAAGTTGAATTAAGTCAGGTGTGATATGATCTTGCTTTCTGGAGCCCGTGATGAGTCTGCCTGAGGCGTTCAAAGTAGCTCGTAGCGGAGCTAACCTAGTCTTAGTTAGCCCATCTAGGGTCACTAAACCATATCCCAATCGAGAGATATCTAGGGATTGGACTGCTGACTGGATGTCCTCAGGAGGTAGGAAAGGCTTGATTTTCCTAAGAGTGTTGAGCTGATGATTGGCACTCCTAATGGTGGCACTGATGTGCCCTTGCAGGTTTAGGAATTTGTCCAGGGTGACGCCTAAAGAACAAGCGGAGTCCACCATATGAGGGGTGCAGTTGAGTGCTGAGAGTTGTTTGATCCAGTTTTGTGTAGGGGCCACGTGGTTACGGGGGGTAATCAGGAGAAATTCTGTTTTGAGGGTATTTAGTAACAGATGATTATGCGTTAGCCATTGTTGAGTTTTTTGAAGCGCCCCATTAAGAGTTTTAATTTCATCTGGAGAAGAGATCTTCAAATACAGTTGTCATCCGCGTACATATGGTACTGAATGCTAGCGCAGTTCAAAACAGCTGTTAGAGGTTCCATGAAAAGATTGAAGAGCGTGAGCGAGAGTGCAGATCCTTGAGGTACCCCAATAGAGACCGGGGTACTGGCAGCCAGAGATTGGTTGACTTTGATTCTTTGAGTTCGGTTATGCAAGAAAGAGGCGAACCAATTTAAGACAGGGCCTGATAACCCCATCCTATGTTGAAGAAGAGTAATCAGGTTATCATGTTTGATAGTGTCAAAAGCAGAGGACAAGTCAAGAAGGATCAGCAGACAAGGAACGTCTTGGTCAAGAGCCCTCAAGGCGTCATCAACGATGTGAGTTAGAGCTGTTTCTGTACTGTGCCCCGTCCTAAAGCCTGACTGGTGTCGGTCTAGGAGCTGAAATTTCTCGATGTGGTCGCAAAGCTGTGTGCGAACGCATTTCTCGAGCAATTTTGCTGAAGACATGATGCTGGTGATCGGACAGAAGTTATTGGGTCAGCTAAGACTGCATTAGGCTTCTTGGGGATGGGCGTTACTTGCCCCATCTTAAGGCAGTCAGGACTCCTCCCCTGTATGAGAGATTGTTGAATGATCCGGGTCCAGAGAGGGAGAATGGCCGCGTTGAGATCTTTGAGAAACTTAGCAGGAAGTGGATCACTGATTGGATGGATGGTTTACGAGACGCCAAGGAATGTGACAGCTCCTCCCCATCCGGAAGCAGGAAGGAATTCCAAGAGGCATTGTTTTTGGGAGTGTACTCTGTGGGGAATAAAGGAGCACAAACTGCCGTAGGTACTGCCGAACCCAGGGTGCTCATAGACAGCAAGTTAGTAGCGGCACGTTGTAGCTCCCGATCAATAATCCTAGACTTTTCTGAAAAGTGCGCTGAGAAGTCCTCCTCACTAGGGCCAGAAGTCTTGATAGCCGGTATAGGATTAGTGGATTGGTTAGCCTGTTGTTTGATGATGTCAAACAGTTACTTGGGTAGGTTTTTGGCACCGTCTAGGTGAGCCCTGAAATGATCTGTTTTAGCAATGCGAATGTGTTTGTTGTATGAGCTTCTCATTCTCCTTAACTGCTTGAGACTCGAGGTGGAGGGAGCATTTCTCCAACGTCTCTCAGAGAGCCTCAGATTGCGACGTTCAACATTAAGGGAGCCATTGAACCAGGGTTTGGATTGTTTGAACTGAATCCTTTTGAGTTGCTTCGGAGCAGTAGAGTCGAGAATACTTGACATAGAGTTGATGTAATGATCCGTCAGCTCGTCTAAATTGTTCATGGTAGGGGAGGATCCAGCAGATTCTTGCTCAAGTTGGATAGATTAGAGATGTTGATGTCTCTCAGATTACGAGCCAGCTGTTTGTTTTTAAGTGGTTGACCTTGTCTGAGCAATACCTTTTCCAGAATGTGAAAGGAGATTTGGTGGTGATCCGACTAATCACAGGGTGCAATGTCATCAAGTTGGATGATGTGGTCTCTAGTTATGACAAGGTCAAGGGTAGCGCCCTTGTTGTGGGTGGGTCCATTGCAGGCCTGAATGAAGTTGAGGTCGGCAAGGAAAGCCTTAAAGGAACAAACTAACGGATCATTTGTGTCATTCCAGTTAAGATTGAAGTCACCGAGGAAGATATGGTTAGGGTGGAGGGCCGAGCAAGCAGAGATGGACTCCATCAATTGCTCTATGAAACGCAAGTTATCCCCAGGGGGATGATAGATCATGTGAAGCACACAGACCATCTTGCCCTTGTTCCAGATCTCAGTGACTAGGTGCTCACAGGCGTCCATCCGATCATTATGAGTCTCCTTCAATACGCGCCTCGAACGATGGATACAGGCAATACCCCCAGATTTGATAGATCTATCACATCTAATTGTCATAGTCGGGAGGAATTAAGATGTCGAGAATTGGGGAGGAGGAGTCATTGAGCCACGTTTCAGTAAGGATCAGGAGGTCCAATTCTTGAGAGATGATGAGTTTGGAGATATCCGCTGCATGTTTCACTGCTAATCTGCAGTGTAGAAGCATCGATTTGATATGAGAGTTGGTAGTAGCTTCCACTAGGTGAGACGTGGTGACCTGAAGTAAGTTATCCTTATTCATGGATCTAAAGTTAACACTAGGATCTGAAAGAGACACGTTAGTGATAGATTCCTTACCTTAGAATATCCCCAGGCGTCAGACTGGATCCGGAAAGTTTTTCGTCAGCAGTACCCCTGCGCGTCGGTAGGTGGCGTCGTGCGGTTCCGCGTTCGTCGCTGGCGTCGTAAGCGCCGAGATGACGTCACGGAGACTACTTAGGCGCCACCCATGCGCGCTGACATCAGTTATTTCTTTTTCCGCGCCAGCAAGCGCAGATCCGGTTAGAGCACGTACCTTAGTCACTTTTTGACTAGTTGTTTTTGGGACTTTTGTCTCTACTTTTCTAAATCTTGACTCCTGGTGCCATTTCTACTGTCTGGAGCGCGGTCATGTTCCGACTGTCTGGCCATGGCTCCGAAGGCTTTGCGGGAGCGGTCCTGAAAGCTGCTGGAGGCCCACAGTCGTCTCCGCGCCGTTCCAGGTCCAGGGGTCGCTCGAGGGACCGACCGCGAAGCCATCATCCATCGCTCCTCGGGGTCCACGTCTTCACCCTCTGAATCGGGTAAGAGACGTCACAAGTAACGGTCGAAGGAGCGCGTACGCTCTCCGACCTCCCCCCGTCGGTCTCCGGACGCGGACGAGGGGGCCAGGGGTCCTTCCCCCGCGGCTCCGTTGGAGCCTGTGAGTCCCGCGGCCTACCCGCCCTACCCGGGTCCGTTGGAGGCTCCGGCCCCGGTGCAAGAATTTCTTGCCGCCATGGGCTGCCTTTTCAGGCCTACGGCTCCCGCCGGTGCGCCTTCGGGCCCCGCGGTCCCTATTGAGGGCTCTTGCTTGCCACCGGCTCCGCCGCTGGCGTCGTCGGCGTCTCCGGCCCCGCAAGGTCCTCCGCCGGCAGCTCCGGCACCGCAAGGCCCTCCGCCGGCGCCCCCTGCGGCTCCGTTCCCGGCGCCGCACTGGGTTCCGTCGTCCCACCTCTTAATTGGGACATGGAGCCGGATCGGCGCTGTTCCTGGCGCCGTTGGAGAGGAGGACTCGGAGCAGGTGGCCTTGACCTCTCCTTTGCGCCTAGGTTTGTGTCTCCTTCCACTGTCATGGAGGAAGGCGCCACATACACTGTGGTGCTCCGTAGAGCAGCTGAGGCTCTTGACCTTGACCTGCCTACTGTTACCCTCAAAACTAGCCTCCTTACTGCTTCAGCCGGTGGCAAGTTCCATAGAACCTCTGCTTCCGTTCAATGGGGCCTTGACGGATGTTTTGATGGGCACCTGGTCTAGGCCAGCCACAGGGGTTCCTGTGGATAAAAATGTGGCCAGGCGTCACCGCCCGCCCCGGGTGACCCTGCCCTTTTGACAACTTATCCGACATCGGAGAGCCTAGTCATTCAGGCCTCCACTTCCCAAACTGCATTCCCTGCCGCTCCGCCAACTACGGAATCGAAAATGCTGGAGCAGTTTGGCAAAAAGTTGTTTCCCTCTGCCGGCCTGAGGCTGCGGTTAGTAAACACTGCATGCCTCTTGGGCCGCTATTCTCACGCTGTGTGGGACACGGCGCAAACTCTACCCCACTGCCCGGAGAAGGTACGGGCTGTACTTTCCCAAGCTGTTGCGGAGGGGAAGGATGCCGCGAAGTTCGCCTTTCGGTGTGGGTTGGACACCGCGGACTCTTTGGGGGTAGCCATCTCCACGACGGTGGCCTTCCGGCGACACGCCTGGCTGCAGTCCACTGGGTTTTCTGGGGCTGTCTAGAGTTCCCTCTCTCCGCCACATGCCCGGCCACATCTACCTTTCGTTCTTTTCGTGCCACGAAAGGGGCGCCCCTACACGTCCGTTTAGCCAGAGGCCTGCGCACAACAAAGCCTCAGCGCAGCCACAGGCATGGTGGCCGCCGTGGCGGCACGGGGTCAGCGTGCGGGTCAGTCCGCCTCCACTCCCGCAGCATCCGCCTCAAAGCCTTCCTAGTCCGAGCTTTCGGGTGCACCCCCTGCCGGTGGGCAGCGGGATTCAACATCACCTCCCCCACTGGCGCTCTGTCATTTCGGACAGGTGGGTGCTGCATATCGTCCGAAGGGGTTACTCCCTCCCCTTCCAGTCTGTCCCCCCCGGCCAGGCCACCTCAGTTCCGCCGCATGTCAGGGGATCACTTGGCACTTCTCCAACAGGAACTCACGGCCCTCTTGGCCAAGGGGGCCATCGAGCGCGTTCCTGGGCCAGAAGTAGGACATGGATGTTATTCCCACTACTTTCTGGTCCCCAAGAAGGACAAGGGGGGCTTGCGCCCCATCTTGGACCTCCGGAACGTCAATCGCTTCCTCCGGAAGGAGAACTTCAAGATGTTGACTCTGGCTTCAGGTCTTGGCTGCCCTCGACCCTGGAGACTGGATGGTAGCGTTGGCCTTGCAGGACGCATATTTTCACATTCCTGTCCTGCCGGCCCACCGGTGTTACCTGCGGTTCACGGTAGGCCAGGAGCATTTTCAGTTTACCGTGCTCCCCTTCGGCCTTACAAGCGCCCCTCGGGTGTTCACGAAAGTGATGGCGGTGGTCGCAGCTCATCTGCGCAGGTCAGGGGTGTCAGTCTTCCCCTACCTCGACGACTGGTTAACGGCGGGCTCGCCCCAGGCAGTCGTCACCCACCTTCAGACTACGGCCGACCTCCTGCAGTTGCTAGGGTTCTCCATCAACGTGCCAAAGTCGCACCTGAGTCCTTCTCAGAAGCTCCCCTTCATCGGAGCGGTTCTGGATTCGACGCAGTTTCGGGTTTATCCTCCCGAGCGGCGAGTCCGGGATATTCAGGCTATGATTCCCATCTTTCAGCCTCTATCCCGGGTTTCAGTCAGGATGACCCTCCGGCTCCTGGGCCTGATGGCCTCCTGCATTCTGCTAGTGCAACATGCCAGGTGGCATATGCGGGCTTTGCAGTGGGACCTGAAGTTCCAGTGGGCGCAGCATCAGGGCAACCTGTCCGGTCTTGTCCAGATCTCGGAGGGCACTGCATGACAATTGCAGTGGTGGCTCACGAATCGCGATTGGGTCAATGGCAGATCCTCTCCCTTCCCCAACCGGAGCACACAGTGGTGACGGATGCGTCCCTCCTGGGATGGGGCGGCCACCTGGGAGAGGCGGAGATCAGAGGCCTCTGGGCTCCGGTGGAGTCCCGGCTCCATATCAATCTTTTGGAGCTGCGGGCGATCCGACTTGCACTGAAGGCATTCCTCCCCTCTGTCCGGGGAAGTGTAGTGCAGGTGTTCACGGACAACACTACCGCCATGTGGTATTGCAACAAACAGGGCGGGGTGGGGTCGTGGACCCTATGTCAGGAGGCTCTGCGCCTCTGGACATGGCTGGATCATCAAGGTATTACCTTGGTGGTTCAACACCTGGCAGGTTCTCTGAATGCCAGGGCAGACGAACTCAGCCGCCGGTGGTTGATGGATCACGAATGGCGTCTGCACTTGGACGTGGCGCAAGGTCTCTTTCTGCAGTGGGGAGAGCCTTGGTTAGATCTATTCGCCACCGAAGAGAACGCGCAATGTCATCAGTTCTGCGCGTTGGAATTTCCAAGACGGCACTCGCTCGGCGACGCTTTTCGTCGCGAATGGAGCTGCGGTCTGTTGTACGCCTTTCCGCCTATACCACTTCTGCCCAGAGTGCTGAAGAAGATTCGGCGCGATCTGGCCCGAGTCATCCTTGTGGCTCCGGATTGGGCACGAAGATACTGGTATCCCGAGCTACTCAACATTGCGATCGATCCCCCGATCCGACTGCCTCTTCGGGAGGATCTTCTGTCGCAGCAGCAGGGGACGGTCCTCCACCCGAACCTGTCCAGCCTCCACCTGCTTGCATGGAGATTGAGCGGCGGCAGTTGATTCCATTTGACTTGCCTCCTGAAGTTTGTGATGTCATTCTGGCAGCCAGGCGTCCCTCCGCTAAATCGGTATACGCCTGCAGGTGGAACAAGTTTGTGGCATGGTGCACAGCAAAGGCTGTGAATCCCCTTTCTGCCCCTCTTTCTGAGGTCCTTCTGTTCCTTCTTTCCCTGGCCCAACAGGGTTCTGCCCTGGGTACCATCAAGGGCTATCTTTGTGCCATCTCAGCCTTCCTCAGGCTTCCTGATCAGCCCTCCCTTTTCAAGTCCCCTGTTAACAGGTTTCTAAAAGGCATTACACACCTCTTCCCTCCTGTTCCGTTTGTAATGCCTCAGTGGGACTTGAACTTGGTTCTTACCTTTCTTATGTGCGCTCCCTTTGAGCCTCTACATAACTGTCCTCTTCGTCTTCTCACTCTGAAGACAGCCTTTCTGGTGGCCATCACCTCCGCTCGGCGGGTGAGTGAGCTCCAGGCTCTTTCATGCAAACCTCCCTTTCTGTCTGTCCATCCAGACAAGGTTGTTCTTAGGACGCGTCCGTCCTTCTTGCCAAAGGTGGTTACTGCCTTCCACATTGGGCAGACCATCACTTTGCCCACCTTCTTTCCGCCTCCGCATCCTTCCAGAGAGGAAGAGAGGCTCCACCGTCTGGACCCAAAACGTGCGCTTTCTTTTTATATCAACCGCACACAACACTTCCGGGTGGATGACCAGCTCTTTGTTGGCTACGTGGGTGCCAAAAAGGTCGGGCGGTGCACAAGAGAACCATCTCCCGCTGGGTAACCTTGTGTATCAAAGCCTGCTATTCTTTGGCTAAGAAAGAGCCTCCTGTTGGGCTGCGTGCCCATTCCACCAGGGCAACGGCTTCTACCACGGCTTTGGGCCGCGGTGTTCCGCTGCAGGATATCTGTCAGGCAGCTACGTGGGCCTTGCTGCACACGTTTACAAAGCATTACTGCCTTGACAGTCGGGTCCGGAGGGACGGTTTCTTTGGCCGTTCTGTCCTCCGGGACTTCCTTGTCTGATCTTTGTTCGCAGACCCACCACCGGGGTTGGTATTGCTGGGGTATCTATTCTAAGGTATGGAATCTGTCACTAACGTGTCTCTTTCAGATGCACAAGTTACTAACTTGTGTAACAATATATCTGTAAGAGACAGTAGTTAGTGACAGATTCCTACCGCCCACCCATCCTCCCCGTTCTGCGAACTGATTTCTAGGGTTAAGGACATCCCTTTCAGGGCCCTAGTATTTTTCAGACACCTATGTCAGCTTCTTGCATGGCTCTGCGTTCCTGGCGCGGAAAGTCGTGTACAGAACTGACAGCGCGCAGGGGCGGCGTCTAAGTACTGCCCGCGACGTCATCCCGGCGATCACGACGCCGACGACGGACGCGCAGCCGCACGACGCCGCCTACCGACGCGCAAGGGTACTGCTACGCAAAAACTTTCCGGATCCAGCCTGACGCCTGGGGATATTCTAAGGTAAGGAATCTGTCACTAACTACTGTCTCTTACAGATATAGCGTTACACAAGTTAGTAACTTGTGCGTTAAGGTCAGATTCCTAGACATTAATGAACTTTGAACTTACACCTCCGTTGGTACCAACCATTTTCCCTCTGCCTCCCTCACACCTCTGATCACTTTCTCACTTCCCATTACGATTTCCGGGTTACTTGATTGGCAATCTGCATGCTGTTCACAGTACTCTGCACAAATTTCTCTAGATTTTCCTTGATTCCAATTTCCCCAGTTTTCTTCACTAATAATTTTGGAATGGGACTATTATCACTTTGCTCCAACGTTCTTATCACTTAGGACACTGTCCTTGTTCTTATCGCAGTTTTGGACCTTCTTTCTGAGCACATTGTCTATACACTGTTTAGTTAAACATGGGTATTAATAACTATACAGTCTTAGGACAAACTAAGTGTATACATATGTCTCTTATCATTGTTCTTACAGCCTTAAAAAAGTCACGGATGTGACGAAACACGTGTCGGCTGTTGCGTGTTCTCTTCATCAAGGACTGGTCTATTATTACGTCATTGTAAACAGATATACTCTTCTATACTTTGAATATATCACTTTTGATGAAGTGTTCAGTCCTTGTATATTCTGTTATATTCTTGTGAACATTGAGACTAACTAAGGAAAACTAATGAGAATAATAAATCAGTGAATGCCCTAAAAAACGAAAAATATTGGGTTTCCTGTGTTTAGAGTATCTTAAAATGTTCCAGTTTTGATCAAACTATATCACTAATGAAGTATCAAATGCTGTGAATGCCGGGGTATATCAGCTTTGAATATAACTAATATGTGTCTCCTACAGAGATATCGTTACTGAAGGTAAGTAACTTGTTCTTTACTGCAACTAAGTATCTTTGGTTCTAAGTAATAAATAAAAAGTAATATTTTTACGTACAATTGTTCTCTGATCTAGTTATTGAGTGTGTAATCATTTTTTGCCTGTGTACAACAAATGCTTAACACAGCTCTCTGATATGCTTAACTGCTCGTCCACACTGCCACAAAAGAGAGCATTTGTATTATCTACTTTAGCCTCTGTAAAGCCTCTGGGGATCCACTGGACTCTGTGCACACTATACCTTACTTTGGTATTTATTTATTTATCTATCTTTATTTGAACAGTTTTATAAAGCGCGAACAATACCAGACGGGTATCAAAGCGCTGTACAGAATAACGTTGACATGAGGAAACTGCATGAGTACAATACAGTAAGGAGACATAAGAGGTACCTGAAACATAAAAAGTAAATGGGGGTGCAAGGGGAAGACGAAGTAGCAAGTGATCAACAGGTAACAGCCCTACTAGTAGGGGCATGAAGTTTTAGCAGAGCACTATGTCAAAAGGACAACAAAATACATTTCGAAACACAATGTAAAACGATTGTCAAGCAAGAGAAGGAAGTGACTAGCAAATGTCATAGAGGCTATTGCTGATGACGTTCATTCAGGAGTAGCCATTTGACCTGTTTTTTAAATGAAGCAGTCGAGGGGTTGGCTCTGATCTCTGACAGAAGGGAGCCAGCCCTGAGAAGGCACGGTTGTAAGTTCTTTTTTTGTTCAATTTAGGGGGTTACAGTAGTAGAGTATTGGAGCTTCTTAAGTTCCGACTGGAACCGGAGAGCTCGAGTTTTTTTGCCAGGTAAACGGGGGTATTGAAGTGAATAGCTTTATGTGTCAGACATGCTATCTTGAAGCGGATCCTTGCTTCAATGGAAAGCCAGTTAAGTTGAATTAAGTCAGGTGTGATATGATCTTGCTTTCTGGAGCCCGTGATGAGTCTGCCTGAGGCGTTCAAAGTAGCTCGTAGCGGAGCTAACCTAGTCTTAGTTAGCCCATCTAGGGTCACCAAACCATATCCCAATCGAGAGATATCTAGGGATTGGACTGCTGACTGGATGTCCTCAGGAGGTAGGAAAGGCTTGATTTTCCTAAGAGTGTTGAGCTGATGATTGGCACTCCTAATGGTGGCACTGATGTGCCCTTGCAGGTTTAGGAATTTGTCCAGGGTGACGCCTAAAGAACAAGCGGAGTCCACCATATGAGGGGTGCAGTTGAGTGCTGAGAGTTGTTTGATCCAGTTTTGTGTAGGGGCCACGTGGTTACGGGGGTAATCAGGAGAAATTCTGTTTTGAGGGTATTTAGTAACAGATGATTATGCGTTAGCCATTGTTGAGTTTTTGAAGCGCCCCATTAAGAGTTTTAATTTCATCTGGAGAAGAGATCTTCAAATACAGTTGTCATCCGCGTACATATGGTACTGAATGCTAGCGCAGTTCAAAACAGCTGTTAGAGGTTCCATGAAAAGATTGAAGAGCGTGAGCGAGAGTGCAGATCCTTGAGGTACCCCAATAGAGACCGGGGTACTGGCAGCCAGAGATTGGTTGACTTTGATTCTTTGAGTTCGGTTATGCAAGAAAGAGGCGAACCAATTTAAGACAGGGCCTGATAACCCCATCCTATGTTGAAGAAGAGTAATCAGGTTATCATGTTTGATAGTGTCAAAAGCAGAGGACAAGTCAAGAAGGATCAGCAGACAAGGAACGTCTTGGTCAAGAGCCCTCAAGGCGTCATCAACGATGTGAGTTAGAGCTGTTTCTGTACTGTGCCCCGTCCTAAAGCCTGACTGGTGTCGGTCTAGGAGCTGAAATTTCTCGATGTGGTCGCAAAGCTGTGTGCGAACGCATTTCTCGAGCAATTTTGCTGAAGACATGATGCTGGTGATCGGACAGAAGTTATTGGGTCAGCTAAGACTGCATTAGGCTTCTTGGGGATGGGCGTTACTTGCCCCATCTTAAGGCAGTCAGGACTCCTCCCCTGTATGAGAGATTGTTGAATGATCCGGGTCCAGAGAGGGAGAATGGCCGCGTTGAGATCTTTGAGAAACTTAGCAGGAAGTGGATCACTGAAATGGTTGGATGGTTTACGAGACGCCAAGGAATGTGACAGCTCCTCCCCATCCGGAAGCAGGAAGGAATTCCAAGAGGCATTGTTTTTGGGAGTGTACTCTGTGGGGAATAAAGGAGCACAAACTGCCGTAGGTACTGCCGAACCCAGGGTGCTCATAGACAGCAAGTTAGTAGCGGCACGTTGTAGCTCCCGATCAATAATCCTAGACTTTTCTGAAAAGTGCGCTGAGAAGTCCTCCTCACTAGGGCCAGAAGTCTTGATAGCCGGTATAGGATTAGTGGATTGGTTAGCCTGTTGTTTGATGATGTCAAACAGTTACTTGGGTAGGTTTTTGGCACCGTCTAGGTGAGCCCTGAAATGATCTGTTTTAGCAATGCGAATGTGTTTGTTGTATGAGCTTCTCATTCTCCTTAACTGCTTGAGACTCGAGGTGGAGGGAGCATTTCTCCAACGTCTCTCAGAGAGCCTCAGATTGCGACGTTCAACATTAAGGGAGCCATTGAACCAGGGTTTGGATTGTTTGAACTGAATCCTTTTGAGTTGCTTCGGAGCAGTAGAGTCGAGAATACTTGACATAGAGTTGATGTAATGATCCGTCAGCTCGTCTAAATTGTTCATGGTAGGGGAGGATCCAGCAGATTCTTGCTCAAGTTGGATAGATTAGAGATGTTGATGTCTCTCAGATTACGAGCCAGCTGTTTGTTTTTAAGTGGTTGACCTTGTCTGAGCAATACCTTTTCCAGAATGTGAAAGGAGATTTGGTGGTGATCCGACTAATCACAGGGTGCAATGTCATCAAGTTGGATGATATGGTCTCTAGTTATGACAAGGTCAAGGGTAGCGCCCTTGTTGTGGGTGGGTCCATTGCAGGCCTGAATGAAGTTGAGGTCGGCAAGGAAAGCCTTAAAGGAACAAACTAACGGATCATTTGTGTCATTCCAGTTAAGATTGAAGTCACCGAGGAAGATATGGTTAGGGTGGAGGGCCGAGCAAGCAGAGATGGACTCCATCAATTGCTCTATGAAACGCAAGTTATCCCCAGGGGGATGATAGATCATGTGAAGCACACAGACCATCTTGCCCTTGTTCCAGATCTCAGTGACTAGGTGCTCACAGGCGTCCATCCGATCATTATGAGTCTCCTTCAATACGCGCCTCGAACGATGGATACAGGCAATACCCCCAGATTTGATAGATCTATCACATCTAATTGTCATAGTCGGGAGGAATTAAGATGTCGAGAATTGGGGAGGAGGAGTCATTGAGCCACGTTTCAGTAAGGATCAGGAGGTCCAATTCTTGAGAGATGATGAGTTTGGAGATATCCGCTGCATGTTTCACTGCTAATCTGCAGTGTAGAAGCATCGATTTGATATGAGAGTTGGTAGTAGCTTCCACTAGGTGAGACGTGGTGACCTGAAGTAAGTTATCCTTATTCATGGATCTAAAGTTAACACTAGTATCTGAAAGAGACACGTTAGTGATAGATTCCTTACCTTAGAATATCCCCAGGCGTCAGACTGGATCCGGAAAGTTTTTCGTCAGCAGTACCCCTGCGCGTCGGTAGGTGGCGTCGTGCGGTTCCGCATTCGTCGCTGGCGTCGTAAGCGCCGAGATGACGTCACGGAGACTACTTAGGCGCCACGCATGCGCGCAGACATCAGTTATTTCTTTTTCCGCGCCAGCAAGCGCAGATCCGGTTAGAGCACGTACCTTAGTCACTTTTTGACTAGTTGTTTTTGGGACTTTTGTCTCTACTTTTCTAAATCTTGACTCCTGGTGCCATTTCTACTGTCTGGAGCGCGGTCATGTTCCGACTGTCTGGCCATGGCTCCGAAGGCTTTGCGGGAGCGGTCCTGAAAGCTGCTGGAGGCCCACAGTCGTCTCCGCGCCGTTCCAGGTCCAGGGGTCGCTCGAGGGACCGACCGCGAAGCCATCATCCATCGCTCCTCGGGGTCCACGTCTTCACCCTCTGAATCGGGTAAGAGACGTCACAAGTAACGGTCGAAGGAGCGCGTACGCTCTCCGACCTCCCCCCGTCGGTCTCCGGACGAGGGGGCCAGGGGTCCTTCCCCCGCGGCTCCGTTGGAGCCTGTGAGTCCCGCGGCCTACCCGCCCTACCCGGGTCCGTTGGAGGCTCCGGCCCCGGTGCAAGAATTTCTTGCCGCCATGGGCTGCCTTTTCAGGCCTACGGCTCCCGCCGGTGCGCCTTCGGGCCCCGCGGTCCCTATTGAGGGCTCTTGCTTGCCACCGGCTCCGCCGCTGGCGTCGTCGGCGTCTCCGGCCCCGCAAGGTCCTCCGCCGGCAGCTCCGGCACCGCAAGGCCCTCCGCCGGCGCCCCCTGCGGCTCCGTTCCCGGCGCCGCACTGGGTTCCGTCGTCCCACCTCTTAATTGGGACATGGAGCCGGATCGGCGCTGTTCCTGGCGCCGTTGGAGCGGAGGACTCGGAGCAGGTGGCCTTGACCTCTCCTTTGCGCCTAGGTTTGTGTCTCCTTCCACTGTCATGGAGGAAGGCGCCACATACACTGTGGTGCTCCGTAGAGCAGCTGAGGCTCTTGACCTTGACCTGCCTACTGTTACCCTCAAAACTAGCCTCCTTACTGCTTCAGTCGGTGGCAAGTTCCATAGAACCTCTGCTTCCGTTCAATGGGGCCTTGACGGATGTTTTGATGGGCACCTGGTCTAGGCCAGCCACAGGGGTTCCTGTGGATAAAAATGTGGCCAGGCGTCACCGCCCGCCCCGGGTGACCCTGCCCTTTTGACAACTTATCCGACATCGGAGAGCCTAGTCATTCAGGCCTCCACTTCCCAAACTGCATTCCCTGCCGCTCCGCCAACTACGGAATCGAAAATGCTGGAGCAGTTTGGCAAAAAGTTGTTTCCCTCTGCCGGCCTGAGGCTGCGGTTAGTAAACACTGCATGCCTCTTGGGCCGCTATTCTCACGCTGTGTGGGACACGGCGCAAACTCTACCCCACTGCCCGGAGAAGGTACGGGCTGTACTTTCCCAAGCTGTTGCGGAGGGGAAGGATGCCGCGAAGTTCGCCTTTCGGTGTGGGTTGGACACCACGGACTCTTTGGGGGTAGCCATTTCCACGACGGTGGCCTTCCGGCGACACGCCTGGCTGCAGTCCACTGGGTTTTCGGGGGCTGTCTAGAGTTCCCTCTCTCCGCCACATGCCCGGCCACATCTACCTTTCGTTCTTTTCGTGCCACGAAAGGGTCGCCCCTACACGTCCGTTTAGCCAGAGGCCTGCGCACAACAAAGCCTCAGCGCAGCCACAGGCATGGTGGCCGCCGTGGCGGCACGGGGTCAGCGTGCGGGTCAGTCCGCCTCCACTCCCGCAGCATCCGCCTCAAAGCCTTCCTAGTCCGAGCTTTCGGGTGCACCCCCTGCCGGTGGGCAGCGGGATTCAACATCACCTCCCCCACTGGCGCTCTGTCATTTCGGACAGGTGGGTGCTGCATATCGTCCGAAGGGGTTACTCCCTCCCCTTCCAGTCTGTCCCCCCCGGCCAGGCCACCTCAGTTCCGCCGCATGTCAGGGGATCACTTGGCACTTCTCCAACAGGAACTCACGGCCCTCTTGGCCAAGGGGGCCATCGAGCGCGTTCCTGGGCCAGAAGTAGGACATGGATGTTATTCCCACTACTTTCTGGTCCCCAAGAAGGACAAGGGGGCTTGCGCCCCATCTTGGACCTCCGGAACGTCAATCGCTTCCTCCGGAAGGAGAACTTCAAGATGTTGACTCTGGCTTCAGGTCTTGGCTGCCCTCGACCCTGGAGACTGGATGGTAGCGTTGGCCTTGCAGGACGCATATTTTCACATTCCTGTCCTGCCGGCCCACCGGTGTTACCTGCGGTTCACGGTAGGCCAGGAGCATTTTCAGTTTACCGTGCTCCCTTCGGCCTTACAAGCGCCCTCGGGTGTTCACGAAAGTGATGGCGGTGGTCGCAGCTCATCTGCGCAGGTCAGGGGTGTCAGTCTTCCCCTACCTCGACGACTGGTTAACGGCGGGCTCGCCCCAGGCAGTCGTCACCCACCTTCAGACTACGGCCGACCTCCTGCAGTTGCTAGGGTTCTCCATCAACGTGCCAAAGTCGCACCTGAGTCCTTCTCAGAAGCTCCCCTTCATCGGAGCGGTTCTGGATTCGACGCAGTTTCGGGTTTATCCTCCCAAGCGGCGAGTCCGGGATATTCAGGCTATGATTCCCATCTTTCAGCCTCTATCCCGGGTTTCAGTCAGGATGACCCTCCGGCTCCTGGGCCTGATGGCCTCCTGCATTCTGCTAGTGCAACATGCCAGGTGGCATATGCGGGCTTTGCAGTGGGACCTGAAGTTCCAGTGGGCGCAGCATCAGGGCAACCTGTCCGGTCTTGTCCAGATCTCGGAGGGCACTGCATGACAATTGCAGTGGTGGCTCACGAATCGCGATTGGGTCAATGGCAGATCCCTCTCCCTTCCCCAACCGGAGCACACAGTGGTGACGGATGCGTCCCTCCTGGGATGGGGCGGCCACCTGGGAGAGGCGGAGATCAGAGGCCTCTGGGCTCCGGTGGAGTCCCGGCTCCATATCAATCTTTTGGAGCTGCGGGCGATCCGACTTGCACTGAAGGCATTCCTCCCCTCTGTCCGGGGAAGTGTAGTGCAGGTGTTCACGGACAACACTACCGCCATGTGGTATTGCAACAAACAGGGCGGGGTGGGGTCGTGGACCCTATGTCAGGAGGCTCTGCGCCTCTGGACATGGCTGGATCATCAAGGTATTACCTTGGTGGTTCAACACCTGGCAGGTTCTCTGAATGCCAGGGCAGACGAACTCAGCCGCCGGTGGTTGATGGATCACGAATGGCGTCTGCACTTGGACGTGGCGCAAGGTCTCTTTCTGCAGTGGGGAGAGCCTTGGTTAGATCTATTCGCCACCGAAGAGAACGCGCAATGTCATCAGTTCTGCGCGTTGGAATTTCCAAGACGGCACTCGCTCGGCGACGCTTTTCGTCGCGAATGGAGCTGCGGTCTGTTGTACGCCTTTCCGCCTATACCACTTCTGCCCAGAGTGCTGAAGAAGATTCGGCGCGACCGGGCCCGAGTCATCCTTGTGGTTCCGGATTGGGCACGAAGATACTGGTATCCCGAGCTACTCAACATGGCGATCGATCCCCCGATCCGACTGCCTCTTCGGGAGTATCTTCTGTCGCAGCAACAGGGGACGGTCCTCCACCCGAACCTGTCCAGCCTCCACCTCCATGCGTGGAGATTGAGCGGCGACAGCTGATTCCATTTGACTTGCCTCCTGAAGTCTGTGATGTCATTCTGGCAGCCAGGCGTCCCTCCGCTAAATCGGTATACGCCTGCAGGTGGAACAAATTTGTGGCATGGTGCACAGCTAAGTCTGTGGATCCCCTTTCTGCCCCTCTTTCTGAGGTCCTTCTGTTCCTACTATCCTTGGCCCAGCAGGGCTATGCTCTGGGCCCTGTCAAAGGTTATCTTTCGGCCATCTCCGCTTTTCTCGGGCTTCCAGATCAGCCTTCTCTCTTTAAGTCCCCGGTTGTTAACCGTTTCCTCAAAGGCATTACACACACGTTTCCTCCCGTGCCTTTCATAATGCCTCAATGGGACTTAAATCTTGTCTTGACCTATCTGATGTGCGCTCCTTTTGAGCCCCTTCATAACTGTCCTTTACGTCTTCTTACTCTCAAGACGGCTTTCCTGGTAGCTATCACCTCTGCCAGAAGAGTGAGTGAGCTCCAGGCTCTTTCTTCTAAACCTCCTTTCCTTTCTGTTCATCCGGACAAGGTGGTTTTAAGGACCCGTCCTTCTTTCTTGCCAAAGGTTGTCACGCCCTTCCACATCGGGCAGACCGTCACTTTGCCCACCTTCTTTCCGCCTCCGCATCCTTCAAAAGAGGAAGAGAGGCTCCACCGTCTGGACCCAAAACGTGCGCTCTCGTTCTATCTGAAGGGCACACTACAGTTCCGGGTGGATGACCAGCTCTTTGTTGGCTACGTGGGTGCCAAAAAAGGTCGAGCCGTGCACAAACGTACCGTCTCTCGGTGGGTCGTTTTGTGCATCAAAGCGTGTTACTCGTTGGCTAAGAAGGAGCCTCCTGTGGGGCTGCGTGCCCTTTCTACCAGGGCCACAGCAGCCACTACTGCCTTGGGACGCGGCGTTCCCTTGCAGGATATTTGTCAGGCAGCTACGTGGGCCTCGCTGCACACATTTACCAAGCATTACTGCCTTGACACTCAAGTCCGGAGAGACTGCTTCTTTGGCCGTTCTGTTCTCCGTGACTTCCTGGTGTAATTTATTCGCAGACCCACCACCGGGGTTGGTATTGCTGGGGTATCTATTCTAAGGTAAGGAATCTATCACTAACGTGTCTTTCAGATGCACAAGTTACTACTTGTTTAACGATACATCTGTAAGAGACATTAGTTAGTGATAGATTCCTTACCGCCCCACCCATCCTCCCCGTTCTGCGAACTGATTCTAGGGTTAAGGTCATCCCTTTCAGGGCCCTAGTTTCTTGGCACCAGTGGTCAGTTTCTTGCATGGCTCTGCGTTCCTGTCGCGGAAAGTCGTGTACAGAACTGACGTCAGCGCGCATGGGTGGCGTCTAAGTAGTCTCCGTGACGTCATCTCGGCGCTTACAACGCCAGCCACGAACGCGGAACCGCACGACGCCACCTACCGACTCGCAGGGGTACTGCTGACGAAAAAGTTTCCGGATCCAGTCTTACGCCTGGGGATATTCTAAGGTAAGGAATCTATCACTAACTAATGTCTCTTACAGATATATCGTTACACAAGTAGTAACTTGTACTTCTCTATCCGGGTCAGATGAAATATTAGGTATGGTGCTTGGAGAGGCCGCATAGCCATCATACGATAGCAACAGTGCGAGCGTGTCATCATCCGACAGCTGAGGCTGGAACCTAAGGGGTCTAGACTGGAGGTTGGGAAGAGGTCGAGAGGGCCAGCATGGGTTGATAGGGTAAGTGACAGAGGACCTTTTCATTCCACCACGTATAATACTTGCTGGAAGAGTAGGAAGATCAGTCTCTGAGGGAGGATAGTTTGCACAGCTTCTCATTCTTCAATGAGCCGTGTAGGAGGGTCTGGAGGTTATCCTTTACAGTAAGGTGGTCAGCCAATTTCTCCTCAATCAGGCGAAGGCTATCATAGCCAGGTACCAGCCCAGAATAAGATGATTGGTGAGGCCCCTTATCCTCACAGAGCTTGCAAGGGGAGATAAACCCCCGCTTGAGCTCAGTTATGGTATCCATTGGGGGGGTAGGGTTGGCATAGATAGTGTTAGGTATAGTTTATACAGTGCCAGCTTCCTACATTGGTGGATCAGCGGTGGGGTCTACGACTTTGCGTTTGGTGGACCACTCTGACAAAAAGTGACCACATGACTGCAATCCAAAATTGCCTTTGATTCAACTATTTTTAAATTGACAATTTTTACACATTTTTAAAGTCTTGCTAGGGCCTTGGTTAAGTCCCTGAAGCAGTTTTAAAAGTTTAAAAGCCTGCCTTAGTTAGGGGTAAAAGTGCCTAGAAGCTTTTTTTAGTCCTTTTAAATAGGCCCAAACTTGAGTGAAATAATGAGAGATACAGAGAATGTGGTTATGGAACTCAACCTGACCACTTACCTCCATCTTGGCATGCAGCAGCTAACTGTAGACTTAAGAAAATTCAAATCTGGTTCCACTTCTACCAAGATAAAGCTCCAAGAGCTATAAGCAGAGTATGCTAAGAAACACCCCTATGAGGAGGTGGTCCTCCTCCCAGAAGAAGATAATAGGGAAGAGGGGGACCATTCCCAAACCCCTCATGTACACAAAGAAGGTGGTCCCTGGACCCCTCTATCCAAAGGTAGTGCAAAGGGTACCTAGATCCCACACAGATGGGTCAGACACCCCAAGCAACATTGAGGACAGCCTCAATGAGGACATCCTTTTTAGCAAGGATGGCTCGTAGAATAGCCCTGGAGGAGAGACTCCTGGCTATATAAAGGGAAAGAGCAGATATGGGCCTAGCACCCATAAATGGTGGCAGCAACATATTACCTCGGGACAGAGAGCATTAGTATTATCTACTTTAGCCTCTGTAAAGCCTTTGGGTATCCACTGGACTCTATGCACACTATACCTTACTTTGGTATAGTATATTCCGTGGTAGCTTCCTAAAGGTGGTTACAGGGAGAGTGGATCTCCGCACTATGGAGGTGGAGTTATTGGGGTTATACCGCCGTAGGAAGCTGAAAGGTGCAACAACTCGTTTTATACTTAGCCCTTATTATAACTATGTGAGCCATTGCCATTAACTGGAAGGATGAATGCCTCCCTCGTATGCTATATTGGTTTGTGACAACGCTGAAGTGGTGTAGAGCAGAGTCTACAGCGCTTCACAGGGAGGAGGCCAGAAACCTACTTAAAGTTCCCATTGCACTGGGATGCTCTTGTGTTACCGATCCTCTCAGGCGGGATGGGGGGGGAGGGGGGGCTGGAACCGAAACCTGATTGCATCCTCTCCCGGAGCACTCTCCATTTCCCCCCTCCCACTCATACCCCTTCTGAGCATGTTCTGGACTGGAGTTGGAATGCTGTGAACACGCCTGCTGTAGATAACAATAGAGCTAGCATGCTAGTTATTTGCCCTGTGCCACACATATCCTCCCATTCAGGAGACACAGATCTTGACATTTAGAATTTAGTGTCCTGCTAGTTCAAATTATCTATATCACTTGTTGATTATGTACTAAAGAAGGAACCAATGTCTCCTGTTGACACTTATACTGTTGTATACGATACGCTGACCCATTGTGACATTGTTCATAAATTACCTGTACCATTATGCTATGCTGCTCATAGTGTATACTGTACCTAATCAATACAATTGGTTGGGGGAAAAAATCCTAGTGTCTTAGAGGAGCTACAGGCCTTGCCAATTTGGAACCATTGAACAGTTACCTTGTTTTAGGGAAAGATCACTGGCACTGGGGACCTTGTTAGCAGGAACCCAGTGCATTTAGTCAAAATTGCATCAAATACCAGGCATAAAGTGGGGGTGACAATGTCAAGAAGGGGCACTTTCCTACACAGACCCTGAGGCTGTTGGGATTCGTGGCCTCCTGCATCCTGTTGGTAACTCATGCCCAGTGGCATATGAAGGCTCTGCAGTGGGACTTGAAGTTTCAATGGTCACAGCATCAGGGAAACCTCTCTGACATGGTCCAGATTTTGGAGGGAACTGCGAGAGATCTGCAGTGGTGGCTAACGAACCGTGATTGGGTCAGAGGCAGACCCTCTTCATTCCCCAACCAGATTTCATAGTAGTGGCAGATGCGTCACTTTTGGGATGGGACAGTTGGAGATCAGAAGATTCTGACGGAATCTAGCCTCCACATCAACCTGCTGGAGCTCCATGTGATCCGATTGGCATTGAAAGCCTTTCTACCCTCTGTCACGGGGAGGCTGGTACAAATGTTGACAGACAACACCACTGCCATTTGGTACTGTAACAAGCAGGGTGGGGTCATGGTCCCTTTGTCAGGAGTCCCTGCTCCTCTGGACAATCCTGCAACAGCAGGGCGTAACCCTGGTGGTTCAACACCTGAAGGCCTCTCTGAACGTCATAGCAAACTCAGCCATCAATGCCTAGCGGATCACGCATGGTGCCAGTACTCAAAGGTGGCGCATGATCTTTCAACAGTGGGCTGAGCCTTAATTAGATGTTCGCCTCTGCCGAGAGCACGCAATGTCAGTAGTTTTGCGCGTTGGAGTTTCCAAGTCTGCTCTCGCTCAGAGACTCCATCTATAGTGATCTGAACGCCTTTCCACCCATACCACTCCTGCCCAGAGTTCTCAAGATCAGGAACGACTGGGCCCAAGTCATTCTTGTGGCTCCGGTCTGGGCATGGAGGGTCTGGTATCACATGCTACTGAGCATGGCCATCGATCCTCCGATCAGGCTGCCCTTTTGGGAGAATCTTCTGTTGCAGCAGCAGGGAAGGCTTCTCCACCCAAACCTGTCCACTCTCAGCCTTCTTGTGTGAAGATTGAGCGGCAACAGTTGACAACCTTCGACCTTCCTTCCTATGTCTGTTATGGTATCTTGACAGGTAGGCGTCCCTACTTCAAGATGGTATATGCCTTCTGTTAGAAAAAAATTGTGGCATGGTGTGCAAAAAGACATTGATCCCCTTTCTGCCCCCTTTCTGAAGGTTTACTCTTCATTCTTTCCCTTGCCCAGCAGGGCTCTGCTCCAGGCACTCTTAAGGGCTTTCTATCTACTTTCTGCCTTTTTGCGGCTGTCTGACCAACCCCTAATGTACATAGGTTTCTAAAGGGTCTTATCCATCTCGTCCCTCCTTTTCCATTTATTATGCCTCAGTGGGACCTCAATCTGGTCATGACTTTGTGTGCTCCTTTCGAGCCTCTCCATAATTGTCCCCTCAGGCTTCTTACAATCAAAACAGCCTTTCTTGTGGCGATTACCTCTGCCAGTAGTGTGTGTGAGCTGAAGGCCTCATCATCAAAGCTGCCTTACATCTGCCTATCCTTACAAACTGGTGCTTCGCATGAGAGCCTCCTTTCTACCGAAAGTGGACACCCCATTTCATGTAGGCCAATCACCCTGCCTACCGTTTGTTTCTCCACATCCCTCTAAAGAAGAGTGACTCCACCGTCTGGACCCAAAAAGAGCGTTATTGTTCTACCTTTATCGCACACAGCAGTTCCTGGTGGATGGCCAACTCTTTGTGGGGTATGTTGGTGCGAAGAAAGGTCTGGCGGTGCAGAAGTGGACCAGCTCTAGATGGTTCATACTTTCCATCAAAATCTGCTACGCACTGGCCAAGAAGCAACCTCCTGATGGGTTGCAAACTCATTCCACCAGAGCTAAAGCTGCGACCACTGCATTACCTCACGGAGTGCTGGTCCTGAATGTGGAAGGCTGGCTCAGTATATGGTATACACCTATTGGTGATACAACCTGCACTGAGTCCAGGCAACCTTTAATGATAGTAGAAGTGGTCCTTGATAACCAAAGCTCTCAAGGTGTAGCTGTAGAGAGCAGCTAAGGCTTATTTAGGAGGGTGTAAAGCAGGTGCATTTACCACTCGGTCAGTGATGCTCACACAAGAAAAGAGCACACAAGTGTTGGAAATATACTGTAGTAATCTGATAGAGACATCTAGCCGCAGATTCCTTGCCTTTGAACTTCCAGGCGTCGGACTGGATCCGGAAGATTTCGTAGCAGTACCCCTGCGTGCCGGTAGGTGGTGTCGGTCGACTCCACGTGACGTTGTCGGCGTCGTGTTATTCATCGTCGAGACAGCCACGTTGTCAATATAACGGCCACTCCGGCACGCTGACATCAGTTCTTTTCTTTCCGTGCCAGCCAGCGCCGATCCGTTGAAGAGAGCTACCCCCTGTCATTTTTTGACTCTTCATGCCGTTTGTCGACTCAGTTGGTGTGCTTTAGGAATGTCAAGTAAGAAAACTTCGGGGTTCAAGCCGTGCGGCGCCTGTCACAGCGCCATGTTGGTTACGGACCCCCATCTGGTTTGTCTGTGGTGCCTGGAGCGCGACCAGGACTTCAAGTCGTGTTCCGACTGCCGGGCCATGGCACCGAAGGCTTTGAGGGAGCGGTTCCTAAAGCTTCTTGCAGCCTGGCGTCTGGCGCCACCGAGGTCGCCTCGCCGGTCTCGGTCCAGGTCTCGGTCGAGAGGAAGGTCCGAGCTCTGCTCTGGTGATTCTAAGTCCTCTTCGTCGAAGTCAGATAAGAGGCACCACAAAAGCACAAGAAGTCTTGTAACACGGTGGAGGAACCTCGGTGCTCGAGGCCTCGCTCCACGGAGCGGGTACCTGGGTCGGCTCCACGTTTCCCTCCCTTTCCGGGGCCAGGAGCGACCCCTGCCCAACTTAAAGAATTTTATGACGCCATGTGGGTCATATTTGGGCAGCCTGACCCTGCCAGCGCGCCTTCGGGCCCCTCAGAGGACGGAGGGGCCCCTGTGGTTCCCCTGCGGCGGCTCCGGCCCCGGGTCCACGGCCTCCAAGTGGACCCATTCCCGGGTCCGGACTGACACCGGTCACACCTCCACAGCGACCTTCCCGGCGTTGTGTCCGGTGCCGAGGTCCTCTGCATCGCTGGCACCCACCGGCGGCACCTCCCCGATCCTCATTTCCGACGACACAGAGCCAGTCGGGCATCCTCCAGCGCTGAGACCAGTGCCAACTGAGCCATACGGCTCCATGCTATTCTCTCTCCCCCATTCTGAAGGGTTAGGGATGGAGGACGAGGACTGGGAGGGGGGAGCAGGATCCCTTAGAAATCCTGCAACAGCAAGTCCTGGACTGGTAGGAGGAATTGGGTGAGGCTAGTGGTCTGGACACCTCCCCAGACTCTGGCATGCTTTTCCCTTCTGCCCTGGCTACAGAGGAGGGAGCATCTTTTGCCATGGTGGTGTGTAGGGCTGTGGAGGTCCTCGACCTGCTGCTTCCTGCAGTGGCAGTCCAGACAAACGTCTTGACAGAGGTCCTTCAGCCCGGGGTCTAAAGTTCAGAGCCCCTACTGCCTTTCAATGAGGCCTTGACAGACGTCCTTCTGGGGACATGGTCCAAACCCAGCACAGGGGCTCCTGTGAGTTGGACGATCGCCCGCTGCCATCGCCCCGCACAGGGGGACCCATTTTAACTTACCACCCACCCCACCCCCCATAGCTTGGTGGTCCAACTTCCACGCCACGAGGCGCATTCCCTTCCACACCCCCGGACAGGGAATCCAAGAGGCTGTGAATCTTCAGGAAGAACATTTTCTCTTCTGCCAGTCTAGCGCTGCGGTCGGTGAACACTACATGCCTCTTGGTCCATTACTCCCATTCTATATGGGATACAGTAGCGCAGGTGCTGCCCAGAGTCTCCGAGGAGGACCAGGCTCTACTCTCCCAAGCTATATCAGATGGGAGGGACGCAGCTAAGTTTCCCATCAGATGCGGGTTGGACACAACGAGCTCGCTAGGTAGAGCGATTTCCATGACGGTGGCAGTTCGTCACCACGCCTGGCTGAGAACATCTGTTTTTTTGGGGGATATCCGAGCTAAGCTCATGGACATGCCATTTGATGGCTTCCGTCTCTTCGGAGACGAGGCGGATGCTGCCCTTCAGCGCTTTAAAGACTCGCGGGCCACATGCAATTCTTTGGCTATATCCACTTTTCGCTCCTTTTGTGGCTACGGAAGGGGCTACCAGCTGCGCCACTCTATCCCGGCCAGAGGGCCCCACAAGTTCAGCAACCCCTGCGGGGCCATGGAAGCGGCTCACCCCGGCCTCGTGGGTCTGGGAACCAGAAGTTGAGCCAAGCCACCATCCCCTCCTCTGCCCCAATCCCGCAGGATCACCTTCGGCCAGTTGGTGGCAGAATACGCCATCACCTCCACCACTGGCGAAACATCACATCAGGCAGGTGGGTGCTGCAAATAGTCTGAAGGGGCTACTCCCTCCCCTTCGAGCCTACCCCTCCTTCTATGCCTCCAGCATACGATCGGCTGACGGAGGATCACCTTGCCTTGCTCCGCAAGGAAATCAATCCTCTCTTGGCCAAGGGAGCTATAGAGAGTGTCCCCGGGCCCGAAGTAGGTAGTGGTTGCTATTCCCGCTACTTTCTGGTCCCCAAGAAGGCGGGAGGCCTTCGTCCTACCCTAGATCTCAGAACCCTCAATTTCTTCCTCAAAAAAGAGAAATTTAAGATGCTCACCCTTGCTCACGTCCTGTCTGCCTTGGACCCTGGAGACTGGATGGCAGCGCTGGACTTGCAGGATGCCTACTTCCATATCCCCATCCTGCCTGCCCATCGTCGCTACCTGCAGTTCACGGTGGGCCCGAGCACTTTCAGTTTACGGTGCTCCTCTTTGGCCTCACCAGTGCCCCTCAGGTGTTCACAAAGGTGACGGCGGTGGTCGCAGTTCATCTGCGGAGATCTGGGGTTCCAGTCTTCCCCTATCTCGACGACTGGTTGTTGAAAGCGGGCTCGTCCCAAACAGTTGTCTCCCACCTTCAGGCGACGGTGAACCTCTTGCATTCACTGGGGTTCACTATCAACGTGCCGAAGTCATACCTGACTCCCTCTCAGTCGCTTCCCTCCATTGGCTCGGTGCTGGACACTGTGCAGTTTCGGGCCTATCCTCCTGAACGGCGAGTCCAGGATATTCAGGCTATGATACCTTTGTTTCAGCCTCTATCCTGGATTGCGGCGAGACTGACTGAGGCTGTTGGGCCTCATGGCCTCCTGCAGCCTGTTAGTGACCCATGTACAGTGACACATGCGGGCTCTGCAGTGGGACCTGAAATTCCAATGGGCACAGTATCGAGGATATCTCACCGACCTGGTTAAAATTTCAGAGGGCACTACGAAAGATCTGCAGTGGTGGCTGACGGACCGCGAGTGGTTCAACGGCAGACCCCTCTCCCTTCCCCACCCAGATCTCACAATAGTGTCGGACGCGTCCCTTCTCGGCTGGGGTGGCACTCTAGGGGAGGTAGAGATCAGATGACTCTGGTCTCCGGCGGTAGACAAGCTCCATATCAACCTGCTGGAGCTTCGGGCGATCCGACTGGCACTAAAAGCCTTTTTGCCGTCAATAAAGGGAAGGCTTGTTCAAGTGTTCACAGACAACACTACTGCCATGTGGTACTGCAACAAACAGGGCGGAGTGGGGTCGTGAACCCTTTGTCAAGAGGCCCTGCGTCTCTGGACTTGGCTGGAACATCAGGGCATTTCCCTGGTGGTTAAACACCTGGCCGGTTCTCTGAACGCCAGGGCGGACGAGCTCAGCCGAAGGTGCCTTGCGGATCACGAATGTTGTCTCCATCCGGAGGTGGCACAAGGTCTCTTTCAGCGGTGGGGAGAGCCTTGGTTAGAACTGTTCGCCTCCGAAGAGAACACGCAATGTCAGCTGTTTTGCACGCTGGAGTTTCCAAGGCGGCACTCCCTCTGCGACGCTTTTTGTCGCGAGTGGAGCTCAGGCCTCCTACACGCCTTTCCGCCAATACCACTTCTGCCCAGAGAGCTCAAGAAGATCACGAGCGACGGGGCACAAGTTATTCTTGTGGCTCTGGACTGGCCACGGAGAGTTTGGTATCCCAAGCTTCTAGATATGAGCATCAACTCTTCGGTAAGACTGCCTCTTCGGGAGGATCTTCTGTCGCAGCAGCAGGGGAGGGTCCTCTACCCAAACCTGTCCACTCTCCGCCTCCTTGCGTGGAGATTGAGCGGCAACAGTTGACAGCTTTTGGCCTTCCTCCTGAAGTCTATGAGGTTATCTTAGCAGCCATGCGTCCCTCTACAAAGTCAGTATACACCTGCCGATGGAACAAGTTTTGTAAATATTGTACAGACCGGTGTGTTGACCCTTTATCTGCTCCCTTATCTGAAGTCCTTCTCTTCATACTTTCTTTGGCCCAACAGGGCTCTGCTCTGGGCACTTTGAAGGGCTATCTTTCTGCCTTCGGCTGCCTGATCAGCCATCCTTGTTCAAATCTCCTATAGTGCAGAGATTTTTGAGGTGGCTAACCCATTTGTTTCCCCCTTCACCTTTCATCATGCCACAGTGGGACCTTAATTTGGTGCTAACTTTTTTGATGTGCGCACGGGTTTGAGCCACTGCATAGCTGCCCCCTCGGTTGCTCACCATCAAGTCAGCTTTTTTGGTGGCAATAACCTCTGCCAGGAGAGTCCGCAAACTACAGGCGCTATCCTCAAAGCCCCCTTACCTGACGACCTTTCCGGATAAGATAGTACTCCGGACTAGGGCATCTTTTCTTCCTAAGGTGGTAATACCCTTCCATCTGGGGCAGTCGGTTACCCTGCCCACCTTCTATGCGCCTCTGCATCCCTCCAAGGAAGAGGAACGTCTGGACCCAAAAAGAGCGTTATCGTTCTACCTTGATCGAAACAAGGAGTTCCGGGTAAATTACCAATTCTTTATAGGGTATGTGGGTGCAAAGAGAGCCTGTGCTGTCCAGTAGAGAACTATATCCCGATGGGTTGTCCTCTGTATTAAAATGTGTTACCCCTTAGCAAAGGAGGAGCCCCCTGAAGGGCTTCGGGCCCTCTCCACCAGGGCAAAAGCCCACCACGGCTCTCCAGCGTGGTTCCAGTTTCGGATATATGCCAAGCTGCCACGTGGGCATCTCTGCACACGTTTGCAAGACACTACTACCTGGATTCCCAGGTTCGCAGGGAGGGCCTCTTTGGTCGCTCTGTTTTACAGGATTTTCTGGTCTGAACCGTTCCGCAGACCCTCCTCCGGGGATGGTATTGCTTGGGCATCTGTTCAAAGGCAAGGAATCTGTGCTAGAGGTCTCTATCAGATGGACAAGTTACTTCCCTTCGGTAACGCCTCATCTGGTAGAGACATGATCTAGCTGCAGGTTCCTTACCGACCCACCCATCCTCCCACAATTGGGTTTTAAGTGTCAGGGATGTCCCCTTCAGGGCCCTAGCTGTTCGTTTTTTAACACACAATGGTCAGTCACTTTATGGCTTCGCGCTTCTGGCGTGGAAAGTTGTGAAACGTACTGACAGCGCGCCAGAGTGGCGGTTATATTGACGACGCGGACGTCACAATGACAAATAAGTGGCTCCAACGACATCACGCGGAGGTGACCGAGGCCACCTACCGGCGTACAGGGGTACTGCTGCGAAAAATCTTCCGGATCCAGCCTGACGCCTGGAAGTTCAAAGGTAAGGAATCTGGGGCTAGATCACGTCTCTACCAGATAAGGCGCTACCGAAGGTAAGTAACTTGTCCGTTATTACACCCCAACACTAAAACTACTTTGGTATATCTCCTACCCAGAGGTATCAATACACAATATAACTTAAAAACCCGTATGTAAGCACATAAAAACACATGGATCCCTTTTGGGGGGGGGGGATTTAACCATATACTAAGAAAATGGAATGCGAGGTGAGTACCAAACTAAGACTACCAACCAAGGATCTTTAGGACCGGGCAAGCATGGAACCCCCACAGGTAAGTGACTAGGAGACCCTAGGCACCTGTGTGCAGAGGTGATACCCCAGATCGGTGTCCATAGAAGAACATGGGGAAGTCGTGGTTGGGGTATAACTGATTCAGGACCCTTCCCAGAGGACCCCGAGGAAACCTGTTGGAACCAGGAGGTTGGAGAGCACCCCTGCCCGTGAATACCCAGAGAAGCCGGAAACCTACACCACGGAGCCTGTTTGCTTAGGTGTCAAAGGATGTCGGAACTGCCCATTGAAGTAAATGGGGAACCTCGGCTGCCCAGTTGATACAGTGACCCGCTGACCAGGTAGGTGGAACCAAGGCGTGGACGCCGGACGAGGTGCAGACAGTCCAAGTCACCCGGAGTTGCCCAGGAGATGCAGGACACGACGCCAACTCCTCTAAGAGGTACTTCACTGTAGGAGGGAGGCCTTGAAGTGCAGCTGTGGAGTTCAGGTGAAGCTGTTGGAGCACAGGAGCCATCTACGAGCTGTCCCATGCTGGTAGAAGAATTGCATGAGGATCAGTGGCTGGCAGGACCAACAACAAGCCTTGGCAAATGCACCATACGTGTTGCAGTGGAAATTGCAGAATTGCAGACCAGCAAGGTCTGAGGGACTCATTCACGACAGGTAAATCAGAGCCGGCCCCCAGCAAGCAGGAGAGCCAGTAGGAATCCATGGAGACCCCACAGGAAACCTCTGGCAACAGGCACAGGGAGACCTTGGCAGCACACAGAAGATGGAGTCACAGGAGATGCAGTGAGGACGTGACTTTTGCAGCTGCGTGATGCTTGAGGCTGGGACGTCTTGGAGCTCGAAGATCTTCGGGTTGGAGAGTCAACAAGCCTTGGCAACGGCAGACAGATGCGGCAGCTTCATGAGGGATTACAGCCTTCCAAGTTGCAGGGAAGACTGGTCAGGCCTCTGGAGAACCACCAAACCACAACATGTGTTGCAGAGACTGGAAGTGTCCCTGGGATAGCAGGATCCGCAAGCTGGTCATAGTCTATGAGGTGCCTGCGGTTGCAGGGGAGTGACTCCTTCACCCCAAGGGAGACTCCTTCTTGCTTGATGCACTCCTAGTCTTTGTGACTGGAGGGTGCGCAACCATGGATGTTCATTACACAAAAGAACACAGCAGAAATGCCATTTTCCACATGCACATCTATGCCCTATGTTTGTCGGATAGTAGCTTCACCGAATTTTAGTAAGTTCTGGTGCTCTCCAGGCAAAAAAAACCTCCCTCTGCCAACAGGAGGCAAAATCAACTCTCAAGGTGAAGCAGCCGCCCACCTGGAGTTGAAGTACACAATGCACAAACTGCCGAGGCACACTAAAAGTCCAGATATTGTGCGACTGGTTTTGATCAGCCAGATATGTATGAAAAGAAGTCCATAGATCAAATTCTGTTTTCCTTGGTAGATCCTTTATTTCATATCAAAATCGAATTCCGAAAAGGGCAGCCGACACGTGTTTCGTCCAAAAGGACTTTCTCAAGGCCAAGTTCGATGGAAAAGAGATTTCAGTATTTTTTTTATAAAAAACGTAATCTTCCATATGAAGGGTACCAACCCGTATGTAACGGTATATCACCTGTAGCAGGGAGAAAAAATAGACATCACTACCGCTACGTTATCTTATCTGTGCCAACAGGTCTTGATAAACCTGCGTTCAAGGCCAGTCTGCAGAGTAAAAGAGTCGGGACTCTTTTACTCTGCAGACTGGCCTTGAACGCAGGTTTATCAAGACCTGTTGGCAACCATGGATGTTGCAGGAAGGTTGCAAAGCACAGAGACTAAGTTGCAGTTGGAGTCTTCCTACCAGGAGCAGTCTTGTCTTGAGTCTGGCAGAGCCCAACAGCAGAGTTCAGTGTCCAGAAGCAGAAGAGTCTTGTGGAGGATCCTGAAGACAGGTCTTGCAGAGAAATCCTTGTTCCAGACTAATTTAAGGACCCACCCTCAGGGGAGCCCTTAAGTAACCCAGAAGGAGGGTTGGACACTTCTGTAGTGGCCCACCTATTGGGGGGTGGGGGGGTCAGGGACGCTACTCTGATGTTCCCACCAGTCGGATGCTCCCATGGGCCTCTGCCCAACTTAGATTCAAGATATCCGAATCAACCGGCTACCTGGTGGAGCTCTGGGTATCTTCCCAGGGGAAGAGCTGGACAGGGGGCTGGTCACTCCACTGTCCTTTGTGTAGTTTCACGCCATAGCGGTAGCCAAGAGTTCCTGCACTGGAGCAAACTGGTTTATGCAAGGAGAGCACCATATGTGCCCTTCAAAGCAGTCTGTTGGCACCCGGAGGCACCCCCACCCTAGCCCAGAGACCTATATTTCTAAAGGAGAGGAGGTTACATCTCTCCTCTACAGGAAATCCATTTTTCTGCTTTTTTGCCCAAGTTAAGCTGACCTGCAGGAGGGCAGAACAGTGTCTGGGGTCAGCAGACCCTGCAAGGCTACACAGCTAGACGGGGGGTCCTCTAAGGAGCCCCCCAAGACATGGTATCATGCAACTAACACTAGAATCAGTGTAGTGGCATAATTCCTACAGATTTGATACCAAACATGACCAGGTTCGGTGAAACCATTATGTAGCTGGACATCTCTTCTTTGCCAGTGTCCACTAAATACCTTAAAATGGCTTCCCCGCACTTAAAAAGCCCAGAGAATGTAGTCTGGGGTTTGTAGGGGTGCCTCTGCTCAGGCAGGGACGCCCTCAAACTTAAAACCATGCCCCCTGCCCTTGGACTCAAGGGCCTACCTTAGGGGTGACTTATAGATTTAAAGTGCAGTGACCGGGATATGAGGAAAACCTTATATCTGGGGTGAAAGGTGCATGCACCACTTCACGCAGGCTGCAATGGCAGACCTGCAGATAGTTTGCATGGGCTCCCATGGGTGACATAATACTTGCTGCAGCCCATGGGAGACTCCTGGCGTACCAATGCCCTAGGTACCTCAGGACTATATACTAGGGACTTACATGGGTACAGCAGTATGCCAATTGTGGGGTGTACAAAGTACTTACTAGTCAATTTAGAGGTGAGAGCACCAAGACTGTGGTTCTGGTTAGCAGGATCCCAGTGTTCTACAGTCTTAACACACCGACACCAGGCAAAAAGTGGGTGTAACTGCGCCAGAAACATCCTACTTTCCTACACTGGACATCTGCCAGGTAGCAACATGGGCTTTCCTGCACACTTTCAGTAAACATTACTGTCTGGACAGTCCTGTCCGTAGAGATGGGCACTTTGCGCGTTCAGCCCTGCAGGACTTCCTGGAATGATATTGGTCCGAAGACCCACCTACAGGTAGGTATTGCTTGGGTATCTATTCAAAGGTAAGTTATTTGTGGCTAGAAGTCTCTATCAGATGAACAAGTTACTTACCTTCGGTAACTCCTTATCTGGTAGAAACTGTATCTAGCCGCAGATTCCTTACTGACCCACCCATCCTCCCCGCTCTGCAAACAGATTTCTAGGGACAGGGATAATTCCTTTCAGGGTGCCAGTTTTCCACACCAGCCTGTATAGATGCCGTGAATGTCACCTCCGGTGCGGACGACGCACGCGGAGCCCAACGACCCCACATACCGGCGCGCAGGGGTACTGCTCACGAAAAATCTTCCAGATCCAGTCTGACGCCTGGGAAATTGAAAGCTAAGGAATCTGCGGCTAGATATAGTCTCTACCAGAGAAGGCGTTACTGAAGGTAACTTGTTCTGCAGCCTTTCTCAGATTGTTAGATTTGTGAGACCCTCCCAATAAGTGTTTGGGCACTTCCTGGCTTTGGGGCATGAGAATTTAGCTTAAGCACTCATCTTAATGCCATTAGTGAAGGAGTTCTTTATTGTGCTATTAAAATGGTTCTCCTAGACCTTGCTGTTCTCTTGTGGGAATAAGCTGCAAGTCATTCTCCTTGGATGCCAGTTGCCTGGACACCAAGATGAAAGGGCTTAGCGTCACTGTAGGAAATACACCTTTTTTGTGTGATTACTCTGGATTTATTTTACCTCTTTCTGGATCCTATATTCTTGCTGGTTTTAGAACTCTGCACTTTACCCCTACTAACCAGTAGTAAAGTGTCTGTGCTCTTCCTTTAAACATTGTTAAACTGGCATATTCCTAGTTGGCATATGTAACTTGCCTGCAAGTCTGTTGTATATGGTACAAAGTGTACCCAGGGCCTGGAAGTTAAATGCCACTAGTGGCGTGCATCACCTATTGTGCCATCCAATACAGTGCAAACATGGCTTCAGGCATACCCTGTGTAGCCTGATTGTAGCAGAGTAAAAACTGCAATCTGATGGGGACTTCTAGCCGTAGATGCCTTACCTTAGAATATTCCCCAGGCGTCAGACTGGATCCGGATACTGTTGACGAGTACTACCCCTGAATGCCAGTAGGTGGAGTCATTTGGCTCCGCATGGCATAGTCTGCTCGGTCAGCACCAGAAATGACATGCATGGTTGTAGGAAAGTGCCACTTTTTGACTTGGTGTCTCCACTTCTGACTTGGTCAGCCCCAACACTTCTCACTGGTACTTGTTAATTTGATTGGTAGTGCACTGGGTCCCTGCTAACCTGGCCCCAGTGCTCTTGCCCTAAAACGATACAAATGTTAATTTTAACCCAATTGGCAAGGACTTTAGCACCCTTGTAAGAGCCTGGTAAATGGTGTCCATGGCATGGGTACTAAAGAGGGTCCCTGAGGGCTTCAACTTTTATTATGCCACTGAAGTGGACCAACACTGAAACTGCATGCAGACTGCCATTGCAGGATGCATGAAATGGTGCAAACCATTCCGAAAACACAACATTGCCCACTCTCTGTGTGCAAAGGCCAAAGTATACTGCATGATATGTAAGTCAACCCTACAGCAGGCCTGTAGAACCCTAAGGCAGGGTGCACTATAGTACCTGTGAGGGCACATATGCCTGAGCTGCTATGTCCCTGTGATGCCTGTAGGAGGCTTGCACAGTATATAGTGTCCACCTATGGTGAGGCACTGTGCACTGAGTCCAGGCAACCCTTAGTGATAGTGTTTAGGTCCCTGAAAACCAGAGCTCTCAAGGGATAGCTGTGGAGAGCAGCTAAGGCTTATCCAGGAGGGTGTAAAGCAGGTGCATTTACCACTATAGTCAGTCAGCAAGCTTGCACATAAAGAACCACACCAGGTGAGTATAAAAATACTTTGTATTTATAAGTACACATTTAACACTAACTTAGTATATCTCCTATCGGGAGATATGAAATGCACGCAAGAAATACTTCAGAAACAGGTAAGTAGCATAGGAAAATACATGGGCCCATATGGGGGGATTAACCATATACTAAAATAGTGGAATGTGAAATGGTTACCAAAACAGGACTAATACCGAAGGATGGAGGACCCCAGGGGAAGCACGAAACCACCCAAGGTGAGTAGCCAGGGACCCCAAAGTGCCCGAGTGCTTACTCCGGGTCAAACGTCCATAGGATAACACAGGGTATGTCCCGGTTGGATTTTTACGGTTCTAAGACCCTTCCCAAAGACCCCGAAGGAACCACTTGGATCAAGGAAGGTTGGAGAGTCACCCCACCCGTGGCTAACCAGGGAGCCCAGGTGCATAGGGGTGAAGTGGTGTCAGAACCGCTCATTGCCGCCGATGGAGGATTGTGGAGGATCAGCAGCTACAGAGTCTCGTAGACCAGGCTGGTGGAACCAGGATGTGGAATCCAGATGAGAAGAACCTGAAAGCAGAGGAGACCGAGTCCAAACCACCCGGAGGTGACCAGGAGGCACAAGAGCACAATACCAGCCCTTGTCGGAGATTCTTGCTGAAGCATGGTGAGGTTAAAGTTGCAGCTGTGGAGAGCAGGCGACGCAGGAGCACTGGAGCTGTCCACAAGCTGTCCCACGTCGGTCGACGAATGCAGGAAGGACAGTGGCCGGCAGGACCACCAACAAGCCATGGCAAACACATACATCGGTCTGCAGGAGCAGATGCTGTATTGCAGACCAGCAAGGTCTGTGGGTCTAACCCTATCAAGGGTAAGTCAGAGCCAGCCCTCAGCATGCAGGAGAGGTAGCTGGAATCGATGGAGCCCCATTGAGGACCCTCTGGCAGCAGGCACAAGTAGTTGCAGTGAAGCCTCCGCAGCACACAGATGATGAAGGCCCATGTAGCAGAGGATGCAGGCAGGATGTCGTTCTTGGAGCTGTGCAATGCTGGAGGCTGGGGCTTCTTGGAGCTTGATGATCTTTCGTGAAGCTCGCCAACAAGCCTGGGCAACGGCAAACAGACGCGGTACACAGGAAGGCGGTTCACGTCAGCTGGAGAGAGTGTAGCCTCCCAAGTTGCAGGGAACACTGGTCAGGCCTCTGGAGAACCAAAAAACCACCACCTGTGTTGCAGAACCGGGCAATGTCCGTGGGACAACAGGAGCAGCAAACCGGTTGTCAACCTAGAGGTGGCTGCGGATGCAGGGAAGTGACTCCTTCACTCCAAGGGAGATTCCTTCTTGCTTGTAGTCCTTAGTGACTCGGAGGATGCCAGGGCACAGAGTTGCAGAGCTTGAAGAAGCACAGGGACGAAGATGCAGCAGTAATCTTCCCACCGGGAGCAGTCTTGTCTTGGATCCTGGCTTGAAAAACAGCAGAGTTCCAGTGTCCTCTACCAGAAGTGTCTTTAAGCAGTCTTCAGACGACAGGCAGTCTGATCTTAAAGTTGTTGTCGGGACAAATCTAAGGACCCACCCTCAGGGAAGCCCTTAAGTAACCCTTAAAGGGGGAACAACCTCTTCTGTGATGACCTGTAGGAAGCTGGGTTTCTGTTGCAGTAACCCCCCACTTTTTGCCAGACCACTGATGCACTTTGACTTGATGTGCCCTGGGTCCCTGCCAATCAAGTTCCCAGGGCCTGTGTTCTTTCTCCAAAACTGTACCTTGTACCCCCAATTGGCACCTCTCTGGCCACATGTCAGTCCCTTGTAAATGGTACCATAGGTCCCCAGGGCACTGTGACCAGGGAAGATCTTTATGGGCTGCAGCACTTATTGTGCCACCCTTAGAGGCCCTGTACCTTTACACACACACACTGCCATTGCAGGCTGCGTGTTTTGGTGCAGAACAAAGTGAGGAGTCGACATGGCACACATCCCTGTGTGCCATGCCTACAACCCACTGCCCTGGCATAGGTCAGCCACCCCTCTAGCTGGGTGCACTATACCAGTGGTGAGGGTACAGGTGCATGAGCCCTGTACCCCTACAGTGTCTAAGCCAATTCTTAGACATTGTAAATGCAGTAATGCCATTAACAGTATATGGTGCTGGGAGTTTGTCATTACAAACTCCACAGCAGCATAATGGCTTTAATGAAAACTGGGAAGTTTGGTATCAAACTTCTCAGCACATTAAACCCACACTGATGCCAGTGTGGGATTTAATGAATAATGCACTCAGAGGGCATCTTAGAGATGCTCCCTGAAAATCTACCAGCCTCTGGTAGGTTCCTTGACTGGTACACGCCAGCATGCCACCACGAGACAGGTTTCTGGACCCCTAGGGTGGGAGCCTTCGCTCCCTGAGCCCCAGAAACAAAGCCTTTCCTGGGCGAGGTGTTCACACCTCCCCTAGGCCAGGAAGAGCCATCTGTGGCAGGGGAGCTTCAAAGGCCTTGCAGCCTTTGTAATGCGACCCCCAGCCTCTCCTGCTATCAGGATCAGGCCCCCTTCCTGTCTCCCCTCCTTTTCGGCAGGAAGACAGGCGGGAAAAATTAGCCAGCCCAAAAAGTGTGCCCACCTCAGCCAACCCCACCCCTCAGGTGGGGGAGGCGAGGTGGAGCCCACATTCCTCAGTGTCCGCCATCTTGCAGATGGCAGGCACGCCCCAATCAGGATTAGGGATTGTGCTCACTCACCCACGTGGGGTGAGCACACCAAGGGTGGTGTCACCATAAGGTCAGTAGCCCATTGAATACTGACCTCGAGACCCCTAAACCGCCCCCTAAATACAGTATTTAGGGGGCAGGCCTGAACAAAGAACTCAGACAAGAAACCAGAAGAAGAAGGACCGAACAGCCGTGCCGAAGCTAACAGGAGGATGCCAACTGACTCGGCCCCAGCCCTACCGGCCTGTCCCCACCTCGAACCTGCAGCCAGCAGCCTCAAGAACCCCGAGGACCTGCCCTGCCTTAAAAAGAAAAGACTATCTCCTGTGAACACCGGATTTGTTCACCAACAGACTCCAGGTCCGGCAAGTCTGCACCCGACGCCCACGGCCCGAGTTCGAGTGTCCCAACACCAAGAGGAGGCCTCCCTGGCGATCCTGACCAGAGATCCAGTGATCCCTGATCTGCCTCCAGCCGACGCCTGCAGCCTCAAACTGGAAGGTCCCCCCCCCCAACCGCGACCAGGAGCTGGTAAGAAGATCCGACCCTAAAAGGCACCCCTGCACCTGACGCCCCACGGCCTTGGGTGACCCAACCAACGGTGCCTAACCAACCCCCAGTATCCCAACTTACCTCTCCAAGTGGTGGTCGCACCCAGAAGACCTTCGTCCCCGAGCCTGCAGTGTGTTCGCAAACCAAAGACTCCCCATTGAAAGCTACAGGGCTCCCGACGCAAAAACAGCACTCTTCACCCGGCCGCCCCAGTGCCGCTGAGGGTGCACCTTTTGTGCTGGCTTAAACCCCCATTTCCCCTGAGCTTAAGTCCAGGAGCTTTGCTCCCACAACCCAGTGGCCTGCTCGTAAGCAGCCACCAACCGGAGGCCTTCTATCACCCATTGGATAACATTGGGCCTCAGCACTCTGCACCCGGCCGCCCTAGTGTCGCTGAGGGTGTAACAAGAGTGCATCCTTGACCCTGGGGGACCCCTGAGTCTACCCCCAGAATACCAACTCCCACAACCGAATACTTACCTCTGAACCGATAACCCTAATTTCCTCCATAGGATAACATTGACTGTATTTCTGTGAAAATTTTCTAAGTGTGGAGTTGGAAAATCTATGAAACCCTTTAAAACTGTTACTAAATAACAAAACCGCTTTTACTTACCCGTTTACAGGAAATGTCCCAGTGCAGTATCCAGGTATACTGCACTGTGTAAGAAAAGTAATCTGTAAAGTAATCTACTTAACATTCTACTAAAAAGCCAATACAAAGTATATGTACAGTATCTCAAAAGCATTGCATTACTAGTAACTCTACTGTAATCAAATTTAAGGGCATATACAATTGCAATTCAAACGGTTTACAAACTGCATTACTACTGTAAAGTATTTATTGCTTACCTGTGCCAGGCTTGCTTGGTTCTAGAAAATAAAATAACTAAAAGAATATTTTTTTATACAAAACCTATTGGTCTGAAGTTCAGTCTTTGAGTGTGTGATATCATTTGCTGATTGAGTGTGTACAACAAATGCTTAACACTACCCTCTGATAAAGCCTTAGTGCTCGACCACACTACCACAAATAGAGAGTAAGGTGTTATCTACTTTTACCTCTGCCTACCTTTTGGGTTCCACGGGACTCTGTGCACACTATACCTCACTTTGGTATAGTATATATAGAGCCAGCTTCCTACATTGGTGGCAGCGGTGGGCTATACAACTTTGCATTTGTTGGACTAACTTGGTTACCACCTGATCACACAACAGAACTCTTAAATTGTCTTTAGAATTCTGAATTTTGAATTGTCAAATTTTTCCAAATTACTAAAAGTCTTGTTAGGGCCTTGGTTAAGTCCCTTTAGAATTTAGAAAAATACAAATTCACTTTAGTTAGGGATAAGAGGGGTTAGACTTTTTTAACAATGTCTCTTAAGAAGAATCCAGCTGTTAGTGAAGATAACCACAATGGCATAGAGGAGCAGGTAGAGGAGCTCGACCTAACTCCTTACCTCCATTTATCTTTTAGTTTAGTTTGGATTTATACAGCGCGTAGCTGCCCCAGCAACGGGGCGTCCCAGCGCTACCCAAAGTACAGGTGACTTAAAAAATAACGCCCAGCCCACATGAAAAAAGAAAAGGAGGTAAGGTCCCTATGCAAAATGAAAAATATAACCATGGAGTCCCATCCCACCAAACAAAAGCTCCAGGAGATATTGGCTGGGTATGCTAAGGACCATCCCTCTGAGAATGGTGAAAACCTCTCAGATGTGGAACAAGATGGAGGGGATGAGGAGATAAACCACCCCCCCCCCCCACTTCACAGGGAGAGAAGGGCCCCTCCTTGGCCCTGAATCCAAGAATAAACCTCAGTACCTAGAGTCCACACAGGTGGACCAGGTGCTACTGAGGACAGCCTCAATGAGAACATCCTGCTAGCCAGGTTGAACAAAAAATTAGACCTAGAGACCAGACTCCTGGCTCTAGAAAACGAAAGAGCAGAGATGAGCCTAGGACCCATCAATGGTGGCAGCAATTTAAAAAATGTAGAAAAAGAAGGATCCTATGATCCCAAAATCCCCAAAGGGATTGTCCCTAAATTTGAGGATGGTGATGATATCACCAAGTTGTTCACAGCCTTTGAGAGGGCTTGTGAAGCCAGAAAAGTGAAGAAAACTCACTGGGGGGGCACTCCTTTGGGAACTGTTCTCTGGTAAGTACCGAGACAAACTTCTGACCCTCAGTGGGGCAGATGCTGGGTCTTATGACCTCATGAAGAGAACTCTGATTGAGGGATTTGGACTCACAACTGAGGAGTATAGAATTAGATTCAGGGGGCTCAGAAAACCTAGAGTCATCCCTGGGTGGAATTTGTAGACTACTCAATGAAAACACTAGGTGGCTGGTTGACTGGAAGTAAAGTGCAAGATTATGATGGTCTTTATAATTTGTTCATGAAAGAGCACATATTAAGTGATTGCATTAATGAAAAGTTGCATCAGTACCTGGTAGACCTAGGTCCAATTTCTCCCCAAGAATTGGGAAAGAAGGCAGACCACTGGGTCAAAACACTGGTAACTAGGACGTCCACTGGGGGTGACCAAAAGAAAGGGGTTACAAAACCTCCCCAGAGGAAAGACAGTGAGTATCTTAAGGATAAAAGGAAGGAGTCCCAGATAGCCCCCAAAAACCTGTGCAGGAGGGTGGGCCTAAAGACACCTCGCAAACTAAAACTGGGTACCAAGGTAAGAGTTGGGATCCCAACAAGGTATGGTGTCACAACTTTCAAAAGACAGGACACCACACCAAGGACACTAGCTGTCCTAAAAATACAGCCCCTAGTGTAGCTCCAGGGGTTGCCCGTGTAGCTTTGGAGGATGATTCCTCAGATGAGGAAGTCCTCCTAAACTTCAACTGGAAAATGGGCCCAAAAGGTGAGTTGGAGATTCCAGAGGGGAGTAGACACTTCCACCTCCTACTGGTGAATGGAATCCCAGCCACTGCCCTGAGAGATACCTGTGCCAGTCACACTGTGGTGTCTGGCAGGTTGGTTCTCTCAAACCAGTATGTCCCAGGGGAAACAAAAAGAGTAAGGGCTGTCCCAGGGGATGTCACTGTTAGGCCTGTGGCTGTAGTGCCCCTAGAAATAGCTGGGTCCCTTAGTTGGAGAAAGGTGGTAGTCAATAAACACCTCCCCCTTGATTGTCTCCTTGAGAATGACCACCCAGAGGTTGGTCTGAGCCAAAGAGAGGTACTGGTCCAGTGCCAGACCTCACTCAAGGAACCTGGGGGGGGGGGCTGAACCTGCAGCTAGTGCAGCTACGCCCCAAAAGAAAAGACAGTGTAGGAAAGTTGGACAACTGTTAGCCACAGTTCCAGTGTGCCAGGGAGATTCTATCCCAGTGAGGGAGAACTCCAAAATTGGCACTGGTGAAGTCCCCCCTAGCCAACAAAGACCTGACTAGTCGGGCAACTGTCCAGCCTGAGTTGGTGGCTCCTCAGCTGGCAGAACAGAGGGTGGAAGAAGGGTATTCACTACCAAGTGTAGAGACCCCCTACCCTAAATCAGCAGACAGGCCACCAGAACCCAAAGAAGCCTGTAAGTTAGCTACTTCACCTGCCAGTGAAGAGCTAAAGGTGTGGTTCTGGGCACTGACAGCTGCCAGTAGCCTCAGCTGGTGTTAGCCTTCATGGCAGCACTGTCCTTGTCATGGTGACCTAGCCCCCTGCCAAATAGCAAGTTAGGCCCCCTGACCCTACTGGTCATGGTGGGGTTGCTCAAGCTGTGGGTAACCTCTGTGGGTAAGCTGGGTTTTGCCCTAGCTAAGTTAGAATTTACAGAGGTAGGCACCTATGAACCCAAACTAAAAAGATGGGGTAAAGAGCTAGGAAAGGAGCATTGTGAATCATGTCCTGAAACTGTTGAGGTAGGCCAGCTCCCCAAAGGGACTGACCTGGACAGAAGGATGTAAGGCAGAGTAGGCCCTGCAACTTTCAAACCACTTCCTCTACTCTTCCTCGCCTGAAAGACTAAAACGACTCTCCCAGGTTTGGCAGGCCTGTGTTCTTTCCCCAAAATTGTACCCTGTACCCCCAATTGGCACCTCTCTGGCCTCATGTCAGTCCCTTGTAAAAGGTACCATGGGTGCCATGGGCACTGTGGCCAGGGAAGGCCTCTAAGGGCAGCAGCACTTATTGTGCCACCCTTAGAGGCCCTGTACCTTTACACACACACATTGCCATTGCAGGCTGCGTGTTTTGGTGCAGAACAAAGTGAAGTCGACATGGCACATATCCCTGTGTGCCATGCCTACAACCCATTGCCCTGGCATAAGTCAGCCGTGCACAAGCCCTGTACCCCTACAGTGTCTAAGCCAATTTTTAGATATTGTAAGTGCAGTAATGCCATTAAGAGTATATGGTGCTGGGAGTTTGTCATTACGAACATCACAGCACCATAATGGCTTTACTGAAAATTGGGAAGTTTGGTATCAAACTATTCAGCACATTAAACCCACACTGATGCCAGTGTGGGATTTAATGAAAAATGCACTCAGAGGGCATCTTGGAGATGCCCCCTGAAGACAACCAGCCTCTGGTGGGTTCCTTGACTCGTACACACCAGCCTGCCACCACGAGACAGGTTTCTGGACCCCTAGGGTGGGAGCCTTTGCTCCTTGAGCCCAGAAACAAAGCCTTTTCATGGGGCGAGGTGTACACACCTCCCCCAGGCCAGGAAGAGCCATCTGTGGCAGGGGAGCCTCAAAGGCCTTGCAGCCTTTGTAATGCGACCCCCAGCCTCACCTGCTATCAGGAGCAGGCCCCCTTCCTGTCTACCCTCCTTTTCGGCGGAAAGACGGGTGAGAAAAATTAGCCAGCCCAGAAGGTGTGCCCACCTCTGCCAACCCCACCCCTCAGGTGGGGGAGGCGAGGTGCAGCCCACTCCTCAGTGCCCGCCATCTTGCAAATGGGAGGCACTCTCCAATCAGGATTAGGGATTGTGCTCACTCCCCCACGTGAGGTGAGCATACCAAGGGTGTAGTCACCCTAAGGTCAGTAGCCCATTGGCTACTGACCTCGAGACCCCTAAACTGCCCCCTTAATACAGTATTTAAGGTGCAGCCCTGAACCAAGAACTCAGACAAGTAACCAGAAGAAGAAAAGAAGAAGGACCTAACAGCTGTGCCGAAGCTAACAAGAGGAGGACGCCCACTGACTTGGCCCCAGCCCTACCGGCCTGTCCTCACCTCGAACCTGCAGAAGCGAAACTCCGGTGTGTCCTGCAGCCAGCAGCCTCAAGAACCCCGACGACCTGCCCTGCCTTCAAAAGAAAATACACCGTCTCCCCGTAACACAGGATTTGTTCACCAACAGACTCCAGGTCTGGCAAAGTCCGCGAGTCTGCACCAGACGCCCACGGCACGAGTTCGAGTGGCCCAACACCAAGAGGAGGTCTCCCTGGCGATCCTGACCCGAGATCCGGTGATCCCTGACCTGTCTCAAGCCTCCAGCCAACGCATGCAGCCTCAAACCGGAAGGTCCCCCCCCCAACCGCGACCAGGAGCTGGTAAGAAGATCCGACCCTAAAAGGCACCCCTGCACCCGACGCCACACGGCCTTGGGTGGCACAAACGACTGTGCCTAACCAACCCCCAGCATCCCAACTTACCTCTCCAAGTGGTGGTCGCACCCAGAATACCTTCGTCCCTGACCCTGCAGTGTGTTTGCAAACCGGAGACTCTCCATTGAAAGCTACAGGACTCCCGACGCCAAAACATCACTCTGCACCCGGCCGCCCCAGTGCCGTTGAGGGTGCACCTTTTGTGCTGGCTTAAACCCCCATTTGCCCTGAGCTTAAGTCTAGGAGCTTTGCTCCCACAACCCAGTGGCCTGCTCGTAAGCAGCCAACAACCGGAGGCCCCCTATCCCCCATTGGATAACATTGGGCCTCAGCACTCTGCACCCGCCGCCCTCGTGCCGCTGAGGGTGTAACAAGAGTGCATCCTTGACCCTGGGGGACCCCTGAGTCTACCCCCAGAATACCAACTCCCACAACCGAATACTAACCTTTGAACCGATAGCCCTGTTTTGCTCCATAGGATAACATTGACTGTTATTCTGTGAAAACTTTCCAAGTGTGGAGTTGTAAAATCTATGAAACCCTTTAAAACTGTAACTAAATTACAAAAACGCTTTTATTTACCTGTTTACAGGAAATGTCCCAGTGCAGTATCCAGGTATACTGCACTGTGTAAGAAAAGTACTCTGTAAAGTAATCTACTTGACATTCTACTAAAAAGCCTATACAAAGTATATGTACAGTATTTCAAAAGCATTGCATTACTAGTAACTCTACTGTAATCAAATCTAAGTGCATATACAATTGCAATTCAAACTGTTTACAAACTGCATTACTACTGTAAAGTATTTATTGCTTACCAGTGCCAGGCTTGCTTGGTTCTAGAAAATAAAATAACTAAAAGAATATTTTTTTATACAAAACCATTTGGTCTGAAGTTCAGTCTTTGTGTGTTATATCATTTGCTGATTGAGTATGTACAACAAATGCTTAACACTACCCTCTGATAAAGCCTTACTGATCGACCACACTACCACAAATAGAGAGTAAGGTGCTATCTACTTTTACCTCTGCCTACCTTTGGGTTTCCACTGGACTCTGTGCACACTATACCTCACTTTGGTATAGTATATATAGAGCCAGCTTCCTACATGACCCACCTATCTGGGGGAGTCTGGGACAATACTCAGCTGGCTTAGCCAGTCAGATACTCCCAGGGGTCAAGATTCAACATGGCAGAATCAAGTGGCCACCTGGAGGAGCTCTGGCCACCTCCCTAGAGAGGAGCTGGACAGGGGGGTGGGCACTCCCCTGTCCTTTCTGTAGTTCCACATCAGAGTGGGAGCCAAGGGCTCCTGAACTGGGCAAAACTGTCTATGCAAGGAGGGCACCAAATGTGCCCTTCAATTCAGTCTAGTGGCGCTCGGAAATTCCCCCACCCTACCTAATTCTAAAGGAGATGTCACACCTTCCTTCGCAGGAAATCCTCTGTTCAGCTTCCCCTGTCCGAGTTAAGCTCATCAGCAGGGGGGCAGAACACTGTCTAGGTTTGGAGCAGCGCGAGCTGGCAGGCAGACCCTGTAAGGCTACACAGGTAGGTATTGGGGGTCCTGTAAGGAGCCCCCCAGTACATGGTATCATGCAACTAACACTGGAATCTGAAAGAGACACGTTAGTGACAGATTCCTTACCTTAGAATATCCCCAGGCGTCAGGCTGGATCCGGAAAGTTTTTGCGTAGCAGTACCCTTGCGCGTCGGTAGGCGGCGTCGTGCGGCTCCGCATCTGTCGTCGGCGTCGTGATCGCCGGGATGACGTCGCGGGCAGTACTTAGACGCCGCCCCTGCGCGCTGACGTCAGTTCTTCTTTTTCCGCGCCAGTAAGCGCAGATCAGGGAAGAGCAGTGCCCTAGTCAATTTTTGACTACATTTTTTGTGAATTTTTTTCACTGTTTCTTTTTGAGTCTTCATCGACTCCTAGGTGTCGTAGGGATGCCAGGCTTCAAGCCATGCGACGCCTGTGGTCGAATGATGTCGATCACAGACCCGCATCTACTACTGTCTCGGCCGAGACCACGACATGAAGTCGTGTCCTGACTGCCGGAAACTTCACCCGAAGGCTTTGCGAGAGCGGTCTCGAAAGCTACTCGAGGTCCGGCAGTCGGCTCCGCGCCCGGGAGAGGTCGAGGGGCCGGTCGCGGAGCCCCCGCCGGTCGTCGGAGTCCAAGCCTTCGCGCTCCTCGGGTAAGTCGAAGCACAAAAAGTCTAGGAAGCATCATCGCTCTAAGACTTCGCCTCGCCGGTCTCGCGACTCGGCTGAGGCCCTTGTCGGCACCGTCCCCGGACGTGCCTGTGGAGCCGCCCCCGCATTACCCGTCCTTTCCGGGTTCGGGGGCGACTCCGGCCGAAATACAGGAATTCCTGTCGGCCATGGCCCGCCTCTTCGGGCCTCAAGGTCCCTCCGGTGCGCCTTCGGGCTCCGCGGGCCCTGATGGGGTTGCTCCGTCGTCGCCGACTCCGGTCCCGGCGTCGCCTGTCCCGCCAGCCTTCATCTCGGCTCCGGCCCCGGCCTCGATTCCGGCTCCGGTGGTACCGCAACCCCCATCGACGCCGGTTGACCTAACCATGCCTCCGCCGACGCCGATGTCCCCGGTGCCGTTCCTGACGCCGTCCGGGGCTCCGGACGGCGTCGTTCCCCGGTTGTCTCCGGCTCCGGACATGGAGCCAGACCGACGTCGCTCGACGCCGGCTCCGGCGCCGATGAGACCTTGGGTCCCAAATGTCCCTCCTCCTCCATATTTTGAACAAGAGGAGGACCAGGAGAGCTGGGAGGGGTCGGAAGACCCTCTCACACAACAGTGTGAGTATGATCAGGACTGGGCTGAGGAACTTGGGGATGCCAGTGGTCTAGACACTTCCCCTGACACTGGCATGCTGTCTCCTCCCGTGGCTACGGAGGAGGGAGCAAACTTCGCAACGGTGTTGCGTAGAGCAGCTGGAGCCTTGCACCTCCAATTGCCTACTGTGGCTGTCAGGAATAATCTCCTGACGGAAGTGCTTCAGCCGGCAGCTTCCTCCACGGAGACTGTGCTGCCGTTTAATGATGCACTGACTGACGTTCTTTGGGCGCCTGGTCCAAGCCCACCACAGGGGCTCCTGTGGATAGGAACGTGGCCCGACGCCATCGCGCTGCTCCGGGCGACCCCTTGTTTCTCTCCCAACTTCCCACCCCCGAGAGCTTGGTTGTCCAAGCCTCTGCCTCCCAAACCGCCTTCCCTACCGCCCCTCCGGATAGGGAATCCAAACGCCTGGACCAATTTGGGAAGAAGGCTTTCTCTTCCTCCAGTGCTGGCTTGCGGTCCGTCAACACCGCTTGCCTTTTGGGCCGATATACCCACTCCCTGTGGGATTCGGTGGCGGCTGTTTTGCCACAGTGTTCTGAGGAGGTCCAGACACTGCTTACCCGCGCCATTGCGGAAGGAAGAGATGCGGCTAAATACACCATACGTTGTGGCCTTGATACCGCCGACTCGCTGGGCAGATCGCTTGCAACGACGGTGGCGCTACGTCGCCACGCCTGGCTGAGAACAACTGGTTTCTCGGGTGATGTCCAGAATACACTCATGGACATGCCCTTTGATGGAGTCGGTCTTTTGGTTCCAAAGCAGACCATGCGCTGGAGCGTTTTAAGGACTCACGGGCTACTGCCAAGTCCCTGGGCCTTTCTGTTGTACGCCCTCTGCTTTTCGCCCCTTTCGTGGCCACGGAAGGGGCACCCAGTCACGTCAGCTGCCCAGCCACCGGCCCGCGCAGCAAGCGTCTTCGCGTGGCCGAGGACGTGGATACCGCCGTGGCGGTTCGGGCAACCAGCGTGCGGGTCAGGCCACCACCTCCAACCTGTCTGCGGCCTCTAAGCCCTCCTAGTCCCTCCTTTCCGGTGCACAGCACGCCAGTAGGGGGCAGGGTCCGCCATCACCTTCACCACTGGCGTCCCATCACCTCGGACAGGTGGGTCTTGGACATTGTCCGAAGGGGCTACTCCTCCCCTTCGAGACCACCCCCCAGCCATGCCACCTCAATTCCACCGCATGTCAGGGGATCACTTGGTGCTTCTGCAGAAGGAAGTCACGGCCCTCTTGGCCAAGAGGGCCATCGAGCATGTTCCGACCCCAGAAGTAGGACGTGGTTGCTACTCCCACTACTTTCTGGTGCCCAAAAGGACAAGGAGGACATGCGTCCTATCTTGGACCTCCGGAACGTCAATCGCTTCCTCCGGAAGGAGAAGTTCAAGATGCTCACCCTAGCTCAGGTCTTGACTGCCCTCGACCCTGGAGACTGGTTGGTAGCGTTGGACTTGCAGGACGCTTATTTCCACATCCTCGTCCTGCCGGCCCACCGGCGTTACCTACGGTTCACGGTAGGCCTCGAGCATTTTCAGTTCACTGTGCTCCCTTTGGCCTTACAAGTGCCCCTCGGGTGTTCACGAAAGTGATGGCGGTGGTCGCAGCTTATCTGCGCCGGGCAGGGGTTCCAGTCTTCCCCTACCTCGACGACTGGCTGCTGAAGGCGGGCTCGTCCCAGGCAGTCGTCTCCCACCTCCAGACTACGGCCGAACTCCTGCACTCGCTGGGGTTCTCCATCAATGTGCCGAAGTCGCATCTGATTCCTTCTCCACAGCTCCTTTTCATCGGAGCAGTTCTGGACACGACGCAGTTTCGGGCCTATCCTCCCAAACGGCGAGTCCGGGATATTCAGGCGATGATTCCAATCTTTCAGCCTTTATCCTGGGTTTCGGTACGGATGACCCTGAGGCTGCTGGGCCTCATGGCCTCCTGCATCCTGCTGGTCGATCATGCCAGATGGCATATGCGGGCTCTGCAGTGGGACCTGAAGTTCCAGTGGGCGCAGCACCAGGGCAACCTGTCCGATTACGTCCAGATCTCGGAGGGGGCTGCAAAACAGTTGCAGTGGTGGCTCTCGAACCGGCAATGGGTCATGGGCAGATCCCTCTCCCTTCCCCAGCCAGAGCACACAGTTGTGACTGACGCGTCCCTTCTGGGATGGGGCGGTCACATGGGAGAGGCGGAGATCAGAGGCCTCTGGTCTCCGCCGGAGTCCCGGCTCCATATCAACATTCTGGAGCTCCGGGCGATCCGACTTGCACTCAAGGCATTCCTTCCCTCTGTCAAAGGGAAGGTAGTGCAGGTGTTCACAGACAACACCACCGCCATGTGGTACTGCAACAAACAAGGCGGGGTGGGGTCGTGGACCCTCTGTCAGGAGGCTCTGCGCCTCTGGACATGGCTAGAACATCAGGGCATGTTCCTGATGGTTCAACACCTGGGAGGTTCCCTGAACGCCAGGGCGGACGAACTCAGCCGCAGGTGCATGATGGATCACGAATGGCGTCTTCACTCGGAAGTGGCTCAAGGTCTCTTTCTGCAGTGGGGAGAGCCTTGGTTAGATCTATTCGCCACCGAAGAGAACGCGCAATGTCATCAGTTCTGCGCGTTGGAATTTCCAAGGCGGCACTCGCTCGGCGACGCTTTTCGTCGCGAGTGGAGTTGCGGTCTGTTCTACGCCTTTCCGCCTATACCACTTCTACCCAGAGTGTTGAAGAAGATTCGGCGCGACCGGGCCCAAGTCATCCATGTGGCTCCGGACTGGGCTCGAAGAGTTTGGTATCCCGAGCTACTCAGTATGAGCGTCAATCCCCCGATCCGTCTGCCTCTTCGGGAGGATCTTCTGTCGCAGCAGCAGGGGACGGTCCTCCACCCGAACCTGTCCAGCCTCCACCTGCTTGCGTGGAGATTGAGCGGCGGCAGTTGATTCCTTTCGACTTGCCTCCCGAAGTTTGTGATGTGATTCTGGCAGCCAGGCGTCCCTCCACTAAGGTGGTATACGCCTGCAGGTGGAACAAGTTTGTGGCATGGTGCACAGCAAAGGCTGTGAATCCTCTTTCTGAGGTTCTTCTGTTCCTTCTTTCCCTGGCCCAACAGGGTTGTGCCCTGGGTACCATCAAGGGCTATCTCTGTGCCATCTCGGCCTTCCTCAGGATTCCTGATCAGCCCTCCCTTTTTAAGTCCCCTGTTGTTAACAGGTTTCTAAAAGGCATTACACACCTCTTCCCTCCTGTTCCGTTTGTGATGCCTCAGTGGGACTTGAACTTGGTTCTTACCTTTCTCATGTGCGCTCCCTTTGAGCCTCTACATAACTGTCCTCTTCGTCTTCTGACTCTGAAGACAGCCTTTCTGGTGGCCATCACCTCCGCTCGCCGGGTGAGTGAGCTCCAGGCTCTATCATGCAAACCTCCCTTTCTGTCTGTCCATCCAGACAAGGTTGTTCTTAGGACGCGTCCGTCCTTCTTGCCAAAGGTGGTTACTGCCTCCCACATTGGGCAGACCATCACTTTGCCCACCTTCTTTCCGCCTCCGCATCCTTCCAGAGAGGAAGAGAGGCTCCACCGTCTGGACCCAAAACGTGCGCTTTCCTTTTATATCAATCGCACACAACACTTCCGGGTGGATGACCAGCTCTTTGTTGGCTACGTGGGCGCCAAAAAAGGTCGGGCGGTGCACAAGAGAACCATCTCCCGCTGGGTAACCTTGTGTATCAAAGCCTGCTATTCTTTGGCTCAGAAGGAGCCTCCTGTTGGGCTGCGTGCCCATTCCACCAGGGCAACGGCTGCTACCGCGGCTTTGGGCCGATGTGTTCCGCTGCAGGATATCTGTCAGGCAGCTAAGTGGGCCTCGCTGCACACGTTTACAAAGCATTACTGCCTTGACAGTCAGGTCCGGAGGGACGGCTTCTTTGGCCGTTCTGTCCTCCGGGACTTCCTTGTCTGATCTTTGTTCGCAGACCCACCACCGTGGTTGGTATTGCTGGGGTATCTATTCTAAGGTAAGGAATCTGTCACTAACGTGTCTCTTTCAGATGCACAAGTTACTAACTTGTGTAACGATATATCTGTAAGAGACAGTAGTAAGTGACAGATTCCTTACCGCCCCACCCATCCTCCCCGTTCTGCGAACTGATTTCTAGGGTTAAGGACATCCCTTTCAGGGCCCTAGTATTTTTCAGACACCTATGTCAGCTTCTTGCATGGCTCTGCGTTCCTGGCGCGGAAAGTCGTGTACAGAACTGACGTCAGCGCGCAGGGGCGGCGTCTAAGTACAGCCCGCGACGTCATCCCGGCGATCACGACGCCGACGACGGACGCGGAGCCGCACGACGCCACCTACCGACGCGCAAGGGTACTGCTACGCAAAAACTTTCCGGATCCAGCCTGACGCCTGGGGATATTCTAAGGTAAGGTATCTGTCACTAACTACTGTCTCTTACAGATATATCGTTACACAAGTTAGTAACTTGTGCATCAGTGTAGTTGCATGATTCCAACATGTTTAACACCACACATGACAAGGTTCGGAGTAGCCATTATGTAGTTGACCATCTCGACTTGCCAGTATCCGCTACACACCTTATAATGGCTGCCCTGCACTCACAACGCCCATAGAATGGAGTTTGTGGTTTGTAGGGGTACCTCAGCCCGTGCAGGGGTACCAGCACACTTAGAACCATGCACCCTGCCCTTAAACTGAAAGGCCAACCTTAGGGGTGACTTATGGGTTAAAAGTGCAGTGACCGGGATATAAGGAAAGCCTTATGTCTAAAGTGAAAGGTGCATGCACCACTTCACACAGACTGCGGTGGCAACTCTGCAGACACAGTTTGCATGGGTGGCATAATGCATGCTGCAGCCCATGGGTGACCCCTAGTATACCATGCCCCGGCTACCTCAGTACCATATACTAGGGACTTACAATGGTACCCCAGTAAGCCAATTGTGAGGTGTACAAAGTATTAACCAAACACAAGGAGATGATGGACGGAGCACTGAAACTTTTCAGACACTCACCCCCAGTCACAGATCTGGGTTGAATCCATCATCATTCTTTAGCTCACTTCGCCACCTCAGTTCAGACCCAGCCATATGCAAATCAGTCACAGGCACAGGGTCAAGACTGATTTGCATGTAGCTCGGTCTGAACGGAGGTGGCGAAGTGAGCTAAAGAACGGTGATGGATTCAACCCAGATCTGTGACCTGGGGTGAGTGTCTGAAAAGTTTCAGCTCTCCGTCCATTATCTCCTTGTGTTTGCTTTGTTCACCCTAAGTTGGCAGGGTATGCCCAGACGTGGGTCCCTTGCTCACTTTGCCACTGGATTCAAGCTAGTCTGGCTGATGAGGGCTGCTACCCCGAAACCAGTCTCAGGATGCTTGTTTCTGGTTCAGCGAAGACCTGGCTTGACAGTTCAGGCTGGACTGTTCCCATGAGGCACAGGGTCAAGACTGATTTGCATATAGCTGCATCTGAACTGAGGTGGCGAAGTGAGCTAAAGAACGATGATGGATTCACCCCAGATATGTGACTGGGGGTGAGTGTCTGAAAAGTTTCAGCGCTCCGTCCATCATCTCCTTGTGTTTGCTTTGTTCGCTTTAAGTTGGCAGGGTATGCCCAGACGTGGGTCCCTTGCTCACTTTGCCACTGGATTCAAGCTAGCCTGGCTGATGAGGGGTGCTACCTGTCGATCATCTCCTTGTATTTGCCGTGTATAAAGTATTTACCATAGAATTTAGAGGAGAGAGCAATGCTTCTGGGGTCCTGGTTAGCAGCATCCCAGTGAGCTACAATTAAAACACCCGGACACCAGGCAAAGTGGGGGTATCTATGCCAGAAAGATCCTACTTTGCTACACTGGGCCCAAGTCATTCTTGTGGCTCCAGACTGGGCACGCATAGTCTGGTATCCCGAGCTTCTCAGCCTGAGCATCAATCCTTAGAAGATCCTCTCGAAGAGGCAGCCTGATCTGTCTCAGCAGCAGGGGAGGGCCCTCCACCCAAACCTGTCAACTCGCCGCCTTCTTGCGTGGAGATTGAGCGGTGACAGTTGACAGCTTTCGGCCTGTTATTCTGGTAGCCAGGCATCCCTCCACCAAAATAATATACGCCTGCTGATGGAAGAAATGTGTATTATATTGTACTGAAAAGTCTATTGACCTTCTTTCTGCTTCTCTTTCAGATGTCCTTTTTAGGTCGAGCCTGGGCAGCGCATGCGCTTCCCTGCAAGGCATGCTGTATTCAGGTAGGGACTTGAAGCTCCGCCCACTTTCAGCCCATATTTTTCATTGGCTTGTCATTTTCTACTGTAAGCTGTGGCTGTTCATTGGTCAATAGGCTTAGTAGTCCCTCCTTAGTACCGCGTTGTTTCATTTTGTAACCTCCCATGGCGACCCCCTGTTACGTGTGTTGTTACTCGGTAGGCTTTAATTACAGCCTCCGAGCGCTATTTTCTCAAATAGCTTTGTCCTGCCTGCTGCTGCAGGCAGGACAGGCTCTATCCTAATGCTTTTTTTTTATAGCACGGGCGCCGAACGCATTTGCAGTGCAATAGGTCTCGCATTTGCGAGAGTTTAAGCTATTGGCATTGTAAATGGCAATGCCTTTTATTTATCTGTTTTAAAAACAACACATAAATAAAAGGCATTGTCATTTACAATGCCAATAGCTCAAACTCTCGTAAATGCAAGACCTATTTCATTGTAAATGCTTGTTATTTTTACCCTTGCCCAGCAGGGCTCTACTCTGGGCACTCTAAAGGGTTACCTTTCTGCTCTGTCTGTCTTTTTGCGGCTGCCTGACCAACCCTCTGTTTTTTTAAGTCCCCTATTGTAAATACATTTCTTAAAGGTCTTGTAAATGTTTCTTCCTTCTCCTTTCATTATGCCTCAGTGCGACCTTCATTTGGTTCTCACTTTCGTAATGTGTGCCCTTTTCAAGCCTCTTCATAATTGTCCCCTCCGGCTGCTCACCATCAAGACAGCCTTTTTCGTGGCAATAGCATCTGCCGGAGGGTGAGTGAGCTGCAGGCTTTATCATCCAATCCTCCTTTCCGTTCTGTTTTTCCAGATAAACTGGTGCTTTGCACTAGGGCCTCTTTCCTCCCGAAAGTGGTAACACCATTCCATGTGGGCCAATCCGTCACCTTGGCCACTTTCTACGCTCCTCCACATCCTTCAAAATAGGAGGAGCGACTCCATCGTCTAGACTCAAAAAGAGTGTTCCGGTGGATGACCAACACTTCATGGGGTATGTTGGAGCGAAGAAGCGTCGGGCATTGCAGAAACTAACCATTTCCCGCTGGGTCATTCTCTGTATTAAAATCTGCAACACACTGTCCATGAAGCAGCCCCCTGAGAGCTAAAGCTGCGACCACTGCGCTATCATGTGGAGTCCCGGTCCTTGACATCTGCCAGGCAGCAACGTCGGCACCCTTGCACACATTCACCAAACATTACTGCCTGGACAGTCTGAGACATCTAGCCGCAGATTCCTTAACTTTTGAATTCTCCCCGGGCGCCAGTCTGGATCTGGAAATTTGTCAGCAGTACCTCTGCGTGCCGGGGGACGGCGTCATACGGCACCGCGATGACGTCGACTCTGGCCCTGACGTCAGTGGAGCCATATAAGTCCCCTCTGGCGCGCAGACGTCAGTTTCTTCTTTTCCGCGCTGTAACTCTGATCCGAAGAAGCGGTTCCTCAAATCGATTTTTTTCCTGACGTGCTTCGACACTTTGTCGGTGGAACAGTGTTCCTTTGTCTGATGTCTACAGGTTATCAAACCTTGTGGGTCTTGTAACCGACATATGTCAGTGACAAACCCGCATACTATTTGTATGTGGTATTTAGGCGAGCACCACGACGCCGAAGATTGTGGCTCCTGCCAGAAACTAAAACCGAAGTTGTTAAAGGAGCGACGGTTGAAGTTGATCGCTGCACATGTGTCACGATCCTCGGAGGCTTCCCAGCCTCGGTCTTCGTCGTCTCGGGAAAAGCGAGGTCGATCTAGGAGCCGAAGCCGGTCTGGAGGACATCGTTCTCCAGGGAATTCAAAAGATAAGGGGCAGTTGAAGTTGCGGCATTCTCGGACTTCACTGCGTGGGGACTAAGCCTCCCATGGCTCCTCCCGCTGAACGGTTGAGGAGGCAGTACGCTACTCTGCATCCCGTCTCCCCCTGTTTCCGAGAGCCAGTGCGTCGATGGCTCAGATGAAGCAATATTATAATTCCATGCACCTCATCTTTGAGACCCCATCTCCCTCTGGAGCGCATGTTAGGTTTGAAAACCCCATTCTCGTTATGCACTTGTTCTATGTTATATTAGGTTAGCAGTGTGCGGCTAAATTAGGCACCATTCGTATCCACGTTATGCAACCCACTGAGTTATCCCTGCAATGTGCGAGTTTCAGTTAGCGAGTGTGACTCCATTTTGTAATCCCTATTAGGCTGTGTCTGAACTAGGCCTCATTATTCGTATTGCTTGCCTTAGCAGAACACTGTATTTAGTTAATTATTTTCTTTTCTGCTCAAGGTTGCCTTCTGACTTACTAATGAATAGGCCATTCTGCCTTCGCATACCTATCTGTGTGTGTAGCTCTGCTCCCACGTTAGGAGACGCTGAGACCTAGCACGGCAACCTTGAGATAGTGATAGTGTGTACCCATCTAGCAGGTGGTAGCCCATCCTTCTGTGCCTCCTTTGTTCATGTTCGGCCTAAGCCGCTAACTTTCCACTGTGGGCGTGGTTGGAGGTTCTTGGGAGGAATGGTTATGCGTTGCAGACTGTTGGGGGGGCCAGTCCCTCGGCAGACATCTTAGGGTGCAGGTCAGATTCGACTCCTCTGCAGAGTATTGCTAATAAACAACTGTTTGTATTCTCTACTGTCTGACCGACTCTTCATTTGGTAGAAGGCAAGTAGGAGGTTGTATATAACCCGGGTGGCCCTTTTCGGGCCACTTCCTTCAGTTGGCGCCCGAACAGGGACTCCGCAAGGTGACCCGACTCACCTGTAATCTGGTCGCAGGGTCGGGGTTGCGTCCGGTCGGTCGGTCGGGCGGATCGGGGATCCCCACAAGATAAGAGCCCGGTTCTCTTGGCTGCCCCGCCCGTCAGATCGGGCGACTCCTCGTCTAGTGGTCACCGGCTGGGGTCCTGAGAAGGCGAAACCTTGGATTTGACCGTTTGGTCCGAAGAGTCGGCAGTGGAGAATAATCTTGCTCGACCTGAGTGCACCAGGTGAGTGATTTGAATTCTTGGAAAATGTGGCGCCATGGTTGAACAACACGAGCCTACGGGCTGTGTCTGGTACAGTCTCCGGACTGTCTTGATCTTGGTGGGTTTGCGGACCCTTAAAAGACACAGAGTGTTCGTGAGCAGTCTACCAGGCCAACAGGAAATTCGGCCTATTCTTGAAAAGGTCTGGGGCTGTTTGCGAGCAATCTGCCAGGCCAACTGGAAATTCGGCCTATTCTTGAAAAGGTCTGGGGCTGAAGCCTGTCTTCTTGTCTTGGAACAGTCTTTGGACTGTCTTGTCTTGGAACAGTCTTTGGACTGTCTTGTCTTGGAACAGTCTTTGGACTGTCTTGTCTTGGAACAGTCTGCGGACTGTGGGGTGCGGTTTTTGGACTGCTTTTGATTTGGTCTTTGGACCGTTTTGTTGGTTGATGTTGTATTTGTCTATTGGGGACAGTGTATGTGTCTTATATTAAGATGCCTTGTCTAAGCAAGTTAGGGTGTTTTGGATGTTGGTGTTGTTCCACTGAGGCTCGATTGGAAGAGAGGCAGCCTGCGCCTCCAGAGGGTACCCCAAATTTTGATGTATACATCAAGCATGGCATTGGCCCTATTATGTTTAGCACATTGTGGAATAAATATACGAGGGACAATGCTGACTTACAGTGGCCGCTTACTGGCACATTTGATGAACAAAAGTTGAATTACTTGAAGGACAAGTTGTTCGCCAAAAAGAGCAGACAGTCGATGTTTGATTCTCTGAGGGTATGGCAGAAGGAAGCGAAGCAACGACGGATAAGAGCAGAGAAGCAAGCTCGGAGGGGACAGACGCAAACGATAACGCAGAAAGCAATGGCCTATGACAGAGAAAAGATCGAGAAAGGCATAGAGTGTGCAGATAGGAAGTTTCGATTGCAGAGTGATAAATGTTATGTTGCTAGAGAGGAAAGCGATGTTTTCGTTGAGGAGTTATTAGATTCTCGACCCCCACCTTCTTATGCCCCCAAACGGATACACCCTATAATCCCAACATCTCAGTCTTCGGCCTCTGGTTCTGCTATTCCTAGTCTCTCTTTTTCTAGCTCTACTGCTTCGCCCCGGCCCATCTGTTTCTTCCCCACCTTCTCTAGTTACAGGGGCGGGTGCCGTCAGCTCTCCTATTCTGTCTCCTGGCTCCGTATCTGTGGTTACGCCTTCTCTTACTCCCGCAACACAGTCTTTGTTCGCAATGGTACCTGTTTCTTCATCTGCTCTTTCCCCCTTGAGTGTGTTACCTCAGGCATTGCAAAATGCAGACACACCTGTACGTGGAATACATGAAGCGAATTGGGTAGCGGCACGTGACCGCATGGAGAAAGTGTTGGTGCGCTCTGCTGTGGGTGATGAGGAAAAGAAAATGGTGGCTGACCAGGCTGCACAATGGGCCCGGAATCCGATATATAGTGTGGAAGATGTGTGGAGTGTGATGAAAGATTATGAGCCGTTTATACAGCAACATGCTCTTAAGCATATGTCGGCTACGCTGATAGGATTGTGGGAACAGTGTTTCAAGGGTATCGCACCTCAGATCATCTATGACATTCGGGATAGGGTATATGCTACAGGTATGGCCCCCAATGAGGTTTTCAGTAATGTGACGACATTGGTGGGTTATCGGGGTAGATTGCTTCAGAAGGTCCCGACGACAGTGTCACAGTTCCCCATGAGGGAAGTTCATCCCATTTACTACCCCGAAATACCGGAGTTACGAGATGGGAATGATGTCGTCACTCGCCCACGAGTGGCAGCCCGTTTCCAGGAACAGTGGATCTACACTCCTTGGAAGAGGAGTGAGGTAATATCCCTAAAGGGTCAGTTGCCGGACCCTCGGAAAAATCCAACAGCATACTATAAAGAATTGATGGAGGCGGCCTCCTCCACAGTGATGACATTAGCTGATATAGAGTTGTTTTTCGGCCTGTTGGTACCGGTAGATATATGGAGACAGGTGCATACGCAGGATCATGTAGTGGAATTGGGTGGAACATGGGACGAGATCAGGGCATGGGATAAGGAGCGCAAGCCCGGCGAGACGCCGAAGGCAGAGCTATTAGCCTTGCCGGGCGTATTATCACTTACATGCATTCCCTTATCCCGCCGAGACGAGTGGATTGGGACAAGTTGACTGCGTGCCATCCGAAGAAGGATGAAAGTGTCTGATTTCTTTACTAGGTTTGAAGGGGTATTTCTGGATTTTAGTGGCCAAGATCTGTCACTGCAGGGTGGTGTTCGTTTGTTCGTCAACAGGTTTGTCACTAATCTGCTTCCCGAGATTGCGACTAGGTTGCAGGCTTCGGTAAGTACTTGGACCACCTCATCCCCGTCAGTAATTTTGAGTATGGCACAGTACTACAAGCATAGAGAGAATGAGGACAAAGAGAAGGTGTAGAAAAAGTCAAAGGAGTTGAAGACGAGGCTGTTGATGCAGCAAGTGGTGAGGGGGAATGGAAGAGGTAGAGGTTCGGGTCCGGCCCAGCGGGGGTCCCGGACTGATAGGAACAGTACTCCGGGGGTGCCCGTAGGGTACAACCAATGTGCGTACTGTAAAAAGGAGGGGCATTGGCGAAGTGAGTGTCCGGAGTTGTTGCAGAAAGTTGAGGCCCCGAGAGGGAGGGGTTTTAGAGGACATGATAGAGGAGGAGAGGTGCAGTGTGAAAATACATTGTATGCTCATCAGAACAAGAACTATTTTGACGAAACTCGAGGAAGGCAGTACTATCATGACGACTATGACATGGACGAAGTGACGGGGATGTCCCACAGCTAGTACAGCCAGGGACAGGGTAAGGGACCGGTTCCGGTGCCTGTAGATCAGCGCGGACCCTATGTCACTGCGGATTTGCAAGGTACAGCCGAGAAATTTTTAGTTGATACAGGGCTATGAATAGCTCTGTTTCCCGTTCACTAGTCCCGGGGGCAGCTCTGTCTGGCCAAAACAATGTTTCAGTAGGTTTCTCAGGCATGCCAGTTGTTAGTCCCATTTCCAAGCCTCTTGCTCTGACTATTGGTCCCTTTACGGTAGATTCGCCATTTCTGTTAACGACAAATTGTGGAGAGAATTTAATGGGATTGGATTTGTTGAAGAGATTACATGCCACCATCTTTTGTTCTCCAGGTTTACATGACCGTCAGGCCACAAGTGGCTCGCGCAATACAATGCTTTGCTAAAGATGCACCCCTCCCCGCTGAATTCAAAGAGGTGCCCCGTAGCTTGTGGGCAACAGGAGATATGGACATGGGGTTCCTCCAGATCTCGCCGGTCTCAATTAATATCAAAGACAATGCTGTATTGCCACGTGTTCCCCAGTATAAGATTTCACAAGCAGGAGAAAAGGACTTATTGTGAATAATACAGGATCTGGTTAAGTCTGGTGTGGTTTAGGAGACAGTGGCGAATGTGTGTAATAGCCCTATCCTTCCGATTCTCAAGAAGACACCCTTGGACTCTTCTGATGCTCATTCTGATGTCTATCGCTTTGTAATTGACTTCAGAGAGGTTAATAAAATTGTAGTGCCTCAATATCCTGTAGTCCCAGACATTACCACGATATTGACAATGATTCCCTCATCAGCCAAATTCTTTTCCGTGATTGATTTAAAGAATGCTTTCTTTAGTATTCCGATCCATACAGATAGCAGATATCTGTTTGGATTCGCCCTAGCCGGCAGGAGCTTTAGATTCTGTCGTGCTCCTCAAGGCTATACAGAAAGTCCTAGTATCTATAGTCAAGCTTTAAAAACTCAATTGGATTCTTTGGTACTTCCCCCTGGTAATGCACTATTGCAGTACGTTGACGACCTCCTTGTGGCCTCTGATACTGAAGATGCCTGTAAGGATGCCACTGTTAAATTGCTGTTGCATTTAGCGCACCATGGCCATAAGGTGTCCCTTTCTAAATTTCAATATTGTCGACAGGAGGTCACCTACTTAGGTCACCTACTGTCGAAGGAGGGTCGCAGACTAACACCTGAACGCATAGCTGCTATCACTAATATGCCTGTTCCCAAGACCCAACGTGAAGTACGTGCATTTATTGGTATTACCTCGTATTGTCGACACTGGATTCCCAATTATTCCCTACTAACGAAACCCCTCCTTTACCTGACTACCAAAGAAGTGCATGAACCCCTGCCTTGGACATCTGCATGCCAGCAAGCTTTTGAGCAATTAAAGGTTGCGCTTTGCTCTGCTCCTGTGCTGGGTACTCCTGATTACCAGAAGCCTTTTGTGCTTTATGTACACGAGGCAGATCGTTGCGCGCTTTCTGTTTTAACACAGGGTTTTGGTGGTAAGCAAAGACTCTGCGCTTATTTCTCTGCCATTTTGGATAACGTCGCCAGAGCTCTCCCGAGCTGCCTAAGAGCTGCCGCAGCGGTGGCAGTTTCTATCAGGCAATCGGCAGGGCTCGTTCTTGATACTGATCTCACAGTAATGGTACCTCATGCTGTGGATACGCTTCTGAATAAGACAAAGACACAGCACCTTACTAGTGCGCGTCTGACTGGATATGAACTAACATTGTTTGCTCCGCACATTACCATCAAAAGATGTGCCACTCTGAACCCAGCCACGTTACTACCCCTCCCTTCGATGAGTAATGACACAGATGCACATGATGTGTGTATAGAACGGAAGAGGAGACGAAAGGATGGGTAGACCTGACTGATGTTCCCCTATCTGACCCCCAAGGGGAACTATATGTCGATGGCTCTTGTTTCAAACTACCAGATGGCACCACCACTGCAGCATATGCAATTACAACGTTGCACACTGTAGTTGAGACATCCTGTGTCCCATACCAATCAGCCTAAGCTGCAGAGTTGGTTGCCCTTCTTCGGGCTTGTGAGTTGAGTGAGGGACTGACTGTCAATATTTATACTGACAGCCAAGTACGCCTTTGGGGGTCGCCCGTAATTTTGGACGCCTCTGGTCGGAGAGAGGGTTCTTGACCTCACATGGATTACGAATACAGAATGGCCCACTGATGCATAGACTTTTGTCAGCCCTAATACTTCCCGATAGGTTAGCAATAATAAAATGTAGTGCCCACAAAGCAATAACAGATGATGTAGGGAGAGGAAATGTGTTCGCAGATCAAACAGCTAAAGAGACAGCTAGATCAAAGATGAAAAAGATGTTTGTGGCCGGTCCTGCTAGGTGGGTCCCGGACAATGGAATGTTCGACGACACATTAGAAAATGTCAAGGATATACAAAGTGCGGCGACCCTAGACGAATTGGCAATATGGCAGGAGAGTACAGGGCGTCTGAATGAGGATGGGTGCTGGACTGATAAGTCTGAGAAACAGCAATGGATGTTACCTAATGCCTATGTACTCCCTGTGGTTACCATGGCCCAGCCCACATTAGCGCCAAGGGAATATGCAAGGTGTTGGACCCAGTGTGACAGAACGACAATATTTCCAAAGTAGCCGCTCATTTAGTGAAACACTGTATGATTTGCATGACACATAATCCTGGGAAAGGTACTCCTACACCCTCGGGTAACTTTGCACCGCCTTCCTTCCCTTTTGAGGTTCTCCAGATGGATTTCATCGAAATGGAACGAGTTAACAATTTGAAGTATGTGCTGGTAGTGATTTGTGCATTCAGTAAATGGATTGAAGCTTACCCCACTAAAGAGAATATGGCGACGGCACTCTTAAATGAGTTCTTCCCGCGCTTTGGATTGCCGCGTTTGTTCTGGAGTGACAACGGAAGTCGCTTCAATTCAAAAGTCATCCAATTGGTGTGCGAAGGTTTGCACATTAAGCAGAAGTTTCATGCAGCGAACCATCCCCAGTCAGCAGACCTGGTTGAGAAGTACAATGGTACTCTCAAACTGAAGTTAGCAAAGATACAAGAAAGCACAGGATTGCGATGGCCAGATGCGTTACCCTTGGCTTTATCTACTAGGGCAACTGCGCCCTCTAGAACAGGGTTGTCACCGTATGAAGTGGTTTTTGGACGCCCAGCCAATATCTGGGGCGTTCCAAGGCCCAAGCGCTTCTTCGAGATAGAGTGCCCTTTGATGTGGATTACTTGTATGAGTCAACTAAAGATCTTCGTTCTATTCATCAACAGATTCAGGAGACACTGCGGCCGGTACCAGAGGGGCCCGGGCATCAGCTACAGCCCAGAGATTACGTGCTCGTCAAGAACTTCCAGCGAAAGAGCTGCCTAGAGCCTCTTTGGAAAGGACCGCTGTTGGTCCTCCTTGCTACTAGAACAGCGGTGAAACTTGATGGCCGGAAGAACTGGGTGCATGGTACTGACTGCAAGAAGGTTCCTCTCCCACTTCCCTACGACAAGTGGGTGCTCGACAGCATTGCTGACCAAGAGGGGGAAAGGGTGCCCCGCTTTATTCCCTTCTCTGACGCCCAGTTGAGATGGGCGCAGATGGACGCAGAGAGTGATGCTGCCTTGTTTGAGGCGGTCCCTCCGGAGATAAGGGCAACCCCAGCTTCTTCCCCATCTGACCCACAGGCACCTGAGTCACAATGCCCTTCTGGGCCTGAGTTTCACCCCCTATTGTTGATGAAACAGTGCCTGGAGTTATCAGGTACGACTTGTGCCCCCAAAAGAAGGACAGTGCATCAGAGGGACAGTCCAGTAGTTAGGGAAGGACTTGAGGCTAGGTTGTAGGTACTGTATCCAAGTTACCCGCAACAGAACTGGTGCACTGCCCTAGACACTGGACAGGATCGCTGAGGGTACTTGCCCAGGGCGGAGGGTGCCCTATCCTGACAGAAGAAGGATTTGTCTCCAGCAAGGGCCGCGATCTCGCGGTCCCCTGGAGGGAGTGCTTCATAGCACCATCGTTGATGAACAATAGGAGCCTACCAGCGAGGCTCTAGACGGACTCTGGGTGACTTGTGCCCCTCTGGTCGGTTGTATTCTTGTGGCTCCAGTTCATAAAGCTCTTCACATGTACCCATTTGGCCGTGCTGCCATGGGGGATCAACAGCCCCTAGCGGCACCCCCACCAGGGCAGGGTAGTCCTGTGTGGTCCAGCTGGCCTACTAGGAGTAAGATAGTAGTAGTATTCCTTCTCATAGTAATGATAATACTGTTTGGGGTAGTATGGTATTTAGAAGAACAGCATCCCGTACACACTTTGATAGGGACTACCCCGGCTCCACCTGAGCATCTGTTTGTTACGCTGACCCCGCATAAAGAGAGACATAGACAGACATATGTTGAAAATGCCTTCCTACAAATGCTTCATCAAGTACACAATACCACTAATGCCACGAATTGCTGGGTGTGTGGGTTACTCCCCTCAGTTATGCACAAGAATGATTTACCTAAGTAGCTGTGAGGCATGGTTCCAGTTGCTTTCCATGGTGTATATTCATTATCATGCTGATGCTATGAATATGACAGTCTGATTATGAAGCAGTGTTGGAGTATATAGTAGTACATCAGGGTTATACACCTGGGAAGGGAGAAAAGGAGGGTACCTTACGTCCAGGAGCTTGCATGAATGTTTACGAAGGTAGTAAGAATGCCACATGGCTACAAAATGAAATGTTGGATTTTCAGGGATTTATTGTTACCGAATACTTTAAATGTTTCCATGAACGAAATGTCACCGAAGATAAAGCCATGCCCGTACCTGTGGTTCATACAGCAGCTAGTTTCTGTGTTGAAGTGTTAGGGTTTGTGTAAGAAACACAGCTCAGCCTCACACGATGTTATAAGCACGTATTTTTACTCATGGTGGTTTGTTAAGATTGCTTTTGATTTATTATTAAATGCAGAAGCTTATCTGTACAAAAGACTTAATGAATCATAATATTTGTTTGTTTGTTCCATGTTGCCCCATCATGAACATTGCAGACTTGTTACTATTGTTGCACTTGCCAGTGCTTATTTCTTCTATGAAAATCAAGCTTGAAACAAGTATTGCTTTTGCCAGTGCTTATTTCTTTTATAAAAAGTCAGGCTGCATGTGTTTAAAAACTCACGTTGGTAAAACTAGAACTAATTTCCATAAGCTGCACGAGTTCTGCACGAGTCTGCTTTGGCGGTTAAGGCACGTGCGCCACGTTTCCCTTCCTTGTCAACCAAAGAACCCCACCCTTCAGAATTCCTATAAAAACCCTTGAGAAGCAACCACGCGCGCTTGCGCTCGTTTTTTCCCTCCCTCCTCACCTGAAATCCAGAGTCGTCCTTCTCGAGCAAGGAGATTTCTTCGCTGGTGTTTCCGCTTTCAGCAGATCTCCATGACAACGCCGACGCGGTGATCTTTCTTTCCGGTCCCCGTCTTTTGGTGTTCCGACCTGAAACAAAGGAAAGGAAAAAACAGTCAAGTAAGGTTATCGTATGCATAAATCAGAGCGCATTCAGAGAAGTAAGTTATTACGAACTTAATATTATTATTTGACTAGAAGTTAATGCGCATTCTTGACTTGAAGTACTTCAAAGCTTTTAGTGACAAAATGCTGTCATTCTTTAGCGCGCAGAAACAAAAAACAATTTTGAACTTGAGACATTCTACTAAATACCTTGGAATTCTGGGATTATTTTCAAGCACTTTTTGCAACGAAGAGCAGCAGCATGCCTATAAGGAAAGAGGAAGACAATAATTAAGAACCTTTAAGTCTCATGTTGTATATTATTTAAAAGGAATATACATAATGTAATGAGTAAGTTAATGACCAATAACTCATGCAATTATGAACAAAGATTGATGCAAATAGTGAATGCTATTTTGGAACTATATAACGAATACAATTCTTTTATTATCATTTCCAGATAGTAGTCAAAAGATGATTTAGACTGTGTTCTTTATCAAGCACTGTTTTGATGAAAATAATCACAAGAATAGACAGGTATTTCTTCATTAATAATGTTTATTAGATAGACTGCATAAGTATAGTCAAAAAGAGGAAGCAATATAGTTTATTTGTGTTTTTTCTTTTAAAATAGAACGCAGTTCACAGACGCAAGTGTATCTGACCTTCTGAGCAAAAGAAAGGAGAGGCGTCAAGAGAAAGTGATAACTGTGGCGTGTTTCTTTTCGTTTATTATTTTGTCCCATGTTTCCCCCTTCCCCTGGAAATCTATTCTTGCCAGACTGCGTTGTGAATTCAGTCGAGCGGGTATAGGTTTTTAGGGGCAGAAGAGAAAGATCATCTAATCTCTCAAGTTGAACAGCCTGGACTTCAGGTGAGTGAAGGTTTAACAGAAGCGCAAGCCTTCACAACAATTTAAGTTCTCCTTGAGAGATATGGATCTGGAAGACGATAGGATAGATGGTCAAGCCATGTCTCATGCTTTAAGTGAAGAGGTAGAGAGGAACAATTCTGTAACCCTGATGTTACAACAAATGCAGTTAGAAATAGACAAGTTAAACCAGGAAAACTTGACCTTGCGTCAGGAGCTGGTGCGATATAAACCTAGAGTCTTTATGGGAAGCTCCTTTTTCCTCCGCTTTTAGAGATTCTGCAGAAAAAGGAGCCAGGTCTAAGACAGCAAATACATTCATGGCCTCAGAAACAACTACATCACCAGTACAAGTAACAGTGGCAGTTCCAAATGTTGTGCCTTTATCTGCACCAGAACGTTTCTTTGGCGATAGCAATAAGTTTAATGTTTTTATTAGCCAGTGTCCATTGCATTTCATTTGTAAACCACAAGTGTTTCCTACTGATGCAACAAAGGTGGCTTTTGTGCTGTCTTATTTAGGGGGTACTGCAGCTAACTGGTCCATCCCATATATTGACAGAGATGATCCCATTTTGCATAATTGGCCAATGTTTAAAAGAACTATGACAAAATTGTTTGCTAAACACACTTACGTTCAAGCCAGTGACAATGAGTTGCTCAACCTAAAGCAGGGAAATAAAGATCTGTTAACTTATGTAACCACGTTTAATAGATTATTAACTGAGACTCAGTGGCCAGAAGAGAAACGCACTTCCTTATTTTATAGGGGTTTGCGAGATGATTTAAAAGATGCTCTGGCGCATATTGTGGAATTACCTGATGATTATTCAGATTTTGTAGATCTGGTTGTTAAGTTGGATCATCGTTTAGGAGAGAGAAAAGGGGATAAGTCAAGAATGGAAGCTAGATTTTCAGTAGTAAAACATGACAAAAAAGAGTCAGATACTAAGGCATCAGAACCAGAACCTATGCAGATAGGAACCATTAAAGGACCTTTGACTAGTGAAGAAAAAGAAAGAAGGAGGAAATTGAATTTGTTTGTATTGCGCCCGATCTGGACATTTCGCCAAAGATTGTCCAATAAAGCCTAAAATACCTAAAAAGACAAATGCCTTAGTGTTAAGCCCTTCAGAGCAGGAAAACGAAAAAACTTGTCAAGAACGGAGATCGCTTGTACGAGTAATAAAAAGTCACAGGTCTCCCAATACCTAGCAAATACAGTGACCCGTATACCTCGACACTTTGTTATTCAGGTTATTTTAATTATTAGTACCCAACTGCGACATTCTGTACCAGTCTTATTGGATTCTGGAGCTACAGGAAACTTTGTGGATATAAAGTTAGCTCAAAAATTACATATTCCCACAGAGTGGAAAACCCAACCAGAATCAGTTTGTGCAGTTGATGGGTCCGAATTATCTTCAGGAATGATAACAAAAAAAACTTGCCCCATTACAATGGTATGTCAAAATGGTCACACAGAAATGATAAGTTTTGATTTGATTGATACACCTACCTTTGGTCTTATTTTAGGAGTGCCTTGGCTGACAACACATAATCCAAAAATAAATTGGATTTTGCGAACAGTAACTTTAGATTCCTCTCATTGTCAAGCATGTTGTTATCAAGAAGCTCCTAATGATTCCATGACTATTTTGCATTGTGCCAATACTGTAACACCAACTCCTAGAATCCCGCTTGAGTATCAAGAATTTAAAGATGTGTTTGATCCCGTAAGAGCTTGTACATTACCACCACATAGATCATACGATTGTCGTATAGATTTGATACCAGGGGCCCCACTACCAAGCAGTAGAGTTTATGCTCTCTCTGAAGAAGAAACTAAATATTTAAGAACCTATTTAGATGAGTTATTAGCATCAGGTTTCATCCGTCACTCAACGTCCCCTGTTTCTTCGCCACTATTTTTCATTCGTAAACGGGACGGTGGCTTGCGCGTATGTATAGACTATCGCGGGTTAAACAAAGCTACTATTAAAAATAAATACCCTTTGCCATTAATTCCAGTTCTCCTTGACCAATTACCCCATTCAACTATATACACCAAGTTGGACTTAAGAGGGGCTTACCATCTTGTCCGAGTCAAAGAGCATGATGAGTGGAAAACAGCTTTCCGAACCAAATTTGGATTATTTGAGTACACCGTCATGCCCTTTGGCTTGTGTAATGCCCCTGCGGCTTTTCAATACTTTATAAATGAAGTATTGCATGAATTCCTTGATATCTGTATAATTGTTTACATAGATGATATACTCATCTATTCTAAAACCAAAGAAGAGCATACACATCAAGTAAGAGCAGTTCTTGCCAAATTACAAGAAAACCACTTATTTGCAAAATTAGAAAAATGTATCTTCAATACAGACACTGTAGAGTTTCTTGGTTATTGTCTGTCCCCAGCAGGTATTATGATGGATCCAAAGAAAGTAAGCGCTATAGAGGAGTGGCCAGAACCCACATCGGTAAAAGAAGTGCAGAAAATGTTGGGTTTCGCCAATTTCTATAGGCGTTTTATACCTCACTTTGCAGAAACAGTGGTGCCCATTACTAAGCTTTTACAGAAGGGACAAGTATTTTCTTGGACAGATCAGGCAACTCAAGCTTTTGCTCATTTAAAAAAGAAATTAACTTCTGCACCTTTATTAAGACATCCAGATCCGGATCTTCCTTTTTTCGTAGAAGCGGACGCTTCACAAATGGCGGTTGGAGGAGTTCTCTCACAGAGAGATACTCAAGATGGGCAGTTACATCCTGTAGCGTTCTATTCTAAAAAATTACTCCCTGCTGAGCAGAATTACACGGTGGCGGAAAGAGAACTCTTGGCAATCAAATTAGTGTTCACTGAATGGAGACATCATTTAATGGGGGCAAAATATCCTGTAACCATATTCAGCGATCATAAGAACTTACAATTTTTTAGTTCTGTAAAAGCATTCACACCTCGTCAAATGCGATGGTTGAATTTTTTTAGTGCTTTTGATTTTGTTATTACTTATAGGCCAGGGACACAACAAGTGCAATCAGATATTTTATCAAGATATGGTTACACTACTGAATCTAAGAAAGAGGCAATAGGTCCTCCTATCATTCCCCCACAGAAAATATTGGCACCAATTACACAAAGCGATTTTATGACGTTAGTCAGAACAGAACATCTAAAGTTAAATGCACAGGAATGGCTAAAAAATCCCAAGAATTTGATACAAGAGGGATTATTCTATCATAACTCTTTATTATTTCTACCAACCATTGAATTACAGAAAATAGTGTTAACATGGCATCGTGATTCAATCTTAGCTGGCCATCCAGGATATCAAAAAACTCTAGAAAACTGTAAAAAAACATTTCTGGTGGTCTTCAATGATCTCTGACGTTCAACAGTATGTAACAACCTGCCCTATTTGTGCTAGACATAAATCTTCACACAAAGCACCAACTGGATTTCTACAGCCATTATCAACCCCTCCAACTCCTTGGCATACAATTAGCGTAGTCTTTATTTCTAATCTACCTACAGCAAATAAACATACAACTATTTTGGTAGTAGTAGATTATTTATCTTAAATGGCACACTTCATACCTCTACACAAACTTCCAACTGCAGTAGAATTTGCTAACATCTTTATAAAAGAAATAGTGCGTTTGCATGGCTTGCCGACCAAGATTGTGTCCGATAGAGGCAGTCAATTTACTTCTAAATTCTGGACAAATTTGTGTAAAAAATTACAGATGGACATAGCTCTCTCCACAGCCTTCCATCCGGAAACCGATGGTCAAACTAAAAGAACTAATCAAACATTACTGCAAACACTTTGATGTTTAATGGCAGAATTCACCAGTGAATGGGATAAAACATTACCAGTAGCTGAATTTGTTTATAATAATAATGTACATTCAGCTACACAATGCACACCATTTTATTTTCTAAATGGTTATCATCCAAGAGTTTTACCCATAACGATAACTTCTTCCTTAACACCCGCGGTCACAGAACGTCTCAAAAATGTATTAGACATTCAAGAGAAGGCAAAGAGCCATTTACATAAATACAAAGATTTGATGAAAAAGCAAGCAGACAAGCACAGAACTGTAGCTCCAGATTATCAAGTTGGAAATAAAGTATGGCTTTCCACCAAAAATTTAAATATGATTGGTCCCCAAAAATTACAGCCACGTTATATTGGACCATTTCCCATATGTCGAATTATAAATCCAGTCACAGTACAGTTAGTTACCTTCAGAATATTCTATGCACCCCACCTTTCATGTCTCCTTGTTAAAACCTTACAATCCAGAAACAAGATCTGAACCTCCACCCCCACCTATCCCAATTGATGGACATTTAGAGTATGAGGTACAACGAGTGTTGGATGCCAAACGAATTCAAGGTAAATTGTATTAGCTTATAGCTTGGAAAGGTTATCATGCTGATGAGAATTCTTGGGAACCAGCATCTTACGTTCACGCTCCTAGATTGGTGAGACAGTTTCATTTAAGATTTCCACAGAAACCTCGCCCTGTAGGGCGATCTTTGAGGGGAGCGACTGTTAGGGTTTGTGTAAGAAACACAGCTCAGCCTCACACGATGTTATAAGCACGTATTTTTACTCATGGTGGTTTGTTAAGATTGCTTTTGATTTATTATTAATATGCAGAAGCTTATCGGTACAAAAGACTTAATGAATCATAATATTTGTTTGTTTGTTCCATGTTGCCCCATCATGAACATTGCAGACTTGTTACTATTGTTGCACTTGCCAGTGCTTATTTCTTCTATGAAAATCAAGCTTGAAACAAGTATTGCTTTTGCCAGTGCTTATTTCTTTTATAAAAAGTCAGGCTGCATGTGTTTAAAAACTCACGTTGGTAAAACTAGAACTAATTTCCATAAGCTGCACGAGTTCTGCACGAGTCTGCTTTGGCGGTTAAGGCACGTGCGCCACGTTTCCCTTCCTTGTCAACCAAAGAACCCCACCCTTCAGAATTCCTATAAAAACCCTTGAGAAGCAACCACGCGCGCTTGCGCTTGTTTTTTCCCTCCCTCCTCACCTGAAATCCAGAGTCGTCCTTCTCGAGCAAGGAGATTTCTTCGCTGGTGTTTCCGCTTTCGGCAGATCTCCATGACAACGCCGACGCGGTGATCTTTCTTTCCGGTCGTCGTCTTTTGCTGTTCCGACCTGAAACAAAGGAAAAAACAGTCAAGTAAGGTTATCGTATGCATAAATCAGAGCGCATTCAGAGAAGTAAGTTATTACGAACTTAATATTATTATTATTTGACTAGAAGTTAATGCGCATTCTTGACTGGGACGGGGCTTAAAGGCGGGCACCCAGCGGCACCCACAGGGGGTAACAAGATCCTGGAAGTGGTGACTAGTGCGGGCACTCAGCGACACAGCTCCTCAGCTGGTGCGGCCCACAACAGCGATAGCGATGATTCTCGTAGGACGGCAAATGCGGGCACTCAGCGGCACAGCTCCTCAGCTGCAGCGGCCCACGATAGCGATGATTTCCGTAGGATGGCAAATGCGGGCACTCGGCGGCACAGCTCCTCAGCTGCAGCGGCCCGCGATAGCGATGATTTCCGTAGGATGGCAAATGCGGGCACTCAGCGGCACAGCTCCTCAGCTGCAGCGGCCCACAATAGCGATAGCGACTTTCAGCCCGCGTTCCCCGCAGTAGAACCAGAGGCTCTGGAATTCTCAACAGAGGCCTCACCTGCGGGTAGAATCCCCCTCAAATAGGAATCCAGACGGCTGATGGGTGAAGTCTAATGTCCCTGAGACTTCAGCAGGAGGCGAGCTCAAATCAGGCCCTTGGGTAGTTGCTTCAGCAAGATGGATGAAAGTTTCAAAAGTCCTTTCCCTCTAGTTACACGGACAGAGGTTCGTCTTGGCATCCAGAAGTAATACACTCGTGGGGGTTTTCGCGCACATCTTTATACCCCCCTCGCCTTTGATCTCTCCAAAGTCACAAGTCACTGAACCCAGTCAGAACCAGTTTGGGGAGGTCCTGGGGGCACGTTGTTTACGAGGCGGCATCCTGCCCTTTAGGAGAGGGGGTCTGCCATCAGACGCCCCGTGGGAGGGGGAGCCATCATTTACCTTGCCAGGCGCAGCACTGCTCAGATCAAAGGGTCACCCCTCCCCATACTCCAGCTGCAGATCTCTCTACTCGACCCAGGTCGGGTTCAACCTACCCTGTCCCTCCAAAACCAGACGGCCAATACACATAACAGCAGAGCACACTGGAAGACTTAGGCAAGAAAATACCCACTTTCCCAAAGTGGTATTTTCAGACACAGAATATAGAAATAACCCTCACTAAAAGATGTACTTTAATATTCTGAGCTCAGGCATACTAAATTCGACTTTCCACTTTACAAGCTGCTTCTGTGGGTGGTGCAATCAGCGCTGCAGGCCCACCAGCAGCATTCGGTCTACCAGCCCTGGGCACGCACGGTGCACTATACTAGAGACTAACAGGTAAACCAAACGAGCCAATTATGGGAACATCAATTCATACAGTCAATTTACAATAGGGAGCATTCGCGCTGTGGCACGGAATGGCCGTGGCACAGCGCCCAGAGCATCTAACACCAGCAAACACAGAGGAGACAAAAAGCGAAAAATGGAGGGAGACCCACGCCAATGGTGCCAGGTCTAACACGTGTCCCCTCCAGCTGAAATGTGGGGAGAACTACCCACCCACTTGGGAGTTCTCATCACTAAGGCAGAAAAATCTGGACAGACCATCAGCATTGGCGTGCTCTGTACCAGGGTGGTGTTCCACCGTAAAGTCCATACCCTGTAGGGAAATGGACCACCTCAACAACTTTGGATTCTCTCCCCTCATCTGCATCAACCATCTGAGGGGCCTGTGGTCTGTCTGAACCCGGAAGTGAGTCCCAAACAGGTATGGTCTCAGCTTCTTCAGTGCCCAGACCACAGCAAATGCCTCACGCTCAATTGCACTCCACCTCTGTTCCCGTGGAAGTAACCTCCTACTAATGAAGGCTACAGGTTGGTCTAGGCCCTCCTCATTGATCTGTGACAGAACGGCCCCCACACCATGCTCTGAAGCGTCTGTCTGGACAACAAATTCTTTTGAAAAGTTGGGCGGCTGAAGTACAGGTGCTGTGCACATGGCAGTCTTCAGGGCGTCAAAAGCGTTCTGACAGGTGTCAGTCCAGTTCACCATCTTGGGCTGCTTCTTAGAAGTCAGCTCAGTCAAGGGTGCAACAATGTTGCCATACCCCTTGACAAACCTCCTGTAATAACCCGTGAGTCCTAAAAAGGCTCTCACCTGTGTCTGGGTCTTGGGGGGCTCCCAAGCCAGGATGGTTTCAATCTTGGGATGTAGGGGCGCCACCTGGCCGCTCCCCACCTGGTGTCCCAAGTACACCACAGAACCCTGCCCAATCTGGCACTTACTTGCCTTGATTGTGAGGCCGGCCCTTCGCAGTGCCATCAACACTTCCCAGAGGTGGCGCAGGTGGTCCTCCCATGAGGAACTAAACACTGCAATGTCATCCAGGTAGGCGGCACTGAAATCTTCCAGCCCATCCAACACCCTGTTGACCAACCTCTGAAAGGTGGCAGGGGCATTCTTCATCCCAAAGGGCATCACCCTGAACTGGTAGTGCCCATCTGGTGTGGAGAATGCGGACCTCTCCTTTGCCCCATCAGTTAAGGCGATCTGCCAATACCCAGACGTCAAATCAAACGTGCTGAGGTACCGTGCAGCCCCTAGCCGATCTATGAGCTCATTAGCTCTGGGGATGGGGTGCGCGTCCGTCTTTGTGACTGAATTGAGACCTCGGTAGTCCACGCAGAACCGAAGTTCTGGGGTGGCACCAGGCGCTGCAGCTTTTGGTACCAAGACCACTGGGCTGGACCAAGGGCTGCTAGAGGACTCAATCACCCCTAAAGCAAACATTTTGGAAACCTCTTCCTTAATGGATGCCCTAACCCGGTCAGTCACTCGGTAAGCCTTGTGCTTAACAGGAGGTCTGTCCCCAGTGACCACTTCGTGGACACACCAATCAGTGACACTAGGCACCAGGGAGAACAGATCACTGAATTGTCCCAACAGTTGGCGACAATCACTCTGTTGCTCAGGGGTCAGCGTGGCGGAGAGGACCACACCCTCCACTGACCTGTCTTGCTCCTTTGCACACAGGAGGTCAGGAAGAGGCTCACTCTCCTCCTCCATCCCAGCATCTGTGGCCAGGAGCATGCCCACTTCGGACCTCTCAAAGTGGGGCTTCAGGCGGTTGACATGCAGGACCCGCAAGGGGTTCCGGGGAGACCGCAAGTCCACCAAGTAGGTAACAGGACTCTTGCGCTCCACCACCTCAAATAGTCCGGTCCACTTATCTTGGAGCGCACAAGGCTCCACTGGGGCCATGACCCAAACCTTTTGACCAGGCTGAAACTCAATCAGAGTGGCATTCTGATCGTGCCAACATTTCATCTCTTCCTGGCTGGCTTCCAGATTTGCCTCAGCAAGCTTTCTGAAACGCCGAGTCTGGTTCCTGAAGGCCAGCATGTAGCTAAACACATCCTGGGGAGGTTTCCTGGGAGATTGCTCCCAGCCTTCCTTGACCAGACTCGGAGGCCCTCTTACCGGGTGACCATAGAGTAGTTCAAAGGGGCTGAACCCTAGGGACTTCTGTGGCACCTCACGGTAAGCAAACAACAGGCATGGCAAGAGGACGTCCCACTTACGCCTCATGGTCTCTTCTAGGCCCATAATCATGCCTTTGAGGGTCCGGTTGATTCTCTCAACCAGCCCATTCCCTTGGGGGTGGTAAGGGGTGGTAAACTTATAAGTTACCCCACACTCCTCCCACAGAGACTTCATATATTTGGAAATGTAGTTAGTACCCCTATCAGACACCACCTCTCTGGGGAACCCCACACGGGAGAAAATCCCCATCAGTGCACGTCCCACCACGGGGGCCGTCACTGTCCGGAGTGGGATGGCTTCAGGGTACCGGGTGGCATGGTCCACCAAGACCAGGATGAACCTGTTGCTCATGGCTGTCTTGGGGTCCAGAGGCCCCACAATGTCAATGCCCACTCGCTCGAACGGGGTACTGACAACTGGAAAGGGCTGGAGTGGGGCTTTGATCTTCCCCCCACTCTTCCCACTTGCCTGGCAAGTCTCACATGTCCTGCAGTGAGCATCTGAGCTCCTGCGCATCTGGGGCCAAAAAAGTGGGTGACCAGCCTCTCGAAGGTCTTGGTCTGCCCCAGATGTCCTGCCAATGGCACATCATGAGCCAACCCCAGTAGGAAGGCTCTGAAGCACTGGGGTACCACCAGCACACGGGCTGACCCAGGCTCAGCAGCCTTAGGCTCGCTGTAAAGGAGGTCATTCTCCCAATAGATCAGATGTGACCCTGACTGATCACCTGCTGCCTGGGCTGCAGCCTGTCGCCGAAGCCCCTCGAGAGAAGGGCTCATTTTCTGCTGTTCACAAAATTCCTCCCTGGTGGGCCCTCCTTCCTGCTGCCAATGGGTCAGCTCAGGCAGGTCCCCCAGTTCGGCTACCTGTTCCCCTGTAGGCTCCAGGGCATCCCCCTCAAGGTCTGCTCCTTCCTGGACCGTGGGAACCCGTTTCCCGCGCCCCCTACCCCTTCTCTGTAAGGCAGGGGCCTGGGCCATACTTTCAGGCTCCAGGTCCTTCTGAACGTCCTTACTGGCTGCCATGGACCGAGTGGTCGCACACGCCCACTCAGGCAGACCCAACATTTCCAAGTGAGATTTCCTCTCCACCGTAGCCCACGGGGAGTTTTCTAAATCGTTGCCCAACAGACAGTCTACCGGCATGGCTGGCCTCACAGCTACTTGAAGAGTTTCTGAGACCCCCCCCCCACTCAAAGGGAACCTGAGCCACCTCACACTGGCTCTGAGTTGTCTGCTGACACTACTGTGCAGAATGCATGGGGGACAACCTGCTCTTTGGACACCAACCGGGAGCTGACAGCAGTCACACTAGCTCCGGTGTCCCTCAGAGCCTCCACCCTATGGCCATTGATGGTCACCCACTGCCTGTACTTCTTAGTGTTATCAGGCAGCATGGGGTTAGGGACCTTCTCAAAGTCTCCTAGCGAGACAAGGGTCAATTCCACGGGATCCCACCCACCTTGGGCACCCACCTCCTCCCCTCCCAGGGCTACACTAGCAAGCTGGCGGGGTGGGGCATTGAGGTCCCTCTGGGGACACTGGGGATCATAATACCAGTGGCCCACTTGACCACATTTAAAACAAGAAAGGGGCCCCCTATGAACAGGCCTACCTGTCGGGAGCACTGGCTTCTTCTCAGGGGGAGACTGGGACACCACTCCTTGGTTGCCTTGGGAATTACTTTGGGGCCCTCTCTGGAACTCCCTCGGTTTACCCCTGTCCCCCCCCCCACTTCTCTGCTGGGGACCCTGCCCACCTTTGGCGAAGTCTCCCACAGGACCCTTGCGAACCCGGGTGCTCACCCAGCGGTCCGCCTACTCAGCAAGCTTCCTAGGGCTAGTTAGCTTGCTATCAACAAGGTGCTGGCGTAGCTCTGGAAAACAGTTACTAGATAAATGCTCCCATGCAAACAAATCATACAGTTGCTCAAAAGTTTCCACTTTGCTACCCTTTACCCAGCGATCCATTGCTCTGCAAAAAAAAGACATATTCGACCCAAGTGGTACCCTCTAACTTCTTACAGGTTCTAAATCTCTGCCTGTACATTTCTGGGGTCAAACCATATCGCGTCATCAAGGCCTCTTTCATATGGGCATACACCATCCTGCTCTCTTCAGGCAGGTCCAACAGGGTATCCCTCCCATCACTCACAAAGCGTCCCCACAACCCCGCTCCCCAATCCTTCTCAGGGACCCGGTGGGACACCATGGCTATCTCATATGCGGCAAACCATTGCCCAATATCCTCACTCTTATGGAAATCCTTGATGACATCCTTGGGTATATACACTCTACTCTCGGTAGGTACTAACGGTATGCTGCCACCAGAGGGGGAGATCTCTAAGCTCTTAGCCTTGATCTCCAGCTCCCTCAATACTCTCTCATGCTCCAGTTTCATTTTCTCAAGTTCAAATGCCAACCTGTTATTCTCAATATCCAATTTTTTACTCTCTAGGTCCTTCTGACCTTCTAATTTGGCCATCTCCAACCTATGCCTCCTATCTCTCTCCCTGTCCTCCATCTCTTCTGGAGACAGACCCTTTGAGGACACACTAGTACCTGGATTGGAAAGTGCTTTACCTCTCACTAAATCCACTTCGTCATCCTGCTGCCCTCCAGCATTCTCTCCCTCATTCCTAACGGACTCTCTCGCTTCTACCCAGGCCTTAAGGGCCTTCTGATACTCCTCCTTCTTAGAGAGACCCGCAACAGGGACTGTGAATCGCTTGCAAAAAGACTTTAGCTGTTTGGCAGTGTAGGTTTGTAACCTCTCTTCCTCAAAGATGAGATCCTCCGAAGCATTGGACGTTGGCCTACCCGTTGTAGACATAACTGGCAATTACAATCGACAATAGAACAAAATCAAACAGTACGTGGTTGCGCCTAGGCCTACACTCACTAGTAGCGTACACTGGTTATTGTATGTGGATCACAAATGCAAGTCCTGATCCTCACCGCTGACCACCAATGTTAGAAATGGGGATCCCTAGTTGGCCGCGGCTGGCGCCGAGGTCCAAATAGGGATCCTTCTTCCTAAGTCAGAGTAAGGGGGCTACACCCTTTGATAACCCCTGCTCAACCCTGTGGTAACGTAGCACGAGCAGACAGGCCTATCTCAGAGGCAGTGTGTGAAGCATTTATGACCATACACAATAACACAGGAGAGACGCTACAAACGGACACCACAAGTAGTTATTGAAAAATAGTTCTCTTTATATAGACTGAACACGAGGCTAAAAGCACTCAAGGAGCCACAATGCACACAATTACAGATTCACTTCAAAAGCAATGAAGGCACTCGAAACGGGGGTGGAACGGACTTAGTTCGGGGCCGGGGTCCACGCGACCCGGTGATGCACAATGTACCTGAGATGTAAAGGGGCACGGCACGCAGCCTCACAAGGAAGCCGCAGTGATGACAGGCGGACTCGCAGCGGCCACAGCTCCCGGCTGTAGCGGTCCGCGGCGTGCACTCACGATAATCCTGGGACGGGGCTTAAAGGCGGGCACCCAGCGGCACCCGCAGGGGGTAACAAGATCCTGGAAGTGGTGACTAGTGCGGGCCCTCAGTGACACAGCTCCTCAGCTGCAGCGGCCCACAATAGCGATAGCTATGATTTCCGTAGGATGGCAAATGCGGGCACTCAGCGGCACAGCTCCTCAGCTGCAGCGGCCCACAATAGCGATAGCGATGATTTCCGTAGGATGGCAAATGCGGGCACTCAGCGGCACAGCTCCTCAGCTGCAGCGGCCCGCGATAGCGATGATTTTCGTAGGATGGCAAATGCGGGCAATCAGCGGCACAGCTCCTCAGCTGCAGCGGCCCACATTAGCGATAGCGATGATTTTCGTAGGATGGCAAATGCGGGCACTCAGCGGCACAGCTCCTCAGCTGCAGCGGCCCGCGATAGCGATGATTTTCGTAGGATGGCAAATGCGGGCAATCAGCGGCACAGCTCCTCAGCTGCAGCGGCCCACATTAGCGATAGCGATGATTTTCGTAGGATGGCAAATGCGGGCACTCAGCGGCACAGCTCCTCAGCTGCAGTGGCCCACAATAGCGATAGCGACTTTCAGCCCGCGTTCCCCGCAGTAGAACCAGAGGCTCTGGAATTCTCAACAGAGGCCTCACCTGCGGGTAGAATCCCCGTCAAATAGGAATCCAGACGGCTGATGGGTGAAGTCTAATGTCCCTGAGACTTCAGCAGGAGGCGAGCTCAAATCAGGCCCTTGGGTAGTTGCTTCAGCAAGATGGATGAAAGTTTCAAAGTCCTTTCCCTCTAGTTACACGGACAGAGGTTCGTCTTGGCATCCAGAAGTAACACACTCTTGGGGGTTTTCGCGCACATCTTTATACCTCCCTCGCCTTTGTTCTCTCCAAAGTCACAAGTCACTGAACCCAGTCAGAACCAGTTCGGGGAGGTCCTGGGGGCACGTTGTTTACGAGGCGGCATCCTGCCCTTTAGGAGAGGGGGTCTGCCATCAGACGCCCCGTGGGAGGGGGAGCCATCATTCACCTTGCCAGGCGCAGCCCTGCTCAGATCAAAGGGTCACCCCTCCCCATACTCCAGCTGCAGATCTCTCTACTCGACCCAGGTCGGGTTCAACCTACCCTGTCCCTCCAAAACCAGACGGCCAATACACATAACAGCAGAGCACACTGGAAGACTTAGGCAAGAAAATACCCACTTTCCCAAAGTGGTATTTTCAGACACAGAATATAGAAATAACCCTCACTAAAAGATGTACTTTAATATCCTGAGCTCAGGCATACTAAATTCGACTTTCCACTTTACAAGCTGCTTCTGTGGGTGGCGCAATCAGCGCTGCAGGCCCACCAGCAGCATTCGGTCTACCAGCCCTGGGCACGCACGGTGCACTATACTAGAGACTAACAGGTAAACCAAACGAGCCAATTATGGGAACATCAATTCATACAGTCAATTTACAATAGGGAGCGTTCGCGCTGTGGCACGGAATGGCCGTGGCACAGCGCCCAGAGCATCTAACACCAGCAAACACAGAGGAGACCAAAAGCGAAAAATGGAGGGGAGACCCACGCCAATGGTGCCAGGTCTAACACCAATACAACAAGAATTCAAAATACCCAAACATTGAAATCCCAATTTCAAATCAATCAGCAACTCACAGTACAAACTGTAATGAGGCTCATAGGCATGATGGCATCTTGTATTGCCATAGTACCTCATGTTCGACTTCACATGCGTCCGTTACAGGAATGCCTAGCAAAACAGTGCTCTCAGTCACAGGGTCTCTTAGTGTTGATAAACAGCCGCACACATCACTCTCTGCAGTGGTGGAACACCAACAACCTCTTAAAGGGGCAGCCTTTTTGTAGGAAAGTAGGATCTGCTTTTATGGTTACCACCACTTTTTGCTTGATGTAATGCTGTTTCTGACTAGTCTGACTGGGATCCTGCTAATCAGGACCCCAGTCTCTGTGCTTTCTCCCCTAAATTGGTATGGTAAGTACTTGGGTACCTCCCAGATTGGACACTGGTGTACACTTATCAGTCACTAGTATATGGTACTAAGGTACCCAGGGCATAGGTACACCAGGCGTCTCCCATGGGCTAAAGCATGTATTATGCCACCCATGGGAGACCACTCAATTTGTAACTACAGGCCTGCCATTGCAGTCTGTGTAGGGTTGTGCTAGCACCACTTACGAAAGATATAGGTTTCCCTATATCTAAGGTCACTGCACTTAAAACCTATCAGGCCTTTCAATCCTGAAGGTAGGGTGCTCGGTTCTAAGCGTGAGGGTGCCCCTGCATGAGCAGGACACCCCTACAGCCTACGGAGTCAATTCTCCCAGGTTGTGAGACAGCCATATAACATATAGAGGGGAACCACGTCATTACGCAATGACTATCTCAAAACTGGCTGTAACATATCCTATTATGTTTGATATCAAACATGTTGGAATCATACCCCCACACCGTAAACAGTGTGGGAGGTATGATTCCATGCACTGTAAAGCTCCTCCGGGAGGCCCTCGGTGTTCCCGGTACCAGTCTTCTAGACCCGGACGGCACAACATGGATGCTGCCAACCAGAGACACGATTCTGCCCACCTGCTGCTGAGCCAAGCTCGAGCAGGGGAAGGCAGAACAATAGGTATCCTGTCACAGGGAGGTGTGACCACCTCCCAGACAGGGTTTAGTGTATTGGGGCCGGGTGGGAGCGCTTGCTAGCGCCACTCAGTCTGCTGGAAGGGCACACTTGGTGCCCTCCTTGAATAGTCCAGTTCAAACCAGCTCAGGGAGCCGTTGGCTCCTGCTCTGGCACGGAACTGGACAAAGGACATGGGAGTATCCTCCCCACTGTCCGACCCTTCCCCTGGGAGGGAACCCTGAATCGTCCCAACAGTTTCCTTAGGGTACTTAAGGGCTTACCTGAGGGGGGGGTCCCTAGATTCATTGTGGGAAAAGATTCATTTCAAAATACCACTTTTTCTTCGACCATCTGGGCACTCTGGACTTCGCTCTGGGCATCAAGGCTGCAATTGGGAAGACTCCTGCTGCTCCTGATCTCTTCGCCCTGCTCGTTTGCTGCAACGTCCGGGCCTGTGCACCATACAGGAACCTTTCAAGGCCTGTGGGCATCCAAGACACCTGAAGGAATCTTCCTTGAAGTGAAGGAGTCACTTCCCTGCATCTGCAGGCACCGCAACTAAGCTGACCGGTCTGCTGAGTTTGGGCTCCCACAGACTCCGAAGGGCTCAGCCACACAGGTGGTGGTTCTTCACATCCCTCGAGGCCTGCCCTCTCACCAAGTTTGAGGCCAGTATCCATTGTCGGAGCTGCAGGAACCGAACCCCTGTGCACCGCGTCGACTTGCAGTTGCAAAGGCTTGTTGGCTTCCTTCCACCAAGATCTTCGGGCTCCAAGTAGCCCCCACCTCAAGCATCTCCAGTGACCAAGATCTTCGTCCTCACCGCATCACTTGCACCGTGGGCCTGCATCTTTTGTGAGCTGCTATAGGTCCTCTTGCAACTCCAGTGCCTCTGGCCCGTGGGTCCTCTTGAGGTTCATCTTTGAATTCTTTGGGCACCCCTGATTGCTCGGAGCCTGCCCTGACTCCCCTGCTTGTGGTGAGTCACCTGGACCTTGCTGGTCCCGACCCTGCACCTTCTTTGCTTTCCATGTTGGTTGTAGTTGCCAAGGCTTGTTGGTGCTCCCGGCGGACACCGACCCCTCAACTCTCAAGATCCGAGGTGTGACAGCTTGTTAACGGCTCCTGGTCTTCCACAGCATCGCCTGGTCCTCACAGCTGCAGCTCCAAGGTCACCGTCATCTCTCCTGCAACGCTCGACATCGGTGGACAATCGTCTTACGTGCCTCCTGGTCACTCCTGAGTGGTATAGACTCTGTCCCCTCTTCTTGCAGGTACTTCTCAACTTGAATCCACCTTTGGATTGCACCAGACACTTTTACCTTCCCCAACAGCAGCATCTTCCTAAAGATCTCCATTGGGTTCGACTGCGGTTTCCGACGCCACTTAACACCTATGCACCCGGATTCCCAGGTGTAGGTATCCTGGTTCCTAGGGTATCCACGGGTGGGGTGGCTCTCGAACCTTCTGTCTTCCACGGGGAATCTTCAGGGTCCCCTGGGAAGGGTCCTTCTTTAAAATTGCAACCGCGACTTACCCATTGACTTTCATTAAACTTGCAGTCGTGTTCCCACTCTGCACACGGCCTCTGTGGGGCTCCTGGTTACTTACCTTGGGTGGATCCTTGGGTCCCCGGCACTTCTACATCTTCTGGGTATAGTCTTGACTCGAGTCGGGGTTCGCATATCACTATTTCAGTATATGGTTTGGTCTCCCCCTGGTGACCACTGTGTATTACGTGCTACTTATCTGTTTCTATTGAAAAGTATTGTGTGCATTGTGTATATCTCCGGCTAGGAGATAGCTGTATGTGTTAGTGAGTGTTAGATAATAAATACATATTTTGATAAATACACTGTGTGGTTCTTTTTCACTTACTCTATACCTATAAGATTTTGTTCTGGTAAAACAAGCTGCTTTACACTCCTTCTGGACTAAGCCTGAAGGCTGTTCTCCACAGCTACCACTTAGAGAGCTTTCTAAGGTTGTCTAAGACCACTAAAATCACCATAAGGGTTGTCTGGATTGGTGCAAGGTGCCCACTTACATAAGTGTACACCATATTCCAAGCCAGCTTCTCACACTTTTCTAGACCCTGTTCCCCACATCACTCTGACAACGGACGCATCCCTCACAGGATGGGGTGCACACTTACAAGGCCTCGCAGTCCAGAGCCACTGGGATTCCAAGCACCAGACTCTCCATGTCAATTACTTAGAGCTTCAAGCTGTTCACCTAGCATTGAAAGCCTTCCTGTCTCACCTCATCAGCAAGGTTGTTCTAGTTCGGACGGACAATACAACAACCATGTACTAGCTACAAAACCAGGGGGGGGGGGCACTCTCTACAGATCTCACACTTAGACCATTTGGCTCTACATCACAACATTTATCTATTAGCAGAACACCTTCCAAAGAATGACAGCGACTTTGTAGACTTCCTCAGCAGGATGCAGCAACAAGTCCACGAGTGGGAACTCCACCCCCAAGTCCTCCTCCTTTACTTCCAGAAATGGGGATTTCCACAAATAGATCTTTTCGCAACTGCAGACACCGCGAAATGCCCAGACTTCGCCTCCAGGTTCCCACAACCACTATCCAAGGGTAATGCTCTATGGATGAATTGGTCACGGATATTTGCCTATTCCCCCTCCCCCCTCCTTCCCATTCTGGTTCAGAAACTCAGGTGAACATCTCTCTCAGTTATACTAGTAGCTCATACATGGGCCCGCCAGCCATGGTACACAACGCCACTAGAACTCTCACTGGTTCCCCACCAGAAGCTCCCCAACAGGCCGGACCTTCTCACTCAAAAATGGGTGCCATGGAGAAATCAGGCCCCCAAAACACTAAATCTAGCGATATGGCTCCTGAGGTCATAAAATGCGGGTAGCACCATCTTTCACCAGAATGTATAACCATTTTCAAAGAAGCACGTAGACCCAGCACAAGTGCCTGCTACGCAGGCAAATTGAAAAGATTGGTCTGTTAATGCCACATTAAACAAATGCATTTAATGCTACTATACAAAACATCATCTGTTACTTTCTGCATTTACCGCTCTCTGGCCTCGCTTTCACATCGTACGATTATACCTTGTAGCAGTAGCTGCATATTTCCAAAACAGACAACACCTGTCATTATTCAAAGTACCTGTTATTAAGGCCTTCATGGAAGGGCTCAAAAGGGTGGTTCCACCTGTGCCTTCATGGAATCTTAACATTGTTCTCAAAAGACTCATGGATCCTCCATTCGAACCCTTACATAACTGCCCCCTCCAATTTCTATCATGGAAGGTAGCATTTCTTATTGCCATCACATCACTTAGACGTGTTAGCGAGCTCCAAGCATTAACCTTAGAAGAACCATTCTTTCAACTCCACAGAGATGAGTGATCCTTCCAACCCAAAATTCCTCCCAAAGGTCGTCTCACACTTTCATCTCAACCAGTCGATTGAGTTGCCAGTTTTTTTCCCTCAACCAGACTTAGTTGCAGAAAGGGCTCTTCATACATTAGATGTCAAAAGAGCCATCATGTACTACATTGACAGAACAAAAACTTTTAGGAAAACAACGCAACTTTTTGTGGCCTCCTCAGCCTACAAAAAGGAAAGCTTATAAACAAATCAGTTATCGCCAGATGGACAGGTAAATGCATTCAAGCTTTTCACATTAAAGCCAAAGGGACTTTACCAGCACCCCCTAGAGCACACTCAACTCGAAAAACTAGGGGCTTCTATGGCCTTCCTGGGAAATATTCCATTAGCTGACATTTAAAAAGCAGCTACATGGTCCACACCATACACCTTCAAAAAGCTTTATTGTGTGGATGTTTTAGCATGCCAACAAGCTAATGTAGGACATTCGTTCCAACAACTGCAACACCCACAGGTTAGCCACCACTTTGGGGAGCACTGCTTTACAGTCTATGAAAAGCATGTGTATCTACAGCTGGATGGAGTCGATGCCTATGCACATTATCTCCAAGAGGAGGAGTCACTCAATCTTGTGATCCAACACTAGATGGCAGGAGTATGCAAAGCATGTGAATCTTCAGCACTACATGCCACAAACAGATGCTTACAGGGTAAATAACATAATCCATTTTGGAGGTGTGTTTCACTCATAGGCTAGTCACACCCCTAAGGTGCGCTACCTGAAGTGGACAGCTGAAGGGTTTCACCATCTTGATTTTTGGTGCAAGAGACTTCTGGGTCAGGGTTATGCCCACTTCCCACAGGAAGTGGTCATATAAGAGGTGTAGTCACCCTAGTGGTAGGCAGCCCATTTGCTACTACCATATACTCCCTTAAACCCCCCTAAATTGAGTATTTAGGGGTCCCCTGACACCTGAGCTTCCAGGAGCCGGAGTGACCCCCACCTAGCTAAAGGAATTCTAGGAGGCCATGCACCTCATATTTGGGCGACTTGACCCCTCTGAAGCACCCTCTGGGCCCAAGGGTGCGGGAGGGACCCCTACTGGTTTTCCTCTGGCGGGCCTGCCCTCTGCGCCATTCGGGCCTCCAGGATCCAGTGACTGATCTGGAGCGGCACTGGTCGAGCGACAACGACCTTCCCGGCACAAGCTTCAGTGTAGATGCCACCGGCACACATCAGTGACACCACCCCCATCGTCATACCCTACTCTGACATAGAGCCGGACAGGCATCATCCGACATCGGGTCCGGTGCCGACCAGGGGCAGAACCCACCCCATGTCGGAGCCAGTGCTTTATTCTTATAACAGACCTGGATTTGGTGATGAATAGGAGGGGTCTGATGACCCTTACAGTTACCTGCCCATAGAAGACCCTGAGAGCAACTGATATGAGGATCTGGCGCATGCCAGTGGACTGGACAAATCACCAGACACTGGCCTGGTCTCGCCCCCTACCATGGCCATGAAGGAGGGTGCCTTATTCTCTATGCGGGTGATGAGGGCGGTTGTGGTCTTTGACCTTCAGTTGCCCTCATTGACAGTCAAGACTAATGTCTTGATGGGGGCGTTTCAACCAGGAGTCACCCAATCCGAACCACTTCTCCCTTTCAATGAAGCCCTCACTGACGTCCTACTTTGGGCTTGGTCCAAGCCCTGCACAGGGACTCCTGTGCACAGGACAATTGCTCGACGCCATCGTCCCTCCCCAGGGGACTCCAGTTTCCTCACCTAGCACCCCACCCCGAAGAGCTTGGTGGGCCAGACGTCCACCTCCAAAGTCAACACTGGTGCGTTCCCTACCACCCCACCAGATAGGGAATCTGAAAAGCTGGATACTTTCAGGAAGAGAATGTTCTCTTCTGTCAGCCTAACACTGCAGTCAGTGAACACCATGTGCCTCTTGAGCAGAAACTCCCATACGATCTGGGACTCTGTTACAGAATTGCTGCCTATGGTCTTGGAGGAGGCTTGAGCCATACTCTCTCAAGCAATTGCTGACGTGAGAGATGCAGCCAAGTATGCCATACAATGTGGGCTGGTTATGACCTACTCACTGGGCAAAGCTATTTCATCGAATGTGGTTGTGAGAAAATGGGCTGTATTATATGGTGTGGTTGTGCGACCTCACCATGTAATACTTACCAACCCCTTTAGGACCAGTATGCTTCGTCTGTCAAACTCTCAGCTGAATCTGTGGTAGCTGTGGCACTGAGCAGCAAGGATTACACAGAGGAACAAGTGTAAAGCATTTAAACCGCACCAAAGCAATTGAAGAAATCAACACAACACTAGAAATCAGACACCAATTAATAAAAATAGACTATTTTTATAAGAATTTAGACACTTGTATGAAAAAGATAGTTCTGTCGTGTGGTTCCTATAAAACCTATATAGGATCTGCGCGTTTAGACAACATACACTGTAGGATTGGTGTCAGACTGATTCTAGACACCCCCACCGAGTATGTTGACCTGTGTACCAGCTAGCTCACATTGCCACTAGAAACTCCTCTTACCAAGGAGAGAATAGTTCTTGGCAACTATCGAACATGACAACCTTGATCCCTCAGGACCGTGCAAACAGTGTAATAATACTTTTCGCTCGGTCACTTGTGCTCACTTAGTCTCAGAGAGATACACAGAATAAACGGTATGGACGTTTTTCAATAAGCATTTATTGAACGGTCGTTATTCTAGTGTAAAATAAGTGTGCTGAAACAACCACTAGACAGAAACAGATATAAATGATTAGAAGCACTAAGAAAGTAAAAGGATGGTAGATTTCTACCATTTTGCTATAACCATGAATACAGGCAAGTATATAAAATACATGACAATAAAATGCGTACTCCTATGATGCAATCCTAACTAGATGTACCTAAGTGTACCTAAAATGTATGTAGGTGTTAAGCCAAGAATCCCTCTAGGATAAAGTCAATCCCATTACCTGAAGTGAGAGACTGTGGGACCCCGTCTTGGTCTCAAGTTGGACACCCCGCAAGGGATGTTAGACCACTGCGAGCTGGAGTATCTGCATTCAGGAACCTCAGTGTCTCGCGTCAGTGTGTCGGCAGGGAAGTCCTGATCTCCTCTAACTACCTCAGCAAGATGTGATGTTTATATACTCAAAGGTATCCCCAGGGGTTCTACCTTGCTGTGCCATCGTCAGACTTAGGATGACGTTGGGAATGAACCTTGTACATAGTTATTATGCAGGAGATGGTAGTCCTACTGAGTTTCCAAGAATCCTCATGCATAATGTATGAGGCTTTTGTTCAGGGAAAACTCCACGTTCTGTAAGCAGTACCGTAACTAGGTAAAGGGTCAGTCCTAGCAGCCCGCTATGTATGTAATGTAGGGACGAATATAGCTGAAAGGTTGAGATGTTACCCTGGCCTATATCGGGGTACCTATATGGAATATAACACCCACTCCTCATCCGACTGGACGACATAATTAAATTCTAATGTACCACTAGGCTGTCTAGGCACTGGTATGCAAGCAACTACAGTAAAAACAATAGTTTTGCTAAAGATGTTAAACTCTAAAAAGCTCTAAAAGAGAGGAATTGTCACTCAAGCAATAGCTTTAATGTGTCTGTATATATAGTTCGAACGACTACAAGCATCGGAAAGCCATGCGGGTCATAAAAAGTGTCAATTGTTTTGAAGATCTGTTTTGAGTTGATTTAGAAAAAAGGTCGAAATTCTACCAGCACACGACGAGCCAAATGTTTGTGTCCTGGCTGATAGACGCAACATTGCCTTGCCTGCCTTTGCAGACGACGATCCCTGTAACACCTCGCAGATTACGTCAATTGAGCACAGATGATCTTCTGTATTGCCTGCAGCCGATGCTGGGGCAGCCTGTGCGCCATCCAAGGCCTGGGTGTTAGTGGAGGAGGCGGTATCCGATCTAACAGGAGCAGAGACTTCCTGTGGTGGCTCTAAGAATGCCGCCATCAACATAGGAATACGCTGGGGACACTGCAGAACATGGGCAGTTATTGGGTCCAGTAATGCATCAACGTCCGGTTGCGCAACTGATGGAAGTGTCAGAGAGAGATCCAGCACGCGTCCTTCTCCGCAGAACAGGCATCGGAGAACAGGTAGGATGCAGTCCATCCAGACTGGTCTAAATGACAGGAACCAAGAGGCACTTAGTTCCCATAGGCGAGGTGTGCCCAGATGGTGTACCATGCGATCACGGTATTTACGTTCCAGGAGTGCTTATTCCATCTCCTTGGTGACTGGGATGTCCATTGCGTAGCAGAAAAATTACAATCAGGATACCTGCTATTAGAAACAGGATCAGCGGAAGTCCTCCAAAAATGCTTCAGAATACGGAGTGTATAAAGTTTGGTATAACTCAGAGGACCGTCTGAAAGGGGCTTAACAGTCCCGAACCTATGGTCTTAAATAGGTGGACTATACCCGTCGTATCAGACATGTTAAAGATACGATTTACCATTTCTGTGAAATGGAAGGGGCAATTTGTACGTATGAGTGCCTGTATCTCAGCCGAGGACCTTGCTATTTGGGGATCAAAAGTCTCCCGGGCGGAGGTTAAGGGCACGGTTTTCTGTTGAAGCATGGCTTTCATTCTGCTTAGAGTATCAAACCGTATAAAGGAAACATTCAATGAAGGCCATAGCGGTGCCTCCCTGACTGTGTGTGCCGGTGGAAACAATACTTGCATACAGCAAGTAACCCTGGAGCTCACGGTGACAAGATATGCGATGCCCGGAAGCATCCCACAACAACCTTGATCTTTCAGCATCAAGTAACTCCCATTTGAGAGAAGCCTGAATACCGGAGTGATCACAGCTGTCGGGGTACCTTTCAAATGACAGGACAGGTTCGCTACTGAACCATTGCAGGCCCCATGCAGCATAATATCCTGGCATATGAGAGATCCACTGAAAGCGTTCACAGCTTGTACCGCTTAGAAACACTTCTAGATCCCCACTCCTGCATCAAAATCTGTACGGTAATTCCCAAGATTCCTTGATGAATTCCCTACCCATTTCTTCATATCTGCCTGCCTGTTGTTGTTCTAGGCAGTACTGAATCTGGAAAGTTGTGACCGGTAATGTTATATGGCCATGGATCAACCACTCTGTGGACGGTGATTCTGCCACAGTAAAAGGTAATCTGTCCAGTTTTTCAATATGCAGCATTGTATATTTTGCTCCCCTTTGTGCCATTTTTATCTGTTTTTCCGTTAGATTGTATGCAGAAAACAGTGACGTACCGTTGATAAAACGCCAAGGCACATAACCTGCGCGCAATGATTGCAGCGTCCAGCTCAATAACATAATAGAACGTAATTGCGATTGTCCGTGCTGTAGTATGGACAAATCTTGTTCTAGTACATCAATAGCAGAAGATACAATGTTGCCCAGTGAATAAATCCTGGATGTTGACGTAGTCATACCATTGCCAACTACGGCTAACACCTTTTCTAGATTGATCCTATCTATTTCTCATAGTCTCTCCGCTGCTTCTTGTTGGGAGATTTTCCAAATTTCATTATAGACAGCATAATAGAAATTTTTTTGACGTGGCTTTCTGGGACCTAGTAAAAAATCCTGTAGGTCCACATCCTCTGAAAGTAAGGAGAAGTGTTGTTTCACCTGTGGTAATGTTGAGGTTTTTAGCCAATCGAGGCATAACTTCCCAGCACTGTATGATGTCACCAACCCTGGATTTTCTCTTTGTACATATCGTGGGTCTGGCCTATGGATACTAAACCCTTCGGTATACCCCTGAATCTTCCCTGACATCTGTTTGTGTCTGTGGGCCAAACCAGCCATCCCTTCCAACTGGGGTCTGATCTATTGTATTGTAAAATGTCATCTATTGTAGCCCCTTGTGATGTAAAATTTTCCTCAGTATGTGATGGTGTTGGAATCCGAGGAGTGTTCAAATCCTTATTCTTGGCTATTCCAAGACAGGAAGTCTGTTGCACAGTATCATTTAGAAATATCATCTGCTGAGGAATGAGGCATGCTCTAAATAGCGCTTCTGTTCCCTGAACTTGCCGGTCTCTAGAACCCCAGACTGATTTTAAGTCTATAGTGTCTTTCCATAAGTCGAAACCCTGTTCAGACAGTTGGGTAATAAAGGAAGCAGAGTACATCTGTTTGGTGTTAGTCAGCATATTTTTCTGTGCGGATGTCGGTGCAACCTTATGGTAATATGATGTCGGGTCAGAAATGTTAAACCCTGAAAAATATGAAAATTTCTGTGCAGAAGTTTTCAAACTATTTTTCGGTGGTGTAGGGCAATGTTCCCATTGGTGATGTGAAAACATTGCTAGGGGTACTGGATTTGTGTAGAAAATGATGACCATACTGTTGATAACAATACATGGTGTTAAAATCTGATGGGTCTTCTAACATTTTATTGCTAGAAAATGCAGCAGATTGTTCTAAATCAGACAACATATTGTTTACAGTTTCAAAATCCCAATCATCGAAAAATGAACTGGAGGTAATGATATCATTTAAGAAAATTTTAAATAAATTAGGTATTTTTAAAAGTTTGGTCGGACCAAATATATCATAATCAACCTTGTCCTATACTATCAGGTATAGGAACTGCTGTAATGTTCACCGATGACAAGTCTCTTTGTTCACAATGTGAATGAGACATGAGGTTTCAGGATCAAGTTCACTTTTGATGCTGCAGAGTTTTGGCGAAGGTAAGTTCCATTAATAAGTAAGCAGAAGACAGTTACAAAGCCTATCCAGAAGAGAAAGAAAAGTATCCCGGTGATTATCCAAAGTTCTATCCAAGGTGACACCAGGTAAGTCTTTTTAAGAAAAATTAAAAAGTCTTTGATTTGTTGTTGACGAGATATTGGGGCTGGCGTTGTTTCAGGTTCACTTGGACCCAAGGAAAAGGTATCGAAGTCCATGAAATAGCCAGATGCAGTTCGATTAATTTTAGGTAGTTCCGCAGGTTTTGTTGAACTCGTAGATGGCTCCTGTTGAGGCATGTTTATGTAGACATCAGTGTTAGGTCGAATTGAAATTTGTCTTTCATTTTGGTTTTGAATTTGTTTCGAGAGGAACGAGTTCCATGGCATTGTTGCATAGTCCATCATTCTGTATAAGAGACTCTTCAAACGTGATGAGCCTTTCCGTCTGAACTTCCTGTATGGTAGGTAGAGGAGTGCGTCGGCTACTCAGGAGCCCACTAGGCCTACTATTCAGTATCGGCCACATAGTGTGGTTTGATTAGATCAATGGAGACTAATCTCTTTTCCTTTTTTCCGGCAAGAGGCGGCAGAAATACAGTTCTTTGCTCCTTCAACGGCCAGGACAGGTACAGGCTTTCTGTATGATGGCCCAAATTCTTTCTTGTCCACTATCTTTTCCCTGACCAGATTCCCGACTTTTGGAATCCAGACAGGTCTTGCCGTTACTGACTTGACTTCCCCAGTGGCGGTCCGCTTTACCTGCACATTACTCTGTAGTGCCATGGATTCATTCAGATCCTGTAAAACAGCCAAACATTTATTGATGTCAAAAGGTTTTTCATCCGCCACTGTGCCCTCACAATCGAGATCAGGTACCCACATTCTCATCCCAAATAGGGCCTCATAAGGAGTGACACCCCCTAGAGAACTAATTGGCATGTTATTCAAGGCCTGCTGTACCCCATATAAGTGATTGACCCAACTGCCACCCGCGCCTAATACTCTAGCTGTTAACGATTGCTTTACGTCCCGGTTTTTCCTCCCCACAACCGAATTTCCCTCTGGATGGTACGGAGAGGAGTTACCGCAGTGCAACACCCAAACTTCCTATGGCTTCCTTGTAAGCAGCCCTAGAGCTAAACGCGGGGCCGCGGTCAGAATGTAATGTGCCAACTGCGTATGTCCCTATAAAGACTCGCAAATCTTTGATAACAGTTCGAGCGTCAGCCGAGCACTGAGGCCATACCCATAGGAATCTCGAGCAGGAATCCACTGCAACCATGATGTACTTGTGAGCCCCATTAGATTGTAAGGGGCCGCAGTGGTCCACATAGACACACACGAGTGGTCTGTCTGATATTAGCAATGGTGTCTGCGCTGGACGTGTTATGGTGGAGCCCTTCATCTGTTGACACTTTAAGACATAATCTTTTGTCTGCTTTGTTAACCCTGGCCACCAATAGCGTTGTTTCAGTAAAGAAACTGTCGCCGTAACTCCTGCGTGTGCAGAACCTAGACCCTCGTGTGCAGCTAATATTCAGCCCAATCTGCGATCCATGTTTGGTATTACTCTATCCCCCACTCTAAGAATCTGAGCAAATGGAACATTTGCATCTAACTTGTAAGAGTACTTGAGTGGAAAACCTTTCGGCAATGCCTTATTGTCTTTGCGTGAAGCAATGACAGCTACCATTATCTGTCCATCTATTCTCGTTTTTGAACGAGTGATTGCAGCTACAGACGCAGTTCGTATTGTCCCCTTTGCAGCTTCATCAGCCAATGAATTCCCTTCAACATAAACGCCATCACGTTGATGACTCAGCGTGTGTATCACGTGAGCTCTTGGTAGTTCGTTTTTCAACTCAACTACCTGCTCCCATAGCATTTTATGCATAATTGTGTCACCTTTTGAGTCTTTAAACCCATTTTGTCCCCAATGGTGAAGATATTCGTATTATGACTGGACACAGTAGGGGGGCGTGGCTTGCAGCCCAAGATGGAGGTCCTTTAGACTACGAGCTCCGGGCCCAGGACGCTAAATCCTGAAATTTATCTGTAACCCCTTCGTGGTCGGGTGGCTGGCGGAGTCACCGGATGAGGCGGAGTTCCTGAGGACTGCGATGCTGAATTCTTGAGAAGCTGCAGGGGGCACCGTCCCGGGTTTGGCTCGGGGGAAACTCCGGGGACTTGGAGGGCCTGTTTCTCTGGAGTGGCCTGGTGACGCAGCAGCCTCTCCTGCCGCTGGCGAACTCAAGATCGGCGAGTGCACGCGAGGCCCCGTATCTTGGCCTGCAGTACGCACCCGGCAGTGGCGATCGGAGGGTGTGAGCGTCATCCGGATCTCTACAACGATAATACAGGCGAGTCCTGGATGTCTGCGGCGAGGTTGTGAACTCCCGCGTACGCGAGAGAGGGCCCTCTGGGGAGGCACGGGGCTGACTCCTTCCTCAACCAGCTTTGCTGCGCAGTGCCTGGGGCTGCCACGTCCAGACTACTCCCCAGTGGAGGTGCCTGCATGAATTATGGAGGGGGCCGCCCTAACTAATTGACCTTTATTGTCTTCTGCTCCGCTGCACGTGGTATATGTGACCCCTCTCCCCCTCTGGGGACTGTGGTACATGCGCGACAGTTCCCGCCACGCCGGGCCTCAGTGATCGGTATCGGAGGAGGCCATGCGGGTGTCCTGGTTGGTTCTGTGCCGCCCGGATAGGCCTGGAAGTACTACATGAACGGTTATTGAGACCGTCTGCTGCATCCCTCTGCCTGGGGGCTCCACCCCCCCTCCCTAATGTACGTCGAGTGCACTGCCAAATACTCATGGCCTGCTGGTGATTGTTGCGGGGAAGCCCGTATGAGTGACCCATGCAGCGGGTGGGGAACCCGTCCGGGGCCAACTGAAAAAACGGCGCTGTGGCCCATGGTGTGAAATCAACTCTGAGTCCGACCCCAGGATCCTAGATCGTTGCAAGGCCTGCTGGGGGCGCTTAATTGACCGTCCTTTGGGTGGCAACAGAAGACTCCTTTGGCTGCACTGGAACTGCTGTGGGGGTGCGGCTGGGGGGTTGGTGTTGGACCAGTGAAGCGGCCGTGAGGTCACGGGTCCCCCCCCCTCTTTCTGGAACAGCCGGAGAGTGACAACCTGTTGGGTGGAACTAACACTGCCGACTGTGCTTGGGTAGTGGTGGTACAGCGGAGTATTGTTGAGACGGAACTGTGAGTGTCTAAAGACTACATGACACTGAAGACGCATGATACCAGTGCCTGAGTTACCGTGCCGACCAACCACTCACGAATATATTACATAATCAGCCAAATCTCTACTAACTAAGGGCAGAGGGAAATCCAGAACGACCTCGAGGTCTGGGAGGGCTGGATCTCGCTCGCCTCCTTCGGAGGCCTCGTCAGGGCACTCGTCTCGTGCAGAGGGGGGCCACGTCTGACCCCCCGTAGATAAACTGGACATGATCTTAAAAGAAATCCGCGATTCCCGATCTGCGATCGAGAACCAATTGGGCACAAGGGGTCTATATTAGATCAATTGTTACATCACCATAAGTTTCCCACACGTTTGGATCAAAGCTGGACCATGTGCCCACTGTGATATTAAAGCAGCAACAAATCTCAGCAGTGCCTGAACGGACTACTTAGGAATAAAATAGGCAAGATAAGTACTACAATTAAAAGAAAGAAATAAACAAATAAATATTTAAGAAAAAATAAAAATAGTTTATTGCCTAGGGATCACCCTATTTTCACTAAGGCATATTCCAAGTTCTGATCAACACTTAAAGTCCCATCAGCTTGTCCCTGAACAATTAATAAATATATAAGTACCAGCAACTATACATAGAACCGACATGACCTAAAACTGACACTGAAAGTTCTTTTGTATTTATGAACAAAAATAAGAGAAAATGTGTTTGACTTAACAACGCGCTGCGAAGTTGGTACACCTACATATTTGCTCATGCTTAAATGAAGTTCACATATATGTTTTCTAGGAATACTATTTCTTGGCCTACTTCTGTAGTCTTGTGAATTCACAAAAGTTGTATATCTGCACAAATCCAAGGACATGGGTGCACTTTATTTATTATTACTTGGCTAGCTTCACTGTGAGTGACTTCATTCTGTTCTTTCACAAGGAGCATATCGACACACAGTTGTTTTATTCTGTGCCAGTAACGACTGTGCAATGTGTGATGTTTGACACTAAAACAATTTTTATTTTTTGCTAATGTTTGTTATAATGGTGAGGGCCCAGCAGCTCCCACAGAAATATTGTAAGAAAAGGATGGGTTGCGCATTGACAGAGCCAAAGGGCTGACCAACAATTTCGGACCTACTGGCTTTGCCAATGCTTGCTTATTTATATGTTGCAAAGAAATGGTACCTACCATATTCCAGTAGTTTACTGAGCATTCTGAGAGCAGTATACATAGCCTCACATTGCTAAATATTGAACATATGTGTACACATTTTTATATTCTAATGACTGTCAGTAGTACAGTCTGAGCTTACAACATTTACTTAGAGCGCTCACCCTAATAATAGAGGCTTTCAATTAATGAACAGTAAATACAAGTTTGAACAGCATTATAACATGGACACAAATATTACCTTCACTGCAGACAGTGCCCTTACATGATCCATAATGTGGTACTGCAAACTAACAGCCAAAGGGTTTGAGCTGTAGGGGTTGGGCCTACTTGTCCCAAGAGAGAAAAAAAGATTTTCATCTGTGTTTGCTGTTGGGACAAGCTATAGTGCAATGTTTTAAGTCTTCTTTTGCTTCTGGAGATAATGAATTTCTTTTTAAAGTCTTGTACAGGGATTGCAATATAATTTTTAGGTTCTTTCCTCCATTTGGAGTTCCCTCCTTACCTCAGCTGGCCAACAAATGCAGCGTGCACCATTGATAGCTCACCTATTGCTAGACATGTTGCTATCAAAGTTTCACTTGTAGAATGTGCTGCACACACCTCCTCCAAGGACTATGTATCAATTGGTAAATAATTTATTGATGCAGATGTACAAAAAGGAATAGCTACTACACATGATATCATGACATAAATATAAAGGATGATGATATGTACTATGACCCTAAGTATATTATTGGAAGGGCTGGGTGGGAGAAAAGGAAGAAGGGAACAAGGGAGGATGTATGCAAAAAGAAAAGGAATACGGTTAGGCCCAAATGGAAAAATATGTTTACCAACGATAATGCTTGGTCCCATGGCCCGTCTTTTTCATGGTTCATCACTTATAGGACGTGATGGGAAGATCAGCCTGTTTTCCTAATGCTGTATTTCCGCTGCCCCAGGCCACTTCATTTCCCCACATTAAATGGACTTCATCAACATGCCCCCTACTCAAACTACAAGTACGTGTTGGTTATTGTGTGCATGATCAGCAATTGGACTGAAGTATGCCAATCCAAGAACGGCAATACACAAATTATTGCCAAATGGCTCCTGAAAGAGTTCATACCGCGCTTTAAAGTACCTATGTTTTTGGGTTCTGACAATGGACCGGCGTTCATCTCACATGTGATTGAGGGGTTGTGCAAGGGGCCAGGAGCCACACAGAAAATACATGTGTTCCACGGAAACAACCAAGTGGGAATGGTATCCCAAGCTCATCCTGAAGGGTTGCATGTGCTAAAGAAAAAGGAAGAGTGTGTAAGCGGATACCAACGATACATCAACTAAAGACGTCTGGAAAAATGTATGCCCCAACCCCTCAGTCTACAACCTGTGACAACGAGACATCTTTACCTTTTTCATCACTTTGTTTTCCTCATATCGAATGTGCCTAAGTAATAGAAGTGCTAGTAACCTCTCAAATTACTTGAAGACAGGCACCAACGGTTACTTTTTCTGTTTACAGGTATCATCTCTGAGGCTCTACCTTATTCTTCAGCAGACTTTTTGAAAAAAGTAAAAGTACAGCAGAAGATAAGACATTCTTCCAACTAGTCACACTAGCCACACGTACCAACGATTGGAACAATGCCTCAAGACTTTCAGAACAATTAGAGAAAATGATCATGGGTGCTGCTAGCAGCATTGACCCCCATTCCTGCCATTATAATGACTACGCTCCTTAAAAGTGTGTTGTGATCACAGTATTATACCTGAGATACTGCTTAAATGACACAGAGATATTGTACCAAAGTGAATAAATAGCCATTGATAAAGAAGGGACAGTTGACAGGGCAGGATGTTACACACCGGCCTACAGACACAGAAAACAGCATGTGTTACAATGTCATACCTGTCTCCAAATACTTGGGCTGTGTCCTAATGTACAAAATGCTCTTCAGTCAGAACACCATGTCCGCAGTTGCACCTCCAGAGAATAGCAGAATTAGCTAAGGGAGAGCAAGGATAGAACAGGGAATGTGAGTAACTTAGCACTTATAGAAGTTGTAGAAGTAACAACAATAGGACTACACTAAGTGCAAGAATTTTGTTCAAAAGAATGAACAAGAGGAGGGAGATGATGGAGGGTCCCGAAAGTCCCGTATTACCATTTAACAAGAAACTCATTACTGGTTTGGCACTACCCACCAAACATGATACTCCTAGATAGGCCCTACCAGGCAGGCTCAGATAGAATGTCTTAAATTGTCCACTTTCCCTTGTCCTGGTAGCACTTCTCACATAGGCCCAAGCCCAGCTCCCTAGATAAACCATATCTTACATAAGGCCAAGCATACCTTCTTAGATACAAAAGTGTAGGCCCAAATGAAAGTGACTCTTGCTCTCATTTTTTATAATAATAATAAAACAGACCTCGTAGGCCTCACTGATCTGCTAGCAGAAATCTGTCCCATCCACCCAAATACAACATTAGCCTGTCTTGTAACTTTCCACAGTTACAAGAGCAAGAGGTGGCCCCCACCCACTTGACAACTTGATGGAACATCTGGCAGTGTCACATGCAAGATTCATGATATTCTTAGCTATGGGACTTTCCGGCGCTTGCTAAACTGGAACCCAAGGCAGGAACTTGACCAAGAATTAATATATTTAATATTAATTCTAAAGCATTTTTCACGGTAAAAGTTATCCTTTGTTTACTTTTTGCGGTCAGAGAACTCTGACCTTCTGCCACCAGTTCTGTTTTATCCTGATACCACTTCTCATATAAAAGTTTCCAGTAAACCAGGTGGCCGAGTGGCCTGCGTCACATCTCGTGTCAAGCCTCGTGCACACGAAGGCAAGTTCTGCATTTAACGATAAAGTTCTGCATTCAACTATATAAAAGAGCCTCGCCCACACTATAAGCTTTGAACTCTCCATTGCATCAGAGCTTGACTGCGGTTGGAGGGTTCCCGTGCGATCGATCGTCCGTACAACTGGGCTAGAGCTTCAAACTTTCAAGGTGGTAATATTCTTTTCTTAATAATTTAGCCTTTTGGCTTTAACACCCTATCTAATGGCATAGCCTATTGGCATTGTCAGCCTATCTGATTATTTCACTATTGGTTTTGTCAGCCTATCTGATTATTTCATCATTAGTTTATTCAGCCTCTTTAATAATTTAGCCTTTTGGCTTTGACAGCCCATCTAATTCAGTTCATTCTAACCCAAGCCATTGCATTTAACTTAGTTTAAACTACGTAGTCTTGAATGGTGTTGCTTTCTTAAGAAAAGATTAGCCTTCTAGGCACTAGCCTACCCATCCTCTTTAGAGTTAGGGTTGCTCCTTGGGCAGCTGCTTATAGCATAATATTTTGGTCATATATTTGCTTCTTTGAACAACTGAGTTTGAACATTGTCGATGCATTTATTTTTTCATCCTGCTCAAATGTTGTTGGGCAACATTTAAATTGAATTGTTTTATGCTTTGACCTGATCATGTGTTGATGAACACACATTTACGTTGAACTGTTTCCTGTGGGTTTGAATTGCTTAATAAAGTGCTACTGTATTTGACATCGTTGTTCCTTCCTTTCAAGAGAACGTGCAGAGCGCAGGTCTTGCTCTCGTGAGCTGGTAAGCCATGGGTGACCACTGCAGTGTCTCTCCATTTACACCCCATCAATCTCAGTGGAGCTTAATTTGCTTAAGGATGACCACAGGAAGTTGTCGGACAAAGTCAAGACCACAGAGCAAACATTGGAGGCGGTGGTGCCTCAGGTGAAGGAACATGCTGAACAATTGAAACAAATGCGTCATCAAATAGAATCCTTACAGGCCCGCGCGGATGATGCAGAAGGGCGGGCTCGGCTCAATAATCTTAGCATTGTGGGGCTTCCTGAGGGGACGGAGGGCCCCAACCCAACAATTTACATAGAAGAATGGCTGCAAGCTAATGTAGCCCCTACAGGCTTATCACCACATTTCACTGTTGAGCGAGCCCACCGTGTTCCCACCCATCGGCCAATTCCTGGATCAAATCCACGTCCAATATTGGCCAGGATTCTGAACTACAGAGATCGTGACCATGTGTTACAGGCGGCAAGAGACAACGGTCCCTTCCAAGTAGACAATGCAAGAATATCTATATTCCCAGACTATACACTGGCAGTACAACGTATGCGCTTTTCGTTTATGGAAGTTAAAGCACGGACCTTACATTTGCATTGCTTTTCCCAGCGAAACTAAAAATGTATCACAATCAGCGCGCTTTATTTTTTGGTACGCCGGACAGTGCATGGGATTGGCTGGTTAGGAATTTTCCTGATGTTTTGCCTGACAGACGTCCGGAGACAGTACGGCCGAGGTCACAGCGAGACTCCCGGAGAAGCAGAAGGGGTCTCATCACGCAGAGTACGGGATCCAGTCCCCCGCCTCACCAGCAGGTAATGGAGGGCAGACAGGAGGCCCTCCGGTCTGCTGCGGCTCTTCGAGCTCCACATCCACCTATCAGCACCAGTCCTTCCATCGAGGCGCACACAGACTCTGATTCGGAGGGTAGTATCGCATTATTCCCATCAAGGTCTACGCAGCACACTCATGATCCGATGGGTTAATCTAACAGTAGGTAAGTAAGAACTGTGCCTGTACATGGCTTAGAGGAACTAACTCAGCTTTATAGATGGTCAAGAACCTACTCCGGTGACTCTTTAGCCTACTATGACTATATCGTAATTATGTTATAATATCTCATACACACGAAGGGGGGAGGTATGATGAGTCCTGGGGCCTGGCCTGTCTGCGGCACCTCCACTTAGTACATATTGTCTTCTTTGAAAATAGTACACGCAGCCTACCCCGTGGGCAAAAGCAAGAGTTAAATGTGTATGCTGTTAATTTTTTGTTACATGGTTTGGTCGAGCGAAGTTGGATCGTTGGACCCAGTATTGGGAAGAGTTTGTTAGTTTATGTTATTGCCGCACTGCCTGATGTTGGTCTGGGGGATGGGGATTGGGGGGGCTGGCTGGGGGGGATAGGGCCTAAGTAATTGATTGCTGATGATGTCAATTGCCAAAACCTATACTATTATATCCTGGAATGTGCGTGGGATGGGGTCGGTCCACAAGCGGCACAGGATAGCTGCCCAACTTCACCGCCGTAGGGCCCAAATAGTATACCTCCAAGAGACGCACCCACTACCAACGGAGACCTGCAAACTGCAGAAACGCTGGAGAGGCCACTTTTTTTGCGACGGCGTATTCCGCTTTCTCTAGAGGAGCTGCAATCTGGGTACGGGCGGGAGTCCCCTTCACCCCCTATGAGAGTAGAATAGATGACCAAGGGAGATATGTATTGCTACGGGGGGCACTAAATGGTAAGCAAGTGATATTAGGTTCCATTTATGCCCCGAATGTAGACTTGGAGGCTTTCCTATCACGGGTCACACAGGCCCTCTCAGACTGGTCTCACTATCCATGGGTCCTGGGTGGGGACTTTAATACGGTGTTTGATGTGCATTTGGACCGATCCCATCCTCCCTTGCCGAACACTACTGCTACAGCACAGGCTACTACTCTGACTAGATGGGTACAGGGATGGAATCTTTGTGATATCTGGAGGTCACAGCATGTAAATATGCGGGAGTATTCCTTCTATTCCCACCTACACACCAGGTTAGATCACTTTCTCTGCCCGCCTGAATTATTCTCGACCATACTGCAGAGTACCTACTTGGGCAAAACCATATCTGACCACAATCCCATAGAATTAACGTTAATCTTGGGCCGAATCCCCACACCTATCCCCACGTGGCGGCTGCAGCCTTTGCACTTAGAGGATCAAGTGTTCCGTACTACATTAGCCACGACTATCGCCACATGTTTCGAGGAGAATGAGGGCACAGCCTCGACAAGGTCCTTAGAGTGGGAGGCTTTTAACGTGACGGTACGGGGAGTTTCCATGGGGTCCTTAGTGGGAGTACGAAGAGAGGTGGTTAGAGACATAACAGCATTGGAGGACACCCTGCAAGTACTAGAGGTGGCTGCTCAAACAGACGTAACGGGAGTTGAAAGGCTGCAAGAAGCTAGAATGAAATACGCTGAATTATTGGAGCGGTTACGTACGATCGATTTAAATGCTTATACATTGCGCACCCACGCTGAAGCAGGTAGGGCCAGCTCATTACTGGTGCAACTAATTAATCCCCAAGTCTCCTCCACTCCCATTCTAGCAATATATAACTCCCAGCAAACACTAGTTACTTCCCAAGCTGACATCAATAGGACTTTTCAGGACCATTATGCCAAGCTTTATACGGCTCCCCCCCAAGATATGACTGTAGCGGCTTCACAGTTTCTCGGAATGATTAAGCTTCCCATTATTTTGAACTCGAACGCTAAAGACTTGGCAGCCCCGCTTACCTTAGCAGAGATCCGTTCCGCCATAAAGGCAATGGCCCGCAATAAAACTCCGGGTTCTGATGGCCTACCCGTTGAATTTTATTCAACTTTTGCGTCGTCATTGACTCCCAAATTATTACAACTTTATACCACCTCTCTTGCGGACGGCGTATTGCCTTCTACCACTAGAGAGGCAATCATTACATCTCTATTGAAACCTGATAAGGACCCAACTGATCTTACTTCCTATAGACCTTTATCAATACTCAACACCGAATACAAAATACTTAGTAAAATTTTAGCGTCAAGACTACTCCCCTTGCTTCCTAAATTGATACACTCGGACCAGTGTGGGTTCATACCCAAACGCAGCACCTCACTAAATATTCGCCATTTACATGCTCTGATGCATACAGCAGCTGACACAGTCCCACTAGCGGGCTGTTTGTCCCTCGATGTACGTCAAGCGTTTGACACCTTGAGCTGGCCATATATGCTTGCAGTGTTGACAAAGTTTGGGCTACCTCCAGTGTGAGAAGTTGGCCTGGTATATGCTGTCCACTAATTAAAGTGGGCACCTTGCACCAGTCCAAACGACCCTTATGATGATTAGGTTAAAGACAACCTTTATTGAAAGCTATCCTAATGGTAGCTAAGGAGAGCAGCCTTCAGGCTAAGTCTCGAAGGAATGTAAAGCAGCTTGTTTTACCAGATCAGAACCTCCTGAATGACCAAATGAAAGGAGAACCACACAAGATATATAAAATATATGTATTTATTACTAAACACTCTCTACTAACCTCTTTATGAGATTAGAGCACACAGTACACAATATTAAATCAATAGAATGACAGTAAATAGCACAATACACAGCGGGCTCCAGGGGGAGACCGAACCATATACTAAGAAAGTGGTATAACAACCACGACTTAACTAGACACAGTGCCTAGAGCACGTAGAATCGCTGGGACCCCAAGGAACCACCCAAAGTAGTGACACAGGGGACCCACGGAGGACGGGTGCAGTGTGTGAACACAGACGCGAGCTCCGTACAACTCTATGGGTAAGTCGCGGTTGGAAAATTACAGTTTAAGGACACTTCGGAGAGGACTTCAAGCAAACCCCTTGGAACATAGAAGGTTCTAAGGCCAGCACCCTTGTGAGTACCGAGGTACCCGTGTTACCTATCCCAGAGGAGCCGGGTGCATAGGGGTCAAGTGGTGTCGGAAACCCTCGTCGTTTTCAATGGCGTGATGCGAAGAAGTGCTGCTGCCGGGAAGATGAAAAGTGTCCAGTGGAATCCAAGCCTGGATCCGAGGTGAGAAGAACCTGAAAGCAGAGGGGACAGAGTCTGGGTCACATCAGGGTGACCATGGGCTCGGTAGACGAATGCCCACCGATGTCGGGTGCTTCAGGTGAGATGACGGGATGCTTGACTCTGCAGCCACAGGGACCAGGAGGCGTCGATGAAGACCAAAGTCCGGAGGTGAGCTGTCCCACAAAGGATGTCGAGTGCTGGGGGGTCAGTGTCCGGATTGAACACCAACAAGCCTTGGCAACTGCAACCCACGCGGGCAGAGGAAACAAGTCACGGTGAGGACCAGCAAGGTCCTGGGGACTCTCCAAGCTATGGAGAGTCAGGGCACGTCTGGAGCAACCAGGAAAGCCCAAGGAAAGTCAAAGTTACCTTCACAGGGACCCACAGGCCAACGGTCCAGGGATCGCAAAGGGACCTCGAGCTGAATCACGAAATACCAGCCCACGGAACACTCGTGGAGTGTAGGCCAGAAATCTTCAGTGCAATTACTGCTCGGGGTCAGGACTACACGTAGCCCAAAGCACAGCCTCAGGGATCGCCAAAAAGCATATGCTGCCGCAAAAGTACACGGTGCACAGGGGTTCGGGTTGCACGGTCCCCACGAGGGATACTGGTCTCAGAATTGCTGAGAGGTCAGATCAACCTCAGGGACGCTCGGGAACCCACCTCCTATGTTGCAGAAATCTTCAGAGTCCTCAGGAACTCAGGAGATGCAAACCGGTCAGATGCGTTTAGGTGCCTGCTGCTGCAGGGGAGTAACTCCTTTACTCCAAGGGAGATTCTTCAGTCATCCAGCGTAGTGTAGATCGTCGAAGGTACTTGGTTTCTGTAGCAGAGTTCAGTCCAGGTAAAATCTAAAGTCCTGTAGTCAGGGTTCCTACTTTATACCGAAGGAAGGGGTGGGACAAACTCTGGGGACCCACCTATGGGAGGGTCAGGACAGAGGGGTGGCTACACCCATGTCCTTTGTCCAGTTTCGCGCCAGAGCAGGAGCAAATGGCTCCTGCAACCGGTTTGAACTGGACTATGCACAGGGACACCAAATGTGCCCCCAGTGCAGATTTCAAGCACTCTCAGAGTGCACCCACCCAGCCCCAATACACTAAATCCTGTCTGGGAGGTGGTCACTCCTCCCTGTGACAGGAAACCTATTGTCAAGCCTTCCCCTGCTCGAGCTTGGCTCAACAGCAGGAGGGCAGACTCGTGTCTGTGGCTGGCAGCATCCATTTTGTGATGCCCAGGTCGAGAAAGCTGGTACCGGGTAGACCGGTGCCCCATAGTAGTGATACTACATGGGAGGAATCATACCTCCCACACCAGTTACTGGTGTGGGAGGTATGATTCCAAGGTGTTTGACACCAACACGACATGTTTCTAAGCAGCCGTTTTAAAGTTAGCATTTACTGCGAGGTTATAATGCACTTAAGTATATATGGTTGGCTGCATCACAGACAACCCCGGAGAATAGATTCCGAAGGCTGCAGAGGGGCTCTGCTCATGCAGGGGCACCCTCTCACACAAAACCCAGCACCCTGCCTTCAGGATTGATAAGGCCTGCCATAGGGGTGACTGATAGGTTTATAGGTGCAGTGATTAGGATAGATATAGTGAACCTATATCTAAGTAAGGGGTGCATGCACCTCCTTACACAGGTTGCAGTAGCAGACCTGTGGTGTCATTTTGAATGGCCTCTCAGGGGTGGCACAATACATGCTTCAGCCCCTGGGAGGCCTCTGGGGTACCTATGCCCCTGGGTACATGGTGTATCGTATACTAGGGACTTATAAGGGTACCCCAGTATCCAATCTGGAGTGTACCTAAAGTACATGCAATCAATTTAGCGGAGAAAGCAGCTAGGCTGGGGTCCTGGATAGCAGGATCCCAGCCAGTCTAAGTCGAAAACAGTGATACATCAGCAAAAAGTGGGGGTAACTATAAGAAGCAGATCCTACTCTCCTACACCCAGAATATTGCAATTGGGTGAAATTGCTCTACGCCGATCCCACAGCCCGGGCCAAGACCGGTGCAATAATTTCTCCTGCATATCATATTTATCGGGGTACTCGTCAGGGGTGCCCCTTGTCACCTCTACTGTTTGTTTAAGCACTAGAACCCCTAGCACAATATTTGCGTTGTCATGACTCCATTTGGCGTCCCAACAGGTGCAATGATCCACTCTATATCACTTTACGCCGCTGATATGTTACTGTATTTTAAGGATCTGAACGTGAACATGCAACTCATTGCAGCGGTATTTTCACAGTTTGAGACCATTTCGGGCCTGTGCCTTAATGCCTCAAAATCCGTGGCGTATTCCTTTTACCATAATTACACCAGACCCTACTTACAATTTGGCCACTTACAATTCAAAGTAGAACCCACGACTTTTAAGTACTTAGGAGTAAATATTTACAGGACCAGTGTAGACACTTTCGACGGAAATGTGGTCAGAACTATTAACTCTCTTCGATCATAGGTAGCATTCTGGACCACCTTGCCGTTAACAATAGCAGGCCGATTGGCCGTATCCAAGATGGTTATGCTACCCAGACTCTTATATTTTTTTGTAAATCTCCCCGTTACCCTCCCGACTTGGATCTTCAAAACACTGGATACCCTATTATCATCCTTACTATGGGAGAAAGGGAGGCATAGGTTAGCTCTGGCCAAGATGCAACTTCCGAGTACTGCGGGCGGTATGGGGGTTCCTGATTTTAAGGCATACTGCATTGTTGGAAAATTGCAGTGGCTGGCATATTGGCTAGCTGGCCATAATTAGTTCGAAATCAATTATTCTCCTGAACGCTTACACCGCGGAACATTGCAGGCATTGCTGTGCCCTGGGGCTGACAGAATGCGTAATCCCCCTTTTCTGCTGCATATTGCATTACACTATTGGAAGCAGGCGCTGAAGTATGCGCACATGTCTACCCCCTATGCCCCCAATATTCCTCTCTGCGGCCTACCTACCCGGTGTGGAATATTATCAAACGCTAGATTGCGGAGCTGGAGACGGTTGGAGACTTCTTTTTAGACGGTAACTTGATGCCCCACGATGAATTTGTTCGAACTAATGCAGTCCCAGAAACTCTATTTCTCATACATGCAGCAATCACACAATACATCTGGAAATACTGGTTGATGGATCAGAAAGAACCCCCTACATTTCACCTATTGCGAGCTGTTCACATAATGGGGCATGGGTGTCACCTGGTCAGATGGCTGCATCAAGGATTAACGGAACATCTTAACACGTCATTATTCACTCTTCGGCAGATGTGGGAGGGGGTGTTGGCAAGAAACTTAGAGGATAGGGAGTGGAACGTAGCCTTAGAACATCCTGGGTGGGTGTCCCGTAACTTTAGGCTAAAAACAATCCAACTTTTCATATTACATAGAGCCTAACTCACTCCACTGACATTACAGAGGATGTATCCCACTGCTTCTGCTGATTGCCCTAGATGTTCTCATCAATCCGCAGACTTTATCCATATGCTGTGGACTTGCCCTACACTGGGGAAATTCTGGTCGGAGGTTACAAGGGGTCTATCTCAATTAACGGAGCGTTCTCCCTGGACTACTATAGAGGCTTGTCTACTGGGTCTTTTTACTCTCCCTAAGAAGGCGACTTTACTGCGCCGCTTTGCAGGGTTGGCGCTGATGCTCGCTAAAAGACTAATTACGCAGCGCTGGAAATCCCGCACGGCACCACGTGAGGGTCAATGGAGGGAGGAAGTCGTTAGCTGGGCCGTGGCTGAAGGAGAAGCGCTTAGGCATGAAGAGTATAGGGGATTGAGGAAAAAGCCGATCTCCCTGGATGGAGCCCAGCTGTTGGAACAGTTTAAGGTAGGGGGTGAGGGAACAGAGAGCCCCCAGAATACACAGTCTACAATAGTAGATCACACGGACAGTACCTAATTCTTGGATGTACAGTAACGTGAATACGCATGTTGGGCCCCTCTCTTCTCTCTCCCGTCCTCCTTTTTTTTTTTTTTTCCTCCCTCCCTGGTTCCCTCCCTCTCCTTCCCCCCGTTGTTCTTTACTCCAGTAACAGAATGTTCGCCCCCACAGGCAACTCGCTAGGGTAAATGATTGGATAGTAGCGGCAAAGTTCTAAGGGAAGTTTTCTGGGGTGGGTTGTGTTGTGGGAGGGATAAGGGGAGGGTTGGATAGATGGGTGGGTAAAGTTTATCAAGAGACATAACATATATGATGTTCTGCAAAAGGATGGGTAAACACTTCTGTAACTTAGTTGGGAGTAGGAATGTCACCATTGATTGCTTGATTAATAACCTGCTATGGTAATGTATAAATGCATATATACTAGTTATGTAAAAGGTTCAAAAATGACATGTGGAAATATATAATTTGCCTGTACACCTGCGAATTTTAATAAAATGTGTTCAATAAAAAAAATGACTGGACACAGTAAAAAGAATCGCACACAATTAGTGTGGGGAATTCTCGATCCATATTTATCAGTTCCAGTAATAGAGCTTTTAATTCTGCCAGCTGAGCCGTACAGTCTCCTAGAGACTGTTTTTGTACTTGGATGGAACTTTCCGTCCTGCATACGACCTTTTACAATCGCACATGTGGCGCTGTATTGCTGTTTACTTCCAATGGCCAGCTGAGCAGATCCGTCAGTGTAAATTATGTATTCATACTGATCTAGAGGCATTATATCATTAGGGAGAGGATATTCTTGTTCATATTGCAGGAATGCTTGTGTTTTTAGACTTGGGTCATATCTGTATTCTACGTCTGATGCGGTGAGAGAATTCACCCATTGTATCCATCTCAGATGTAAAGCTTTAGCATTTGGAACGCTAGCCTTTGTAGCAGCCTCTAAGGCCGGCACCGGAGTCACAACAATTTTTCGTATCCCCTGAGCCAGTGCTCTTTCTCTCACTACGGGCGAGAAAGCAAAAGACACACAATTGATTGACGGAATGCAGAACAAATCAAAACATTCACCCCCAGTCAAGAGATCTGGGTTAAATCCATCATTCTTTTGCTCACCATGCCACCCCAGTTCAGACCTGGCCATATGCAAATCAGTCTTGACCCTGTGCCTCATGGGAACAGTCCAGCCCGAACTGCCAAGCCAGGTCCTCCCTGGACCGGAAACAAGCGTCCTAGGACCGGTTTCGGGGTTTCACCCCTCACCGGCCAGGATAGCTTGATTTCAGTGGCACAGTGAGCCCGGGATCCACGTCTGGGCATACCCGGCGCACTTAGGGCGAGAAAGCAAAAGAGACACAATTGATGGACACAAAAAACGATGGATTTAGGCCCAGATCTTTGTACTGGGGTGAATGTATGGCATTGTTCTGCATTCTGTCCATCAATTATTGTTTTTGCATTTGTCACCCTGAGTGGGACGGGTATGCCCACACGTGGGTCCCGTGCTCTCCATGCCACTGGAGTCAAGCTATCTTGGCTGATGAGGGCTGAAAGCCCGAAACCGGTCCTAGGATGCTTGTTGCCAGTCCAGGGAGGACCTGGCCTGGCCGTTCGGGCTGGACTATTCCCATTGGGTGCAGGGTCAAGACTGATTTGCATATGGCTGGGTCCAAACTGGAATGGCATGGTGAGCAAAAAAATGATGGATTTAGGCCCAGATCTTTGTACTGGGGTGAATGTATGACATTGTTCTGCATTCTGTCCATCAATTGTTGTTTTTGCCTTTCTCGCACTGCAGCAGTCTGTACACCTGTCAGAATTTTGTCTGTGGATGCAAAGCGCATCTCAGCGTTCGTGTATAAGTGTGATTTGTATGCTATGGGTACCGGTTCGCCTTCATTGTATGTTAGGTAGGTGTACCCAGATTGACCCGCAACTATACGGATCACCAAGTTGCGGACATTTACGCATGTCTGTAAGTGTTTAGACGCTATCATGTCGGCTTGTAAGGAACAAAGGATATCTGTGTGTTCCTGTGTCCATTGCCTAACTGAAAAACCAGGTCTTATAAGGTCGTAGAAAGGTATAACCCCCTCTGCGTAATCCAAAATGTATGTTCTACCAAAATTCAGGAATCCCAGTATGGATTGTAAATTTTTTAATGATTTTGGAGGTTGGAGCAGCGCACACTTTTCTAAAACAATAGCTGCCAAGCTTTTCCCTTCACTTGAGAGCTCATATCCTAAAAATAGGACATTGAGGTGGGCTATTTTTGATTGTTTTAAGTTGAATTTGTAGCCCTCAGAGGCGAATCCCAAAATTATGGTGCTCACCCTGGTTAAGTGTTTCTCTAGGTCATCATCCATCAGGTAAATATCATCTACATAGGACAATGCCTCCTCATCCAGATTCTGAAGTAACTCAGTTACCCTAGCTGAGAACAACCCCGGGCTGTTTTTATACCCCTGGGGGAGTCGACAAAATTGACGCTGTGACCCCAGCACTGAGAATGCTGTCAAATATCTGCTCTCAGGCGCTATATTTTGGCAGAAGAATCCATTTGAGTATCTAGTGTTGTTTTGTCTTTTTTCCGCACAATGTAATTCATCAATGCGGCACTGTGCGTTTTGTACTGCAAATGTTTTTGTGCATGAGTTTAGATGTCTGTAGTCTAAAACCAGACGATATGAATTATCGGGTTTCATTATGGGAAACAAAGGATTATTCATTGAAGAGGTGCAAGTTTCAATCACACTCTGGTATTCAAGTTGATCTAAGATCTCCCTGACCTGTTTTTTCGCTTCCTGTTTTTTTGGATACTGTCTCTGTGGAGTTGGAGTAGATTTTAGTGGTATCATGTGGTGAGTTGACTCTTCATTCCACCCAACATGGTTGCGATATAGTGCAGGGGCAGGGGCTACGGCCCACTCCTGCGCGTATGTGTGTTTTAAGTGTGTGGGAACGAGGTCGGAAAAGGCTGGAAAAAAGACCCTTTCTCCCTTTGGGCAATCCATAACAATAGCAGGCGGCCAATCTCTTTCAGCTAAAAGAATGTCATAGCCAAAAGTCAGGTTCTCCCAAAAGAGACCTTTAATTTTTCTGGGCTTGTCCCCTTCCATGTGGAGTGTTATTTCATGTAACCTATGTGGGACGCTTACCCTAGTATCAGGCGTTTCCACCGTGATATGTTCACTCAGCTCCGCTGTCACCAGAAATTCCATCAGGTTCTGGCGAGCTATTGTTACTTCTGCTGCACTGTCTAGCATCGTCAGAGCCCATTCCCCGTTCAGTAGTTGAGTCCTCAGAATTCTGGGCATGTCTGATCTTAAGACCTGCTACTTTCTTCTTTTTGAATTTAGGTTTTGGTTTAGGCTTTTCTTCTTTTTTGGATGCGTAGTCCGAAGTGCGTTGCTTGTCTCTGGACTTTGTACGCTCTTCTTGTCTGTGTTCTGACCATCCTTCCCTCTTGGAGTTTTTTGATGAACCCTGAAAGAAACGGGAGGAACGTGTATCAGTGTCCTGATACCTGTCAGGTTTTTTAATGTTATCTCTATTCCTAAAGGTTATACCTCCTTTCGGAGGGCTCCTGTTGAGGAGACCTACCTCTGGATTGAGATCTATTCTTTTGTTGTTTGTTATTATCCCATTTCGTCTTTGAAGAAGCAGGTGTTTGCTTGGTGTGTTCTTTTTCTGGACCACCCATCAGTTGAGGCTTTACTGGTCTAGCTCCCAAACTATCTCTACCTAATTCTGCATATGCGGTTTCAATAATTTTAGGTAATTCGCTCTCCTGTTGTAAAGGAGTGAAATCCCTTAGGCGTTGGGCGAATTGTCACTGCTGCGTCCCCTTTAATGTTTGCTAATATTATAGCTGATACCTGGGCAAAGTTGCCTAGTAACTTCATCCCTAAGTTCAGAGCAGGTTCTGCCCAGTACTCAGTACTTTGTCTTAATACATCTGGTATTACTGTTAATGAAGGGATACCATGAGTCCTGGTATATATGGCAGCGAAGACTGTGCCCCAAGTGGTACAATCCTCTATCTGGGGAGCTATTCCCATGGGCAAGCAAATTGTTAGCATTCTATGCTTCTCTTGTGGACCAGTGTATGGAAATACTGCCTCTAGCTGTTATTTTTTGAGCTATCCAGAATGGCATTTTTTCACATTTAGTGGGCATTTTACCCATCACTGCGTGTAACGTTTGTGGTGTAATTTTAGTTGTCATGTTTCTGTAAAGTCTTATTCGTTCTTTATGAAGTGTACGTAAGTCTCCTACTGGCATTTTTTCAATGTCAGGGTGTGGTGTGTAGGCCGCTAGTACTGGTCATGTTGCTCCGTCTCTCCCGAGCGGACCGAGTCTTACTTTATTTCTTGTATGGGGGAGGGCGCCTTTAAACCAGTATATATGCTCCTGGTAAGTGAGCGGAACTTCAATGTCCTCGTACGGACAATATTCGTTCGGTATGTCATCTTCTATGTAGTAAATAAATGTTTTTGTTCGTGCATTAGCCTGTGGGAATCTAACCCATTAATAGAATACCTCTGTACTATATGATTCTGGTGCCTCAATCACGAAGGTTACTGACCCACCCCTAGCTGTTAAACCATATGCTGCTAGTTTTAGGGTGTTGGCATTTCTAACATTTTCTGAAATTTGTATTGCATCTGCATCTTCTTCGGCAGAGAGATTTAGGTCATGCACAGCGTTATCCTGTTGCTCAGTCATTGTTTTTAGTAAGAAGAGTTTTTCAAGGGACCTTAGATAAGGCCTTATGCACAATAGGAACTATGTGTCCTTCAAGCTTGATTACCCAACAGCCAATACATAGGATTTTGCCTACTCAGCTGCGGCTGATTTTTTGTACCCTCCCACTCTAGACGTCTCTGGGGAAATGTGAGTAGGGGTCTCTGAGAATAGCACAACTGAACTACTCAGATTTGACCGTTCAATAAGTACCCAACCAACGTTGGCGGCACCATGTCGTGTAGTTCCTAGAAAACCTATATAGGATTTGCGCGTTTAGACAACATACACTGTAGGATTGGTGTCAGACTGATTCTAGACACCCTCACCGGGTATGTTGGCCTGTGTACCAGCTAGCTCACAGTGCCACTAGAAACTCCTCTTACCAAGGAGAGAATAGTTCTTGGCAACTATCGAACATGACAACCCTGATCCCTCAGGACAGTGGAAACAGTGTAATACTTTTCGCTCAGTCACTCGTGCTCACTTAGGGGCTCATTACGATGGCGGGCGGAGGCACAACCGCGGTGCTGGCGGTGGCGGAAAATGTATTTTCCCGCACTCCAGCAGCGGTCCTCGCGCCTGCCATAGTACAATGGGCAAACATAGCCCATTTCCCGTCCGCCGCGGAGCAACGTGAACCGCCAGGAATTTACGCCCGCCACCGCGCCGGAGGAAGCCAATAGAGACCCACCGCCGTGGGGAATGATGTCCCGTCCGCTGTACAAATCACGATGCCACAAACAGCCCCTCACACCGCAGCGGAGAATCCACCCACCCAGAGACGGCGGAAGCACAAAAGCGGAACGCGAAACCAGACTCCCGGTCCCCTCAACCCGGTCCGGACCGCAATGGATCCAGCTCTTCAAGCCTTTCCGCTGCTGTACCTTATCCACTACCAGCAAGTAATAGACCGTTGTGGACAACGCCTCAGGTACGCAAATACACAACTCCGCACACAACCACAACACACAACTCCTGTGCTGATATACGATTCCTGTCCACATCAGACACTATAGTGGAGACAGGAACACATCTCCAAGTGTACCCACACATGTCCTACCTGTCAGAAAATAACCCCTCCGCATCCGGGTCACCCACCAACCGCGAAATCACTGCAATGTCCCGGTCACGTCACCACAGCGGTGAAGACGCAGAAAAACCTGCGCACAATGTAGTAGGCAGGCCCGGCGCCAGGCATGAGCAGTCCACAAAGATTCACAGGGCTCCACCTCCACCATACACACACTACGCTTCCCACACCCATTTGGGGACATGCGTGCTCCTCCTGTGCCCCCCTGCACAATTAAGCTGCCAGGTGTAGCCAGACCGTGCACCCCACACACCAAAGGAGCAGGGAGCCTGGCTTGGAAGGTGGGGGTGAAGAGGAACACCCTGCACAGAAGCTCAGGGGCTGGACAACCCTCCCCCTCACACCTACCTTCCACACATGTGAAGCAAAATTAGTATAATTCAAAAATGAAGATTGACACTGCATAGGAACATCCACTGAACTGTTCACACTGCCTGTCAAGTCACTCACAAACACCCCACACTGACACCCAGCCACATACACATACCATAGCCCAGCACCAATGGAGGACAAGAAATGAGTCAGCCAAAAGTGAAGGGGACAGTGCTGGAAAGCCATGGAGCAAGCCACATAACTAGTGTACAACACATGCAAGAGAAGGAACATATCACACCACCCTTTGGGCATCAAATCACACATGGGTGGCACAGTGAGTGAAATTAACCCAAAGTGACCTACATGCAACAACTCAGGGAGACATCAAGGCAAGCCATGCATAGGCATAGGAATGATAGGAAGTGTCTGAAGTCAAACAGTGACCAGCCACACATCTGTGTCAACTTACTTGACATGTGTATGTCATCAGCACAACACACAAGGCTCATTGTCACACTCCCTGACTGACAAACACAAGTAGGACCTTCACACATGCCCCTCATCTACCCACCTCACACCTGCAACACTCAACACCAGTGTGAAACACACAGAATGGTGCAAATGATGTCCTGTGAGTTCACTGACAACCAATCACACTCCCTGGGGTGCATACACAAACATCACACTCACGGATGTCTGAACCAATGCTGACACAAAAACAATAGCCAAACACAAAGCTCACAAACAACATACACAGAAGTCCAACAAGCCCACACATGGGCTGCCAAACAGTGGAAAGGCAATGTGACCCTAGACAGAACAGGAATACACAACATTGTCACTCATGGCCAATGCACAGACACCAAACTTCAATACAAACGAGCTGCATCCTCAAAAATCAACCATGAACACCAACTGGGATCAATGGGACAATCAGCTAACACAGACTGAGACACAACACCACTCATCAAGTGGACAAGGTACCATATTGTACCACAAGCATGCACATGCACAATCCTGAAAAGTGACAGGTCAAAAATAGGAGGACAAGCCAACAATGTGCACTCAAAACAAGCCCAGCAACAAGAATACACCTTGCTGCATGTGACAGACACACAAGTATTGCACACCACACCTGAAACACACATCTGAATGTATCACACAGCAACAACCACTCACACACAACGTCAAGCAAATAGAACATCACACACACATAGCATCTGTCAGTAGAAAGAGCCAACACAGGCCAAACACTGCATACATCCACAACAAAAACACAACAGATGCACAGAGCAATCCATCACAATGCAAACTCAGCTGCACATCATGGGGATGCACAACAAGCAAGTACAAGGCAACATACACTGACAACACTGCATGCACACCAAGCAGTGTATGCACAACAACAAAATCAGTAGCACACGCAGCTGAGTGCCACACCATGTACTCCCACAACACAAATCATCACAGCACACACAGAACATCACACCCAGGAAGGGTAGCAGTACCTCAGCAAACACACCTACAGCTTAGCCATCACCCACAGGTGCACAACTCAGGGACACCCAGGTGCAAACAACATGACCAGAGGACTGTGCTGCCCAAACATCTGCACTGCACATGAGCGACCATGACAGCAAACCAGTACAAGATAATTACACATAACTAATTGAGAAACTGTCCTGAGTAGCACATTTGTCCTGTACATAGATCAGCCTCACACAGCATAGTGTCACACTATGAAGGGTGGGGAGGCTCACACACTGCCAAGCCATGGGGTGGAAGACATGAGATTTAAGTGGTGTGTACTTCAGTAGTGGACAGGTGAGTAGTGTACAGTACACAAACACATAGAGGAGTTACTCACAATGTGTCGGCATCAGAAGCACATATAGGGGATGGCATGACTCCACATACCATACTGGAGCCAAAAATGGGTCAAGTGACAGCAATGCATGAGAAAACACACAAATAATGTCAGTGTGGCTGAGCAGGTCTGCACAGTGTGCACAAACAGTAACAAGACACATGGCTGATCAACAAAACACAACACAGACTTGGCTGTCACACACACTGCATACTCACAACTGGCAGCAACAACAAGTAGGTGTCCCCCAGAAGTGCAAGGACACACCCACACACTGCACAGTGCCCAATCTACAACTCCTACATGTGCCCACAATATGAAGCACATGGCAGACAATTGAAACAAACAGGCACACATCTCCTGGGTCATACATGTGTGCAGTTGGCATTGCAGGGGCACACACACATCAACACTACTGACAATTACAGCCCATTCACACTTGTTGACCACACAAGTGCACACATCCAAATGTACCCATGTGACTAGGAAGACAGGCCATCACAAGATGACCATACATCAACACTGCTGTTCACACATCAACGAAGATCACACAGATATAATGGACCCTGGCCAGCCCACAAGTAATACTGTGGATAGAATTCACCTCTGTTCTGGTATTGCATCATAACGTGTACAATTTAGCAAACATGACCATATGATGAGTATGACAATAGTAGACCATCACAAACACCCTTCATTGCACCCCTCAGAATGAAGAAGAACTAAAGTGCCCCTCACCACTGGCAAACCCTGAAAAAGTTAAATAAGCAATTGGCAATGTTAAAGTGGCATACAGAGCATTTGTCACATGCAACCATACACATACAGAAAATATGTTTATTTAGCAAGGACACTGACAAAGCAGACAACAGGAGTAACTGTTTTTATTACATATCACCAAGATAGGAATGAAAAGTAGACAACAGCAAGGCCAGTGGCCAGTCCATAGTCCAAAGGAGGGACATGTGTGCATGAGAAGCTGCACAGGGAATGGGCATCCAAAGTTACAAACAGCAAGGCCAGTGGCCAGTCCATAGTTCAAAGGACGGACATGTGTGCATGAGAACCTGCACAGGGAATGGGCATCCAAAGTTACAAACAGCAAGGCCAGTGGCCAGTCCATAGTCCAAAGGAGGGACATGTGTGCATGAGAACCTGCAATGGGAATGGGCATCCAAAGTTACAAACAGCAAGGCCAGTGGCCAGTCCATAGTTCAAAGGACGGACATGTGTGCATGAGAACCTGCACAGGGAATGGGCATCCAATGTTACAAACAGCAAGGCCAGTGGCCAGTCCATAGTCCAAAGGAGGGACCTGTGTGCATGAGAACCTGCACAGGGAATGTGTGACACCGTACACTGCCATGGTAAGCAACACAGCCAGGGGGATACCAATGGGCAGTCCAGGCACCGCTGTGGGAGAGATAGGTTTGGGAGGGGGACTTTGCCTCAGACTTGGCTGTCAGTCGAACTGGGAGGTGGCTGATTGTCGGGGCCAGTTGGAGTACTGGACCTGGGAGAGAGAGGACCAGCTGAGGTAGAGGCATCAGTGGCTTTGGTAGGCGGAGGGCTGCTTGGACCGGGTGGCATGGTGGCACGGGGAGGCGGAGACATGCTGCCGTGAGACAGTGTGTGAGGGTGAATGTGGAGGGCTGCCTCTCCACTTCTTGGGGATTCGATACTGAAGAATTGTCTTGGTAGGAGTAGGAAGTGTGGTGGGCACAACAGCCTCACTCTCCACCAAAGGTGCATCAGGTGCAGGTGGCTCTCCCTGTGGGGATTTGCTGGATCTGGCGGTACGCTTGGCCTGGCCTTGCCTTTCCCCCTCCATCCCCTGTTGACCATGTGAATCCCCCACAGTGCCCTCCTGTCCCAGCTTCACAGGGGTGTGGGTGGGAGTTGAGGTTGTGGGTGAATCTGCCTTAGAGGGCTGTTTCTGCGGACTCTTAGCAGGCACCAGCTTCACAGCAGGCACGGCAACTGTTTGCCTGTCTTTGGGTGCTGCTTTTGTTACCAGAGTGTCCTTGTATGGGGCAGATTTTGAGGCATGTGAGCCTGAGGCCTGCTTCTTGGCTTGATGCCCCTGAGTGTCACCTGATGGGCTTTTTCCTTTGCGCTCCTGTGTGAGTTTCTTTTGTTTGGGGGATGGTGTCTGCGCTCTGGGCCGCTTGGGGTGCTGCTGTTGTGTGCTGCGTGAGGAGTACCTGGAGCCTGAGGGCTGTGGTGTGTGGTCACTCATCAGATGTTGCCACTGGCAGGGGGGTTGCCAAAGGGACTGCAGCTGGACTATGAGCCTGTGACAGCTGAATGGCTGCCGTCACTGTGGAGGACAAAGACTGGAGAGTTCTGTGTATCCCACCCACATCAGAATGAATCCCCTCCATGAAGGCAACTACCTGTGCCAACTTCTTGTCATGATCCTGGAAGGCATTCAGGAGAATTGTCTGACCCACACACAGCTGGCGCAAAAGGTCCACAGCCTCAACACTGAGGGCAGCAGGGGAGACAGAGGCAGGGCCAGCTGTGCCTGGGGGGAAGGACACTCTTCCCTTCTGACTGCTGCAGGCACATGCAGCACTAGTGGAAGTAGCCGGGAGGGTGGGCACTGGACGATGTGTGGTGGAACATGAGTCAGATTTCCCGCTCCCTGTGCCCGCCAACATCGAGGAGTCACCGCTGGCGTCGGATGACGTTGAGGTTGGTGTTTCTGGGCGTGATTCTTCAAGGGCACTCCTGTCCCCCTCCGAGGCGCAGGTCACATCAGTGTCAGTGAGGTCATGTGTAGCAGTCGTGCAGGATGCCTCACCACTGGTGTCCGTCCCCTGTCCTTCTGTGCCCGCGGTAGATGCTGCAAGAGACGGAGACGTAGGTTCAGTTTAGTGCCATACTCACAGACATCATATGCAAACAAAGCACAAAACAAGATGATGATACCCCCATGTTACACACACCCCTGTGCAGTATGCATTTGGAACCTAAATGCTAAAAGCAAAAGATGCATGGTAACATGCATACTTGACATTAATGACCCATGTGATGTCCACACAGCCAAATAGCTTGCCCGTGCCTCCATGTAACCTGACATACAGATTCCTGTAAGCATCCCTAGGCCCCAGTAGGTGAAAAAGATGTACATCTCAACATGTTGTCACAGTCACATATGGAGTGAAGGGACAACACAGGTACAGAGTCCAAAATGTCCTTTTGCAATGGCCACAAGCTTCAGCTATCCCCCATGTTGTGCTTCGAAGCACAACTACACTTGCACATTGGTTTCAGATGTGTAGTTCTCACAATTTCGAGGTCAGGCACTGCACACATCGAAAGCACACTAAGATGAGGCACACTGCCGTTCACAAACCAGTGATGTCCCTGACTCCCCAGATGCAGCTGATGCCATGAGGCCACATCTCAGCATGCAATGTCAAGGGCCAGTACATTAAACACATGATAGAGTACATGTGGCGTAAATGCATGACAGCTGCACTCAACACAGAGGCCTATTACAAGCCATTGCATCACACTAGAAACATCACAGAGCTCCGCATTGGCTCAGAGTTGGGATACATGCAGTCACTCACACCCAAATTCACACTTCACAGAATACTCACCCCCAACTTGCTGCTGATGGGCCCTCAAACGTCCATCCAGGTCTGGCTGTGTCACTGCCAAGATGCAGGCCATTAGTGGTGTCATGCTCCTGCGCGCCAACCTGCCAGTCCGAGGGAGCAGCCCCAGCGTCATCTCTGCCACGTTTTTGCTCAGCCGGCAGATGTCATCCCACCTCTTGTGACAGTGTGTGTGCCGTCGGTTGGAGACACCCAGAGCCCGCACCTTGCGTGCAATGGTCCTCCATATGGCCTTACGCTGGTGGACTTTAAGCTGCAGGCATGGGAGACAAGAGGAGGAAATATCTGTAACACTGGGTTTTGTACCACTGTGTCTCAGTACAGGAGCATGCACAAATCTAGCACAGCTACACAGATATGTTTAGCAGGGGCCATACAGCATGACACGTACTACATTAGCATAAGACAATCGAACACAAATGCATGCAGGTATGAGGATGGACACAGTACCTGCCCATCTCATGCATATGCAGAATGCCAGCACAGAAAGCAATGTGACGAAGGACCACATCGGCAATGCAGTTTGTGAGGGAGCAAGACATACATCACATTGTAAATGTAGTTTCGGGGCAGAATCACTGTGTCCAACAATGCACCCCCCTCATGTTCCTTGGGCTGCGAATGGCTACCTGTGTCATGGAGGTCACATTTAGGGACATGAACTAACATTCTCACACACTTCTCACAAGGTCTGTCTTGTGCAAACCACAGGCCTGAGTTAGATCATTGCGGGATAGGGTGGAAGACAACACATATGTCTTACTCTGTCCCTTCAGTGATGGCTCCCTGTCAAATTGGGCAGTAACTGTGCAGGCCAGGGGGGCTCACACTGAGGTTAAACGTTGGCCATCAGAACATTCACATGCATGTACAATATGAGAGGGAAACCGTGCCTACACATGCGAGTCAGTACACAAAATGAAAATAATGGAAGGGGGATATTTCAGAAATACAAGAATCTTCTGTTTCATATGGGAATTTCCACCAGGAGTGTCACCCTCAGTCATTTCACTCTTGTGCATACTGCTCACACATCCATGGTGGCAATACAGAGTCAAACACACTTCCATCAGCACCCTCTGGACGGAAAGTCTTTGTAATGTCACAAATGAGCATGTGAAAACCTCATGGACTCAAACATCCATCAGCACATGCAATGTATGTACTGACTTCCACTTTCAAAACCTGCAGTGTCACTGTATGGCTGCAAGGACACTGCATGTCACTCCCATCCTGAAGTGCTGCCCGGGAAATGTGTAAAATAGGCTACAAACCCCATTTTACTGAAGTCCGCATGCTAGGCAGTGTATCACACAAACCCACACTCTCAGGCACATACTGCAGCAGATCAACTTCATGTGTGCACTCCCTGCACTCACACTTCCACTCTGAAACACTTACCATGACATCTGGAGCACCATATAGCCTCCCATACTGTGAGAGCACCTCGTCCACAAGGACCTCCAGCTCCTCTGTGGTGAAGGGACGTGCCCTGATGTTCTCAGTTCTCGCCATCACTGGGTCCAGGAGACAGGAACAGCAGCAGGTGGTGGTGAAGAGTGTCAGTCAGCAGTGACTGGAAGCAGTGGAAATGTGTGGCTCTCTCCCACACACACATATAGCCCCCTGGGGTTGTTTCAGTGGTACTCAGCTGCTGCAATTCATGGTCCAGGCCAGCTTTTTTCAAATGCATCCAATGACCGGCCCCGCGGTAGCGGAGCACGCCTACTGCGATTTTCAAAAGTACATTTGTCTACCGCGATTGCGGTTCCCATTGGCTGTAAGGGCATGGGCATTGGCAGTGTGACACCGCGGGGCCCAGCCGGTCGCTACCGCGATTTGGCCACTTGACATTGGTGCCAATGGCCGTGATTACGGTGGCGGAGCACGCCAACCCCCATATTCCAATGTGTATACCACTAACGCGATTGCGGTTCCCATTGGCTCTAAGGGCATGGGCATTGGCGGTGTGACACCGCAGGGGCCAGGCGGTCGCTACCGCGATTTGGCCGCTTGACATTGGTGCCAATGGCCGTGATTACGGTGGCGGAGCACGCCAACCGCCATATTCCAATTTGTATATGACTACCGCGATTGCGGTTCCCATTGGCTGTAAGGGCATGGGCATTGGCGGTGTGACACCGCAGGGGCCAGGCGGTCACTACCGCGATTTGGCATCTTTACCTTGGTGCCTATGGCCGTGATTGCAGTGGCGGTGCACGCCTACGGCACCTATGGACACATCATGCGTTAGCAATGGCAATGGGCAGATCTCAGCATTGAACAGTCGACACTTACTATGAATCATGCCACCAGATAGTGTAATTCAATGCTAGTGTGACATTTAACTCACTGATGACTACACATGCCATGACAGTGCACAGGATTACATGCATTGGCATGTACTCCCTCACATGTGACTTATGATGTTGTTGTGCATGTATACAGATCTGTTGTGTGATGGACTCTCAAATATGTACACATGTCAATGTGTGAGATGGCTAAGCAACCCACATTAATGAAGGACTGACTACCTGATGTGCATATTTCACTGTGTAGATTGCTGTACTCATGTTGATACTTGATCTTCATGCACGCACTGTGCTTGTTGTGTTGTTGATCTGTGCCCTGTCCAATTTACGCAAGAAGGTGTGGCAGGTACAGCAGCTACGTAGAAGCCAGCAGTGTTGCTGTTTCAGACATGTGCTGTGTCAACTACTCTAAGGGCTGGTGACACAAGATGTAGGAATGTACCTTTTGGCATTCACATAGTCTGAACCTGTTTTGGGGGTACTCACTGTGTAAATACTGGACATGTGTACAACTACTTTAGATCAAGGTGTCTCTACATGTGACTTGTGCAGTAAGCTGTAGTTTCAGGCCATTCATTGTTGGCGCTGTGTCAGTCAAATCGTAAGATGTTGGACACATCTGAGAGGGGAATTGAATTGACATGAGTCCCCTTTCATCCTACCTAGGAGGCGGCCAAATGTGCATCGTCCATTCACATTGCTTGCGGACATGGAGGATGAGGACATCATACGAAAATTCCGTTTGGATCATCCTACCCTTCTGGACCTATGTGCTCAGTTGGAGCCCCATCTGAGGCCTCGCCGAACCTATACAACTGCTCTGACACCAACATGTAAGGTGATGGCAGCCCTGCATTTTTTTGCAACTGGTTCATTCCAGTACACGGTGGCCAGCGCAGGTGGGATGTCTCAACCAATGTTCAGCATGGTGCTACGTGATGTCCTGTCCGCTATGATGAACTACAAGGACAGCTACATCCATTTCCCCAGGAGACATGAGTTGGCAGCTGTGAAGGGAGATTTTTTATGACCTTGCCCACATCCCTAATGTTGTTGGTGCCATTGACTGCACACATGTTGGCCTGGTTCCACCACAGGCACGTGAGTACATCTACAGGAACAGGAAGCATACCCATTCCATCAATGTGCAAGTGGTGTGCCAGGCGGATATGATAATCTCCCATGTCTGTGCCAAATTTCCAGGATCAGCCCATGACTCCTACATCCTGCGTAACAGCATCGTACCACAGCTGATGGCAAATCTGCACCCTGAGCGTGCGTGGATTGTTGGTGAGTACGCAGAGTCAAGTAGTATGCTGTATGTGTGACATGCTGTCCTCTGCCACAGTTTTATTACAAAGTTGGTCTGTGTATCTCACACCTAGGTGACTCTGCATATCCCAACCGGCCTTGGTTGCTGAGCCCACTGCGGAATCCCAGGACCCCGGGTGAAGTCCGCTACAATGAGGCCCATGGGAGGACATGTCGTGTGGTGGAGCGTACTTTTGGTCTTCTTAAGTCTCGATTTCGGTGCCTGGACAAGACCGGAGGTGCACTGATGTACTCTCCACAAAAGGTGTGTCAGATCGTAGTTGCATGCTGCATGCTCCACAACCTGGCCTTGCGCAAAGAGATCCCCCTGATCCTGGACGATGATGAGCAGCAGATGCCCCCGCCCTCAAACCCACACATGTCCAGTGACGAGGATAGTGGAGAGGAGGAAGGTGTCGACCTGCGTCAACAGCTCATCAACCGCTACTTCCCTTGAAGGTGAGTGACATTGTACAACGGTGCCATTGTATGCTGTTTTTGTTGTTGTAGGGAGTGCCTAGGGGAGCTTTGTGACAGTTGCCTGTTGGTGGCTCTGTGCTGAGGGCTGATGTTTCTGGGACAGGGTAGTTATGCACAGCTACATGATGTCTATGTCGATATCGTTGCTCATTGTAATGTGTGCAGGTTTGAGTACCTTGATGACAAGTGTTGTGTAATGGGTGTGATGCCATCACCTGACAAGTGAATGTTGTTCTCTTGTGTTTTCCTAGGTCCCTTCAGCCTCTCAATGCCTCACAACAATCAGTGCACCTGGTACATTGTAATCTGACAATACACACAAAGAGGGCCAAGAGGAGGTTTAAGGACCAGCGTGGGTGCGCTCCCCACTCAAAGAATCAACTCACAAAAGAACCCACGGGTCCAAGGTACACGAAAATACTCGAATGTGAAACACAAAACTCCCACCAGAGAGGAAACCGACTGATCGGGGGAAGGTATCCCTTTTAAGGACGGCTCCCCTCACACACCATTGATGTCATGCTTCATCATAGGGGTGCCTCCTCGCGTTAGGAACCTAGTCCTAACTCGGGCTACAACCCCCTCTCTACGAGGGAGGAGCTCAGGGATGTTTTTCAATTTGAGCACATGGGGTGTACTAAAAACCATATGTGAGCGTGGCGTGTGGATAAATGAAAAGTGCAGTGCTAGTGTGAATGTGAGATAAAACTGCCTATAGAGCTAGCTAGCAAAACTTTATTTAGCTACCCTATGACAGGATTAAAAACAACAATAAGCTGAATGATGAGACTGTCAAGATTCAAGACAGCTACATCAAGGGGATCAACATGTTTCGGCCATTTGTGACCTCTAAAAGTGTCTCGGCCTTCGTCAGGATCCAAGGAAAAAACAGCTACTGCAACAAGTGGAAGTAAAAAAGGGAAAGACGGTGGTGTATACTGAACCAGAGTTTCATGTGTTCAGTGGATCCACCGCTACAACCTGTGGTGAGACAAAAAAAGACAAATGCAACTAGTGTCAGTGCTAGTTAAGTGTCACATTCAGAATAAAATCAACACACTGAGTGTTAAGTACAGCCTCAATTTCGACTTTTTCAAAAATGATGACAGGGCGGCACTTACCTAGTTAGGTCAATATAGTTACCGCATCTATCCGGGGCTATTTTGCCAAAGGTACGTACGCTACCCCCACCTGAGAGGGAGAATAGGGGTAGTCGGTGAAAGAGAAGGATGGAAATGAGCATGTTGCAAACAGGAGTAAGAATTCATAAGACAGCCAAGCGGACTAGCAGTATGCAATGGTTAGAAAAATATCTACATGTGAAATAACTATATGAAGGCAGATTTTATTTGCTTATGGTCGATGTCTGCCTTATAGTGAGGCACCATAGTAGTGAAACACCGTGGGGCCTCCAACAACCGGCCGGGAAACAAACTGAAAAACCACCGGTAATCGGTCATGAGACGATACCCAAACTGGCTAGGTAAGCCCTACAGTGACAGGGGCCCGTGGTTGTTGGGCTCTCTATACCGTGCTGTAGGGCTTGACAGTGACAAAGCGCCTTTCGGTGTGACGACTGCGCTCCCCCTAGTAGAAAGCGGGGCGTGCTGCCAAGGGGCAGATCACAGCCCAAAGGAATGCAGTCTGGTTGTGGGTCCCTTAGGGAGGCATAATACATGCTGCAGCCCTTAGTGACTCTCTTTACCATTTACCAGGGACTTACAGGGGTGCTTAAGTCATTGCCATTGCCAATTGGATTGCAATTAACATTTGTATCAGTTTAGGGAAGGAGCACTGGCATTACGGCCTAGTTGGCAGGGACCCAGGTCACTTCCAATCAAAGCACCAGTACCAGTGAGCAAAAAGTAGGGGTGACCATGTCAAAAGTGGTACAGCCTCCAAGAGCCCAGTAAAGACAAGAGAACTCCAAGGGCCACCTGACTGGCCTCCTGTTTGCAGCACAGGGACACAACAGCTCAAGAAGCCTGATGAGGTAAGTGGGTAGCCTAAAGTCTTCAAGTCGCTTCCACTGCCGCGGTGAATAGGAAGCTGACTCTGTATATACTACCTGTAGGAAAGTAGGACCTGCTTTTATTGTTAACCCCAATTTTTGCCTGGTGTCATGCTGTTTTTGACTAGTCTGACTGGGATCCTGCTAATCAGGACCCCAGTCTCTGTGCTTTCTCCCATAATTTGGCTATGGTAAGTACTTAGGTACACCCCAGATTGACTACTGGTGTACCCGCATAAGTCCCTAGTATATGGTACTAAGGTACCCAGGGCATAGGTACAGCAGGGGTCTCCCATGGGCTGAAGCATGTATTATGCCACCCATGAGAGACCACTCAAATTGTGACTCCAGGCCTGCAATTGCAGCCTGTGTAAACTGGTGCTAGCACCACTTATGACAGATCTATGTTTCCCTATATCGGAGGTCACTACACTTAAAACCTATAAGTCACCCCTAAGGCAGGCCTTTCAATCCTGATGGCAGAGTGCTCAGTTCTAAGTGTGAGGGTGCCCCTGCATGAGCAGGGCAGCCTTACAACCTTCAGAATCCATTCTCCCGGGTTGTAACTGCATCAGCCATTACGACATATAGAGTGGCCATGCTTCATTATGCGATGACCATCTCTAAACTGGCTGTAACGAACCCTGTCATGTTTGGTATCAAACATGTTGGAATCATACCCCAAGACCGTAAACGGTGTGGGAGGTATGATTCCATGCACTGTAAAGCTCCTCCGGGAAGGCCCTCAGTGCTCCTGGTACCAGTCTTCCAGAACCGGACAGAAAGATAGGGCTGCTGCCGACCAGAGACATGTTTCTGCCCTCCTGCTGCTGAGTCAAGCTAGAGCAGGGGAAGGCAGAACAATAGATATCCTGTCACAGGGAGGTGTGACCACCTCCCAGACGGGGTTTAGTGTATTCGGGCAGGCCGGGGGCACTTGCAAGCGCCACTGAGACTCACTTGAAGGGCACATTTGGTGCCCTCTTTGCATACTCCAGTTCAAACCAGTTCAGGGAGCCGTTGGCTCCCGCTCTGGCATGGAACTGGACAAAGGACATGGGAGTATCCTCCCCACTGTCCGGCCCCTCCTCTGGGAGGGACCCCTGAATGGTCCCAAACCTTTCCTTAGGGTCCTTAAGGGCTTACATGTGGGTGGGTCCCTAGATTCATCGTGAGACAAGATTCAGATCAAGACACCACTTTATCTTCAACCGTCTGTGCACTCTGAACTTCGCTGGACTTTGCTCTGGGCACCAAGACTGCAACTGGGAAGACTCCTGCTGCTCCTGGTCTCGTCTGCAACGTCTGTGCCTGTGCTCCATACAGTATCCTTCCAAGGCCTGTGGACATCCAAGACACCTGAAGGAATCTCCCTTGAAGTGAAGGGGTCACTTCCCTGCATCTGCAGGCACTGCAACCAAGCTGACCAGTCTGCTGCTCCTGGGCTCCCACAGACTCCGAAAAGGATCCGCAACACAGGTGGGTGGTTCTACAACTCCCTCGAGGCCTGCACTGTCTTCTCACCGAGTTTGAGGCCAGTATCCCTCGTCAAAACCATCGGAACCAAACCCCTGTGCACTGCATCGACTTGCTGTTGCCAAGGCTTGTTGACTCTCTTTACCAGAGATCTTCAGGCTCCAAGAAGCTTCAGCCTCAAGCATCTCCTACGACCAAGATCTTCGTCCTCACCTCATCTCTTGCACCGTGGGCCTGCATCTTTGGTGAGCTGCTCGAGGTCCTGTTCGCGACTCCTGTGACTCTAGCATGAGGGTCCTTTCGAGGTGCTCCATTGACTCCAGTGGGCTCCCCTGATTGCTCGGGGCCTACTCTGACTCCCCTGCTTATGGTGAGTCACTTGGACCTTGCTGGTCCTAACTCTGCACCTTTTCCGCTTGCCACGTTGTTTGCGGTTGCCAAGGCTTGTTCGTGCTCCCGACGGACATCGACCCTTCAGCTCTCGTCATCCGGTGTGCGACAGCTCGTTAACGGCGCCTGGTCTTCCACAGCGTCGCTTGGTCCACACAGCTGCAGCTCCAAGGTCATCGTCAACTCTCCTGCATCTCCCGACATCGGTGGGCATTCGTCTCCCTTGCCTCCTGGTCACTCTTGAGTGGCATAGACTCTGTCACATCTGCTTGCAGGTACTTCTCAACTTGAATCCACATTTGGGTTCCAACGGACACTTTCACCTTCTTCGACAGCGGCATCTTCCTGAAGTTCTCCATTGAGTTAGACGGTGGTTTCCGACGCCATTCCACACCTATGCACCCGGCTTCCCTGGTGTACGTATCCTGGTTCCTAGGGTATCCATGGGTGGGGTGGCTCTCCAGCCTTCTGTCTTCCACGGGGTTTCTTCAAAGTCCACTGGGAAGGGTCCTTCTTCTTTAAAATTGCAACAGCAACTTACCCATTGAGTTGAATTGAGCACGCGGTCGTGTTCCCACTCTGCACACGGCCTACGTGGGGTTCCTGAGTACTTACCTTGGGGGGGGGGGGGGTTCCTTGGGTCCCCAGCACTTCTACGTCTTCTGGGTACAGTCTTGACTCGAGCCGCGATTCACATTCCTCTATCTTAGTATATGGTTTGGTCTCCCCCTGGCGACCACTGTGTTTTCGTGCTACTTACCTATTTTATTGCAAAGTATTGTGTGCATTGTGTTATATCTCCGGGTAGGAGATATCTGTATGTGTTAGTGAGTGTCTTATAATAAATACCTGTTTTTATAAATACACTGTGTGGTTCTTTTTCACTTAACCTACACTAATAAGATTAAGTTCTGGTAAAACAAGCTGCTTTACACTCCTTCTGAACTAAGCATGAAGGCTGCTGCCCACAGCTACCACTTAAAGAGCTTTCTAAGGTTGTCTAAGACCACTAAAATGACCATAAGGGTTGTCTGGATTAGTGCAGGGTGTTATACTTGCATACGTGAGCCAACCTCCAACACTACCAAAGTAAAGTATAGTGTGCACAGAGTCCAGTGGATCCCCAATGGCTTTACAGAGGCTCATGAAGATTATTTTAATGTTCTCTTTTGTGGTAGTGTGAGCGAGCAGTTAGGCTTATCAGAGGGCAGTGCTAAGCATTTGTTGTACACACACACAGGCAAGAAATTATTACACACACACTCAATGACTAAATCCGAGAGTAATGGTTTGTAAAAATATTACATCTGATAGACAGTTGTAGATTCCTTACCTTAGAATTTCCCCCAGGCGTCAGTCTGGATCCGGAATTCTTTTCTTCATCAGTACCCCTGCGCGTCGTTAGGTGTCGTTGGTCGGCGCGTGTCTGGCGTCGTGGGCGGCAGGATGACGTCACGGGACCTACATAGACGCCGCCCATGCATGCTGACGTCAGTTCTTTCTTTTTCCGCACCAGGCTAGCGCATATCTGTAGAAAGCAACTCTGTGCCACTTTTTGGCTAACTTTTTTCAACTTTTTGTAGATGTCTTTCTTTGCTTCGAGGATGTCCCAGCGAACGACCGGCTTTAAGCCTACGGTTCCTGCCACCGGATGATGTCCGTGACTGATCCGCACTTTGTGTGCCCTTGGTGTCTGGAGCGTGACCACAACCCGAAGTCGTGCTCCGAGTGCTGGGCCATGAACCTGAAGGCTTTGCGGAGCAGTCCCGAAAGCTGCCGAAGGCCTGGGGCTTGGCTCCGCGTCACTCCTGTTCTCATTCAAGGGGAAGGTCTTGAACGGTCACGGAGCCCACACTCCTTGCACTTAAAGTCGTTGGGGAGATGTTCGAGTAAGTCAGTGAAACACAAGAAGTCAAAGAAGCACAGGTGTTCTTTGACTTCTCTCCGTCGGGCGTCATTGCTCAAAGTCTCCATCTCCGAAGCCTACTTCTGAGACGGCTCTGTGCTTCCCTCCCTTTCCCGGAGCCGGAGTGTCTCCTGCCCAGATCCAAAAGTTCTATGAGTCCTTGTACCTCATATTTGGGCAGCCCAACTTCACCAGCGTGCCTTCGGGCCCCGCAAAGTCAGTCTGGGGCCCTGGGTCTTCGACGCTGGTGGTTCCAGAGGGTCTCTGTGGATCCAGACCTTGATCCGGATCGATGCCAGTCGATCTCACTCAACCTTCCCTGTCGCCGATTGCAACGTCAACGCTCCCGCCATTGAACGTGCCCCCAGTCGGCACCGACCCATCCTCATCCCTGACGTGGACACGGAGCTGGACCGATGTCGATTCCGACGCCGGAGGGGACTTTTGTTCCTGTGTTCATTCTTGGCATTTCTTTTGGGCCAGAAGGTGTGGAAGAGAACTGGGAGGGGCAGCTGAACCCTTCAACTGACCAGCTTGAGGAACCGGACTGGCGAATGGACCAGGGTGATGTGAGTGGTCTGGACACCTCCCCTGACACTGGCTTGCTTTCTCCCTGTACCGTAGCTATGGAGGAGGGAGCTTCCTATGCTGTGTTGTGGAGGAGGGCAGCCGAGGTCCTCTGCCTCGAACTCCCTACGGTGGCAGTCAGGACTAACCTCCTAACAGAGGGGCTTCAGCCTGCAGCCTCCTCTTCTGAACCCCTTTTGCCATTCAACGATGCCCTCACGGACGTCCTTCTGGGCACTTGGTCCAAGCACAGCACAGGGGCTCCTGTGGATAGGATGATTGCCCGCTGCCACCGCCCTGCTTCGGGTGACCCAGCGTTCCTGACCCAACACCCCTTCCTTTAGAGCTTGATAGTCCAAGCCTCTTCATCAAAAGGCGTATTCCCTTCTGCTCCCCCAGATAGGGAATCCAAGAAGCTGGACCATCTTGGAAAGATGTTCTCTTCCTCCAGCTTGGCGTTGTGGTTGGTGAATACCGCATGCTTCTTGGGCCGATACTCCCATACTATCTGGGATACGGTTGCGCAGGTGCTGCCTCAGTACCTGGAGGAGGCCCGGGCCATTGTCTCTCAAGCAATGCAAACGCGAGAGACGCAGCCAAATTCACCATAAGATGTGGACTGGATACAACAGACTCACTGGGTAGAACAATTGTTCCTTCGGTAGCTGTTAGACGCTACACCTGGTTGAGAACTTCTGGCTTCTCAGGGGATGTCCAGTCTTCCTTGATGGACATGCCCTTTGATGGCACTTGCCTTTTTGGTGACAAGGCAGTTTCAGCTCTTGAGCGCTTCAAGGATTCTCAAGGCACAGCCAGATCCTTGGGCCTGGGTCAGTGAGCCAGCGGGCGGGCCAGTCCACCTCCCCCGCCACAGCCTCCAAACCTTTCTAGTCCGTTTCAGGCCCATCAACGGCCAGTTGGAGGGAGGATCCGCATTCACCTCCTCCACTGGCAATCTATCATGACGGACAAGTGGGTTCTGCAAATAGTCTGAAGGGGCTACTCCCTCCCCTTCGAGACTACACCTCTTTGAGAAGCTGGCTTGGTATATGGGGTACACTTATGTAAGTGGGCACCCTGCACCAATCCAGACAACCCTTACAGTGATTTTAGTGGTCTTAGAAAGCTCTCTAAGTGGTAGCTGTGGAGAGCAGCCTATAGAAAACATTTGTTCTATGTCCTCCATGGTAAGAGTGCAAACTCTTAGTATTATTTCTGTCTGCCTATACCACTCTTCCCTATCTTGTCTAATATCCGGAAACTGAAGGGCAAATCTGTGTAACTCAACGTTAGACCATGGTGTGTGAACTTTAATAGTGGGTATCCCTGGCTGACTTCCTGGCACTTCTCGCAAAGGCATGTTGAAATTAGATGAAAGAACACAAGAAGTCGATGCCTGTTCTTGTGCGCTCTGTTGTTTATCTTTTTTCAGAAGTTCACATTTTCTGTCTACTAATATTAGTGTGTCTATCCATCCAGCTAATATCTGGAGTGCATCTAGTCTTTCTCCATCTGATGCCCCTACTTTGTCTAATGTTGTTAGTAATGTGTTGATGTGATAGCGGGACAAATTGTCTGCTTTTGGGTACCCGTCTTTAGTAGGCCAATATTTCCCCCACTTTTTAAACCAGAAAAACGCTTTTTTGTCTAAACTTTCCAAAGCACTACATTGGAGTGCCGGTGTGAAGTCTTTTGGGAATCAGCATTTTGCATTTGGCCATAAAGAGGTCCCATTTTTCATAACATCTCCTACCCATTCTTGTACCTCATTCTGGTCTTTCTGTGACAATTTTGGTCGCAGACCCCGTTTATTTATTCGAAACCTTGGTGTAGAGGATGTATCTTCGTGTTTCTGTTCTTGTGACATGTCTAATAATGTTTGAGCTTGTGGTGTTTGAGGACTGTATGGTGGTGGGGTAGTTAATAGTGCTTCTATTACAGGAGCCACTGTATCCTCCTGGGCTAAGGGAGCATTGGGTTGAATGGGATAAATATCTGGTATAGGTTTGTGAACTGTGAAATATTTGTCTATGTCCATTTCTGTGGCCCTGCAATTGGCCGTCCATCTTTCTTGTGCATTATTTATATAATGTCTTATGGCATTTCCCCTTATTGTCCTAGGCTCCTCTGACCATCTTCCAGATGCATATGAGCGCCATGCATGAAATGCATCCCATTGTAATAAACTTACTTTCTTCCCTTTCTTTTCTCTTTCCCTCAAACAATCTTCTAAATAAAGCAAATTATCTCTATCAAAAGTGCCATACTCTGGCCATTGCAAATCAGTCTTTTTTCTGGTATAATGAGTCCACTGATCTAGATGAACAGCTGCAGCGTATCACTTTTTTTGGCCAAATGAGCTATATAGAGGGTCTCTGTGCCAGAAGTAGGTCGTGGTTGTTATTCCTGCTACTTTCTGGTACCCAAGAAGGACAAAGGCCTGCATCTTATCTTAGACTTCTGGTCCCTCAACTTCTTCCTCTGGGGGAGAAGTTCGATGCTGGAGGCTGGATCTTCTTGTAGCCCGAAGATCTCTGGAGGACAGAGTCAACAAGCCTTGGCAGCAGCAAGTGGACACGTTGCACCTGGGTTCTGTTCCAGTGGTTCCAACAAGGGATACTGGCCTTAATCTTGCTGAGAAGACAGTGCAGGCCTCGATGGAGTTGCAGAACCACCACCTGTGTTGCTGAGCTTTCGGAGTCCGTAGGATGTTGGGAGGCGCAGACCAGTCAGCTTAGTTGCGGTGCCTGCAGTAACAGAGGAGTCAGGTATATAGGTACAACAGGACGCGCCTATTATTGTACAGACTCCTCCCTTCTCTGCCAGCATCATTTCGAGAACAATCCTATTCTGTAGGGGAACTAATCTCATGGCCTGAAGTTCTACTGTAATATTGTCTAGTATACTTGTTGTTTCATTTATTGTGGCTTCTAGTAGTCTGGATAGCCTACGTATATTCATGGAGTTAATAGGTGGACTAATCCATGGTATCACCCCTTTAAATATATCACCTGCTATTTCTGCTGCTGTATCTCTTTGATCCACACTTCTTTTGCCTTTACGTGTTGTATGTCTTCGTAGCTCCCGTTGTACATCTTTTATGTCTTTTATTGCTATAGCAGGTAATACAAAACCCAGGTGACAGCAACCACTCCAATTTGTTGGAAGCCATGTATATGCCTTTTCTCCACAAATAAAATAAATTGAGTCACCTATATAAAGTGGAATGTCATCTTTTTCAGCTGTCATATCGAATGTCATATTACAATTTTTACTATGGCCCACCTGATAGGTACCAGTACATTTAATACAAATACTCCCTATTGCGTTGTTTTTTTATTTTTAACTTCAAAAATGGAATGTCCTTGTTAATTCCTTTTGATGGGCCTGCAATCCTTGTGCTCGTATTTTTATATAGAAACAGGGGAGTGAAGATATCAGAAAGGGGAAATGTTGCATTCTGCTCTACTACTTCTGTGCAGTTCCACACTGTCAGAATATCAGCCATATATCTGTTATATAATGCTCCTACAGGCTGCTCCGTAGGTGTCCCTGCACCAGCAGTACTTTTCTTTACATTTTGCAAAACAGCTATTATCTCTATCTTTACTATTGTTATATATAGGGCATAACAGAATGCTGCAAAAGGCAAAGGGACTTGAATCAAGGGCAAGCCTTGGTCCACAGAAGCTGGGAATTGCAAACATATCCAGCAATCTCCCCTTGTTAAACCTTATTGGTATGATGTAGCAAAGTCACAAAGGAATTGTGATGCATTTCCTCCCTGTGGGCAAATTCCTCAGGTGAGAAAGTGTATGCAGGTATGGTAGCAGGGGGTGTTTGTGTTGGGACTATCTGTCCCATGGGATAGAATATATCCAATAGATACACATTGACTAATGCTAGCAGTAATAGGCAGAATATGACCCCAGGTAAGCACATTTTATATTCGTACCATTTTTTCTTCTCCATTTTTATAGTTGTATACTTCCTACGCATACCTATGTATCTTTTTTATCCTTTCTTCAATTAGATGCAGTACTATTAATGACACTATGTTGTGAATTGTCACTGTAAATCTGGACAATAATATAAACTAAATACACTAAAAGCATAAACACATATAAAGTGAGGGTATAATACACAATATACTGGGAACAGTTATTTTTTAATATATCAGAGTGCCTTTGAGAACCCCTTGGTACTTCTTCTCTCTTCCCAAAGATATTCATATAAATTGTAAGGGACGACCCTTTGGTCATGTATATCCACCTCTAGGGCAACCTCACTTATATTGCAGGAGTGTCCACTGTACCTCACCCCAAAGGTAGTCCTTTAAAGTTGGCGGTCTTGACCACCTGGGAAACGTTCTTTGCTGGATGCTGCAGCAGCACGGGTGCTCGCAGTGACAGGAGGACTCGCAAATACCTCCTGGATCAGTTCATCTACTTATTGCTGCAGTGGCACGGGCACTTGCAGCGACAGGAGGACTCTGCAAATACCTCCTGGATCAGTTCATCTACTCAATGCTGCAATGGCACACTCTTTGCTACACAGTGTTGTTTAGACTAATCACTCCCTCATGAATGTTCTTACACTTTTCTTTTTGTTGCAAATGAGCTATTACCCCTGGTGGTAGTGTGTGCTGTAGGAAGCTGACTCTGTATATACTATACCAAAGTGAGGTACAGTGTGCACAGAGTCCAGTGGAACCCCAATGGTAGGCAGAGGTAAAGTTAGATAGCACCTCACTCTCTATTTGTGGTAGTGTGGTCGAGCAGTAAGGCAGTATCAGAGGACAGTGTTAAGCATTTGTTGTACACACTCAGTCAGCAAATGAATTCACAAAGACTGAACTTCAGACCAATTGTTTTTGTATGAAAATATTCTTTTAGTTATTTTATTTTCTAGAACCAAGCAAGCCTGGCACAGGTAAGCAATAAATACTTTACAGTAGTAATGCAGTTTGTAAACAGTTTGAATTGTAATTGTATATGCACTTTGTTTTGACTTACAGTATGGTTGCAGAGAAATGCAATACTTTGTAAATACAGTACATAGACTTGAATGGGCTTTTCAGTAAAATTACAGGTAAGTTACAGTTGAGATAACTTTTCTTACACAGAGTAGTATACCTGGATACTACTCTGGGACATTTCCTGTAAACAGGTAAGTAAAATCGTTTTTGTTAGTTTGTGCAATTTTAAAGAATTTCTTTAGGTTTTCAAACTCCACACTTAGAAACTTTTCCAAGAAAAACAGTCAATGTTATCCTATGGAGGAAAATAGTGTTATCGGTTTTAGGGTAAGTATTCGGTAGTGGGAGTTGAGATTTTGGGGTTAGACTCAGGGGTCCCCCAGGGTCAAGGATGCACTCTTGTTACACCCTCAGCGGCACTAGGGCGGCCGGGTGCAGAGTGCTGAGGCCCAATGTTATCCAGTGGGGGATAGGGGGCCTCCGGTTGGTGGCTGCTGGCGAGCAGGCCACAAGGTTGTGGGAGCCACCTGGTGTTAGGCTCAGGGCAAAAGGGGATCCTGTTTAGCACAAAAAGTGCACCCGCAGGGGCGGTTGGGTGCAGGTTGCTGGTTTGGCGTCGGGTGCCCTGTTGTTTTCAATGGGGAATTTCGGTTTGGGTTTTCAGCTGAAGGCTCGGTCCAGGAAGACTTCCAGGAGGAACCAACAGCTGGGCAGGTAAGTTGGAGGGCTCAGGGACGTAGGTGCACCTCGGGTTCTGTTCTCCAGGGCGGCTGGATGCAGGTGTCTTTTGAGGTCGGATTTCACCTTACCGGGCCACTCGCGGTTGGGGGGGTCTCCGTGCAGAGGCTGCAGGCGATGTCGGGGAGTCCTGGAGGGGTCAACCCACGGTGGACTCAGACCCTGGAGCGCTGGGGGACCTCACTGGGACCGGTGGGCCACTCGACCCCAGGCCGTAGGCGACGGGTGCAGTGGTGGTTCCAGGCGTCGGGTTTCTTTTTCCTCAGGAGGCTCGGAGTCTTTCTTTGGTGTTTCTTCTGAACAGAGCTGTTGTTCACAGGAGATCCGGTCTTTGTTGAAGGCAGTTAGTCCTCCCCGGGGTTCTGGAGGTCGCTGGCTGCAGGACAAGACGATTCTTGGCGCAGGATCTCTGGAAACTGCAGATGGGCCGGTAGGGCTGGGGCCAAGTCAGTTGTTCTCTGCAGTCTCCTCTGCTGGGCATCTTCTTTCGTCCTTTTTCTTCTTAGGTTTCAGGAATCTGCCTTCTTGGTTCAGGGCTGCCCCTAAATACTGTTTTAGGGGTCTGGGGGTCAGTGGCCAATGGGCTACTGACCTTAGGGTGACTACACCCTGGGTGTGCTCACCCCACGTGGGGGATTGAGCACAATCCCTAATCCTGATTGGGGAGTGCCTGCCACCTGCAAGATGGCGGGCACTGAAGAGAGGGCTTCACCTCGCCTCCCCCACCTGAGGGGTGGAGTTGGCAGAGGTGGGCACACCTTCTGGGCTGGCTAGTTTTTCCCGCCTGTCTTCCCGCAGAAAAGGAGGGGAGACAGGAAGGGGACCTGCTCCTGATAGCAGGAGAGGCTGGGGGTCGCATTACAAAGGCTGCCAGGCCTTTGAAGCTCCCCTACCACAGATGGCTCTTCCTGGCCTGGGGGAGGTGTGAACACCTCCGCCCAGGAAAGGCTTTGTTTCTGGGCTCAGGGAGCGAAGGCTCCCACCCTAGGGGTCCAGAAACATGTCTTGTGGTGGCAGGCTGGTGTGTACCAGTCGGGGAACCCACCAGAGGCTGGTCGTTTTTCAGGGGGCATCTCTAAGATGCCCTCTGTGTGCATTTTTCATTAAATCCCACACTGGCATCAGTGTGGGTTTAATGTGCTGAGAAGTTTGATACCAAACTTCCCAGTTTTCAGTGTAGCCATTATGGTGCTGTGGAGTTCGTAATGACAAACTCTCAGCACCATATACTCTTAATGGCAGCAGTGCACTTACACTGTCTAAGAATGGACTTAGACACTGTAGGGGTACAGGGCTCATGCACCTGTACCCTCAACACTGGTATAGGGCACCCAGCTAGAGGGGTGACTGATCTATGCCAGGGCAGTGGGTTGTAGGCATGGCACACAGGGATGCGTGCCATGTCGACTCTTCACTTTGTTGTGCACCAAAACACGCAGCCTGCAAAGGCAGTGTGTGTGTGTAAAGGTACAGGGCCTCTAAGGGTGGCACAATAAGTGCTGCAGCCCTTAGAGGTCTTCCCTGGTCACAGTGCCCTGGGTACCTGTGGTACCATTTACCAGGGGCGACCTGTGGCTAGAGATGACAATTGGGTTAGTTTTGGGAAAAGAACACAGGCCCTGGGAACCTGATTGACAGGGACCCAGGGCACATCAAGTCAAAGTGCATCAGTAGTCTGGCAAAAAAGTGGGGAGGTTACTGCAACAGAAACCCATTTTCCTACATGTGCAATATACCCTAGTTGAAATTTCTCCGTCTGAAAGTATTCTATCCAAAGCTTCTTGTAATGCTATGCTGTTTAATTCTCGCATCAGTTGATATTCTAGCTGATCAAATACTTCCCGGAGGTGGGTAAGTGCGCCTTAGTCGTTTACCTCACTAGTATTCTCGAAGTCAAGGATCAGTGTCAAAATATCTGTTAGTATAATATCTAGCAGTACTACTCCGTATATTTCCTGTAGGAGATCAGTGACCGGAGTTACTGACATTTCATCTCATTCTTCTTTGTGGACCTTAAATTGTATCTTATTTCTTCTTTGATCGGTTCTGGTGTTGGCATGTGCTGCTGACCTCGGTCTTTGCTGGGCGCCATCTCAGGTGGTGCCCTCTTGATATGGCTGGCGTGGATCCAGGATTTGTTGTTGGTGCAATTTACTGCAGTCTGTGTTGCGAGCAGGAAAGGACTTGCTCCGGACCCTTCCAGCTAGCTTGGAGACAATTAGATCTCTGGAATGACTTGATGAGCACCCAATCTCCGGGCTTATACTTATACTTGTACCCTTCAATTTGCAGTGGCTCTGGAAGGGTCCCCTTCACCTGCTGGTTGATAGAAGCAAGAGTACGTGTAAGTGACATGCAGTAATCATTCAACAATTCTTTGGTCATCATAGGCAGAGCATTTTTGTCTGGAACTCCCCACACTACCATTGGCAGTCCAGTGACTATTTCATGTGCACTGAGTTTGGTCTTGGCATCTGGTGTGCTCCTCATGCTCATTAGGGCAATTGGTAAGGCAGCCATCTAGGCCAATTTTGTGTCAGCATATACTTTTGCTATTGTATTTTTTAATATGCAATTTTTCCTTTCCACTGCACTGGAGGCCTCTGGATGATAGGCACAGTGCAGTTTCTGCTGTATTTCCAGAGCCTTGCACGCCAACTTTATTATTTCATTGCAGAAGTGACTGCCATTGTCTGACCATATTGTTTTTGGGACCCCAAATCGTGGGATCAACTCTTTTATTAGACACTTAGCTGTGGAGATGGCATCATTTGTTTTTACTGGATATGCCTCTATCCATTTTGAGTACATACACACCACCACCAGGATATACCTATACTTGTTGGTAGGTGGAATCTCCACATAGTCTATTTGCAGAGCTTCAAATGGCCTTGTTGGTTTTTCAAAATGGCCCTTGGGTACTGGAGCAGTCTTACCCACACTGTGCTGTGCACATACCATACATGTTTGACATATCTCCTGTGCTGTTTTTCTTATGTTCTTGTTCACCCAGAATTTGTCCATGCAATTTACTATGGCATCCTTGCATATGTGGCCAGGCCTTGCATGGCCAAACACATGGAGTAGAACATTCTATATGGTAACATGTATTTTTCCTTTGTCTTGTTCATCCAGCACCCTTGGACAAAGGACCCATTCTTTGACCAACTCATCTGTTCTTCCACCATTGCTCCTTGTTGCATTAGCCTCACACCTTCAGTTGTTAGATCTAGTGAGTTCCCTTGTTTAGGCAGTTCTTGGGCTGTTAATACTAGTGCTGAACGACTCGTGCTGTCTGTTTTGCTGTTGCATCTGCAAATGCATTTCCCTGGCCTATTCTGTCTGTCACCTTTTTGTGGGCACTGCATTTAACTATGGCCAATTTCTTTGGGATTGCCAAGGAGTTAAGTAATTTGGTGATAAGTACACCATGCTGTATCTTTGTTCCTTGTGAGGTAATAAAACCTCTTTGCTTCCAGAGCCTCCCAAAGGAGTGTGCCACGTTGAAGGCATATTGGCTATCTGTGACTACGTTAACACACCTTCCTACAGATAATTCACAAGCTCGTGTCAGTACCACAAGTTCTGCAGCTTGTGCAGACAACTCGGGTATCTTACAGGACTCAACTACAGTGTTATTTGTTACAATTGCATAGGCTGCTGATGTATAGCCATCCTTGTTCGCCCTAAGTTGGCAGGGTATGCCCAGACGTGGGTCCCTTGCTCACTTTGCCACTGGATTCAAGATAGCCTGGCTGATGAGGGTTTTGAACCCGAAACCGGTCCCAGGATGCTTGTTTCCGGTCCAGGGAAGACATGGCTTGGCAGTTCGGGCTGGACTGTTCCCATGAGGCACAGGGTCAGACTGATTTGCATATGGCCATGTCTGAACTGGGGTGGTGGAGTGAGCTAAAGAATGATGATGGATTAAACCCAGATCAGTTGACTGGGGGTGAGTGTTTGATTTGCTCAAACGCTCCGTCCATCATCCCCTTTGGTATCCTCTGTTCTCAGGCAGGACCCATCCACCCACAATTCTCCTTCAGCATTTGCATAGGGGGTATCAGTCATATCTATTCTTCCCTTTGTTTGTTCTTCAGTTAACAAAATACAATCATGGTCTGAGTCTACTAAATCATCAGCGGGAACAGGTAACCGGGTGGCAGGGTTTAAAACAGTACATTTATGAAGTGTAACATGTGCTGCATACAAACAGATCTCATACTGCGTGAGCCTGGCATTTGTGAGGTGCTGAGTACGTGTCTTGTTCAGTATTAGCTCCACAGCATGTGGAACATAGACATCAACTTCATGTCCCATTATTATGCTTTCTGCACGTTGTAGTGATAAAGCAGTTGCTGCAACCGAACGTATACAGGAAGGTAAAGCCTTGGCTACAGTATCTAAGTGGCAGAGAAATATGTGCATGGTCTTTTGTGGTCACCGTACTGCTGGCAGAGAACCGCAAGAGCACACCCTTCAGACTTATGAACATAAAGTTAGAAAGACTTAGAATAGTCTGGTAGGCCCAAAGCAGGAGCAGAGAGCTTGCCGTGTGGCAAGGAAGCTTTGTTCATGTTCTAGCAACCACTGAAGTGGTTCGGGCGTGTTCATGTGGGTCAGGGCCAATAAAGGTTTTGAAAGCAAGGAGAAGTTAGCAATCCAGTGCCGGCAGGACACCTCCTGTTGAACAAATTGTATTTTTTCTGGGAAAACCTTGTGACCACGTTCAGCTAGGAAATTTAATAGATTGATGGTGTCAGTGATGCATTGTTCCTCGGAGGTGCTGGCAACTAGCAGGTCGTCAATATACTGAATTAGCACAGAATTGGGTGACAAATTGAATGTATCTAGTTCTCGTTTCAAGGCCTGATTGTAAATACTAGGGCTCTCTGTGAATCCTTGAGGGATTCGTGTAGAACAATATGTTCGTCCGTTTACAGAGAATGAAAACAGATACATGCTACCCTCATCTACTGGAATTGAGAAGAAGGCCTTCTTCAAATCTATCACTGAAAAGAAGGCCATTTCTGGTGACAATGTTGACAATATTGATACTACATTTGGGACCACCAGGAACTGTGGCACTAAAATCTTGTTAATTTCTCTGAGATCAACTATAAATCTGTAACTCTTCTCGTCAGTATTCTCATCCCCTCTTTTCAAGACTGGTAAAATCGGACTGTTGCAAGGACTGCCTGTTATTTCTTTCACCATCCCTTCCTTTAGTAAGTCTGTTACTGTATCCTGCAACCCCTTTAGACCTTCTGGAGCTATCTTGTACTGTGGTATCCTTGGTAATTTTACATTCTGTCTGACTGTAATTGTTACAGGTGTGATGTTCATTCTCCCAGTATCATTCTTATGTTTTGCTCAAATTCTTGAATCTATCTGGTCCATTATTTGTGCTGTGATGTTCCTTATTCCTATTGACACAAAACAGTTACCCATTTCCTCTGTCATTGGCCCATCTACTTCAAGAAGACTTCGTCTGCACTACACTTAATTGTTGCATTCACCTTTTTTAACAAATCCAAACCCAACAAATTAAATGCACATTTGTCTGATATTAGAAATGAATGGGTGTCCTGTATTGGGCCTATAGTGTATTTCAAGGGTGCCGAAATTGGGGTTGTGACAGGCATGTTAGTGAATCCCACTGATTTATTTATTTTTCCCGAGAGAGGAACATCTGGAAATGTTTTCTTTGTCAAGGAGGAATTGGTGGCCCCTGTATCTATTAACAATTCCACAGGTGTACCCTTTACATATGGTCCAGTGGGATCTACAGGGACTACCATCCCCTGTATTAACTCTCTCGGGCCTCCCTATTGATCATAATAGTCCCAGTCCCCTGGGGGCCCTTCCTGATAGATCCCATCATAGGGGTGATGTACCTGCATTTTCGGCATTTCTGCATTATCAAAGATGTTTGTCTGGGGGGAATATTGTGTTGGGCCAGGAAGTGAGTCACGTCCTTGTTGTTGATATCCAGCTCTTCCCGTACTCCTTCCCTGGCCTCTTGATCTCCCCATCCCACCCCCTCCTTGGGGCTGTTTGGGGGGGGGTGGGCATTAGGCTCTCCAATGATCTAGTTCCCCACAATTAAAACATCCCTGTGTGTGTGTCTGCTCATTTGTGGTGTGATGTTGCTGCTGATGTTGCTGCTGTGCTGGGGGAGCCAAAAAGGACCTTTGATGGGCCTCCGCGGCCTCTTCCTCTCCCCCTGCCTTTTGCCCACGGGCACTATACTGGTGCGCCTGCTGCATTAAAACCTTTGTTTTTAGGTCTTTTATTTTGTTATTTTTAAATTCCACATTCTTTTTTCCTAGCATCTCGTAGTACTGTGCTAATTGTAAAATTTCGGTCAGTGGCTTGCATGACCATGTTGGATTGTATTCTAGAATCCCTTTCTTTATTGCAGGCTTTAAGTTATTAACAAAGCAGGAGACAAGTGCGCTTTGTGTTGCCTCATTTTCACTGTCTAGTCCACTTGAAGCTGTGAACACTTTCTGCATTCTGGCGAAAAAGGCAGATACTGTTTCTTCAGTGTCCTGGATACATCCATTCAACTTTGACCAATCTATTTGTTTCCTCGGTACCAGTATATTTACTTTGGCCATTAGCTTAGCAGGTCATTTTTTTATTTCCTCCGGAATGTCCTCTCCTCCTTTCCTTGTCGCTTTCTTTATGCGTTCCCAGTCTATTTCTGAATTTTCATCATCTTCTTTTCTTACTTTTCCCCAAATATCTGGTGGCAATATTATAGAAAACATTTGTTCTATGTCCTCCATGGTAAGAGGGCCAACTCTTAGTATTATTTCTGTCTGCCTATACCATTCTTCCCTATCTTGTCTAATATCCGGAAACTGAAGGGCAAATCTGTGTAACTCAACGTTAGACCATGGTGTGTGAACTTTAATAGTGGGTTTCCCTGGCTGACTTCCTGGCACTTCCCGCAAAGGCATGTTGAAATTAGATGAAAGCACACAAAAAGTCGATGCCTGTTCTTGTGCGCTCTGTTGTTTATCTTTTTTCAGAAGTTCACATTCATTTTCTTTCTACTAATATTAGTGTGTCTATCCATTCAGCTAATATCTGGAGTGCATCTAGTCTTTCTCCATCTGATGCCCCTACTTTGTCTAATGTTGTTAGTAATGTGTTGATGTGATTGCGGGACAAATTGTCTGCTTGTGGGTACCCGTCTTTAGTAGGCCAATATTTCCCCCAATTTTTAAACCAGAAAAACGCTTTTTTGTCTAAACTTTCCAAAGCACTACGTTGGAGTGCCGGTATGAAGGCTTTTGGGAATTGGCATTTTGCATTTGGCCATAAAGAGGTCCCATTTTTCATAACATCTCCTACCCATTCTTGTACCTCATTCTGGTCTTTCTGTGACAATTTTGGTCGCAGACCCCGTTTATTTATTCGAAACCCTGGTGTAGAGGATGTATCTTCGTGTTTTTGTTCTTGTGACATGTCTAAAAACGTTTGAGCTTGTGGTGTTTGAGGACTGTATGGTGGTGGGGTAGTTAATAGTGCTTCTATTACAGGAGCCACTGTATCCTCCTGGGCTAAGGGAGCATTGGGTTGAATGGGATAAATATCTGGTATAGGTTTGTAAACTGTGAAGCATTTGTCTATGTCCATTTCTGTGGCCCTGCAATTGGCCGTCCATCTTTCTTGTGCATTATTTATATCATGTCTTATGGCTTTTCCCCTTATTGTCCTAGGCTCCTCTGACCATCTTCCAGCTGCATATGAGCACCATGCATGAAATGCATCCCATTGTAATAAACTTACTTTCTTCCCTTTCTTTTCTCTTTCCCTCAAACAATCTTCTAAATAAAGCAACTTATCTCTATCAAAAGTGCCATACTCTGGCCATTGCAAATCAGTCTTTTTTCTGGTATAATGAGTCCACTGATCTAGATGAACAGCCGCAGTGTATCCCTTTTTTCGTACTACATACCAGGCTGGTGTACCGCGGGAGGCATACTTTGAGTGGTATCCAAGGCTGCTCTACGCCCTTTGGCTGTACTCAGAAATAGTTTACTGAGCATTTTTTTTTCTTCTTTTTCTTCAAGGAAGTATCAAATATCCTACACATGGAACAGTCCTACTTGATAATTAAATATACTTCTTCAATACTCAAAAGGAAAATACACTAGAAAAACACTGTTGTACAACCTATATTAGCATATGCATTTACTTTAGACGTCAGTTGGAGCTGAATACATAGTCATGCTCTGTCTTGAGGCAACCACCCACGGCTCCTCCTGAGGCAACCACCCACGGCTCCTCCTCTGTCCTTGAGATCCTAGTGATCTTTCACAGACTGGACAGCCCTCCTCAGACACCTATCTTAAAAGCGCCCTCAGACCTCCCCTAAGGATCCCTAATGAATCCCAGTGCGTACCCTTGAGATATCAGGAAAACAACATACAATTATTGAATTGGGCTCAGTGTATTACGCACTGCCTACCTGATCATCTGACCAGTAATGCCGTTGTGCGCGTCCTTCTGTGGTAAAAACAACCTGATGGCTCGCAAGAGAGCTGTCGGTATCTGATGTCACAGGCTAGTCAACGGGAGCCCTGTCGCCTGGGTTCTGCAGGAAACGAAGTCCAATCAGCAGATGCGCATCCCGAGACTGGAAGGCCCCGAAGAGTCCTGGGACCGCAGTACATCAAACCCCTGCAGAGACCAACAGTCCCCAGTGAGTCGCAGCACCATTTGTAAAAGCATAAATCTGTAAGGATAGACAAGATGAACACACACAAAGGCTTGAAGAGTGGCTTTATTGCCAATGAACTGCAGCTGAGACAACTCGCAGATAAGACTGCAGAGAGATCTGATTACAAGGAGAAAATTCAGCCTTTATATACAGTTTTAGAACCTTCACACATGTTAATCATTAACATCAGCACCATGGTGTGAGCATTTCACAAATATGTCTACGTGTACATTTGCTTTATACGTGACACACATGCTCATGCTAATATTAGCCAATTTCCTAAGCTGCTGCCTCCTGACCTAGAGTTTGAGTCTGTTATCTTGTTTTTGTCAAACAAGCACTGTTTGATCTAGTCAGCAGATGCCCGTTCTCTCTGCTTTCTACGCACAATTTCCTCACATGATATTTGCCGTGAACAAACACTTTATCCAAGCAGGAGCAGAGCAGTTTGACATGTTCCAGTTTAGAGAGCTATTTTTAAGAATCAACTCGCTGAACTGGCTTTTGTACACAAGTGAAGGCTAGTGAGCCATTTCTCAGAATAGAGTACATTTCAATCCATTTGTTTCTTGCAGAATTTCAGACAGTTTATTTTAACCATTTGTGTATCATGAAGCTGTACCTGATAAGTGAGCACATATTATTTGTAAGCAGGTGAAACACAGAAATTAATGTAAAACTATGGTTCACTTTAATGTATCCAACCACCAAAGGAACTAATTAATTTTTCATCTTTCACGGTAAGTCGCGGTTGCAATTTTAGAGAAGAAGGACCCTTCCCAGTGGACCCTGAAGAAACCCCGTGGAAGACAGAAGGTCGGAGAGCCATCCCACCCGTGGATACCTTAGGAACCAGGATACCTGCCCTAGGGGAGCCGGGTGCATAGGTGTGAAGTGGCATCGTAAACTGCTGTCGAACCCTATGGAGGACTTCAGGAAGATGCCACTGCTGGAGAAGGAAAAAGTTTCTGGTGGAACCCAAAGGTGGATTCGAGTCGAAGTACCCGAAAGCGGAGGGGACAGTCTATGCCACTTGGAAGTGACCAGGAGGCACGGAAGACGAATGCCCACTGATGTTGGGTGCTGCAGGAGAGTTGACAGTGACCTTGGAGCTGCAGCTGTGAGGACCAGGCGATGCTGTGGAAGACCAGGAGCCATTATACGAGCTGTCCCATGTCGGATGTCGAGAATTTAGGTGTTGGTGTCCGTCAGGAGCACCAACAAGCCTTGGCAACGGCAAACAACGTGGAAAGCAAAGAAGGTGCAATGTCGGGACCAGCAAGGTCCAAGTGACTCACCACGAGGAGGGGAGTCAGAGCAGGCCCTGAGCAATCTGGGGAGCCCAAAGAATATGAAGATGACCCTCAAGAGGACCCACAGGCTGGAGGCACTGGAGTCGCGAGAGGACCTCAAGCAGCTGACCAAAGAAACAGGCCCACGATGCAAGTGTTGTGGTGAGGACGAATATCTTGGTCACTGGAGATGCTTGAGGTTGGGACTACTTGGAGCCCGAAGATCTTGGTGGAAGGAAGCGAACAAGCTTTTGCAACTGCAAGTCGAGGCGGTGCACAGGGGTTCGGTCCCTAAGGCTCCAACGAGGGATATTGGCCTAAAACTTAGTGAGAGGACAGGTCAGGCCTTGAGGGATGTGAAGAACACCACCTGTGTTGCTGAGCCTCTCTGAGTCTTAGGGAACCCAGGATCAGCAGACCGGTTAACTTAGTTGCGGTGCCTGCAGATGCAGGGAAGTGACTCCTTCACTTAAAGATAGATTCCTTCAGGTGTCTTGGATGCCCACAGGCCTTGGAAAGTTCCTGTATGGTGCACAGGCACGGACTTTGCAGTAGACGAGCAGGGCGAGGAGATCAGGAGCACCAGGAGTCTTCCCGGTTGCAGCCTTGATGCCCAGAGCGAAGTCCAGAGTGCCCAGACGGTCGAAGAAGTGGTGTCTGAAATGAATCTTGTCCCACGATGAATCTAGGGACCCACCCACAGGTAAGCCCTTAAATACCCTAAGGAAAGGGTTTGGACGATTCAGGGGTCCCTCCCAAAGGAGGGGCTGGACGAGGAGGAGGATACTCCCCTGTCCTTTGTCCAGTTTCGCGTCAGAGCGGGAGCCATCAGCTCCCTGAACTGGTTTGAACTGGGCTATGCATGGAGGGCACCAAGTGTGCCCTGCACGCAGACTATGTGGTGCTGGCAAGCACTCCCACCCTACCCTAATACACTAAATCCTGCCTGGGAGGTGGTCACACCTCCCTGTGACAGGATACCTATTGTTCTGCCTTCCCCTGCCCGAGATTGGCTCAGCAGCAGGAGGGCAGAAACATGTCTCTGGCAAGCAGCAGCCCTGGCTTGCTGTCCGGGTCTGGAAGACTGGTACCGGGAGAACCCAGGGCCTCCCAAAGGAGCTTTACAGTGCATGGAATCATACCTCCCACTGGGGGTATGATTCTAACATATATGATACCAAACATGATAGGATTCGTTGCAGCCAGTTTTGAGATGGTCACCGCGTAATGTCATATGGCTGTCTCACAACACTGGAGAATGCACTCCGTAGGTCGTTGGGGTGTCCTGCTCATGCAGGGGCACCCTCACACTTACAACCCAGCACCCTGCCTTCAGGATTGAAAGGCCTGCTCTAGGGGTGACTTATAGGTTTTAAGTGCAGTGACCTTAGATATAGGGAAACCTATATCTTTGGTAAGTGGTGCTAGCACCTGCTTACACAGGCTGCAATGGCAGGCCTGTAGTTGCAAATTGAGTGGTCTCCCATGGGTGGCATAATGCATGCTTCAGCCCATGGGGGACCCCTGATGTACCTATGCCCTGGGTACCTTTAGTACCATATACTAGGGACTGATAAGTGTACACCGGTGTCCAATCTGGGATGTACCTAAGTACTTACCCAACCAATTTAGGGGAGAAAGCACAGAGACTGGGGTCCTGATTAGCAGGATCCCAGTCAGAATAGTCAGAAACAGTATTACATTAAGCAACAAGCATTGGCATAGCCAATAGGTCTCGCCTTTGGGACCTTATAAGTGCTTAGCCATGCAACAGTTGATGTTGTTGCACCAAGGATATTGTGCTGCATAACTAAATACTTATAAGGTCCCAAAAGCGAGACCTATTGGCTATGCCAATGCTTGTTTACATTTATTTACAATACAGTGGCAGTTGTGGCAAGGTGTAAGGCATGGCTAAGGAATAGCTGGTCCTTAGCATGGCGTTTCAAGTGTGTATAGTGGGTTTTGTGAGCTTATTATCCAGATGAAAGAAGATGCCTCAATGGTGATGTGGTTAGACGATTCATAAAAGAAGTTGGAGCTGCTCAGAGGATCTGAAACTTCAGTGGGCACACTGGGGTCTGGGTATGGTTAGAAGGTGAAACATGTCTGCTGGCCGGGAGTGGGTGTGGTATCCGCGCAAGAGAGACCACTGAAGATATATTGTAGTAAAAAGCTTATACTTAGCTCTGTGTTTAGTAAATATCCATCCTGCATTTGCTCTGTGTTTAGTAAATATCCATCCTGCAGGGTGTTTCTAAAGTGAAGTTGACGATTGCCTTTCCCATAAATATACAGTGCTATTCAGGCCTGAGCACCAGTGTTAAAACTGGCACAAGTGGGATTTGCGTCCATGAAAGCATTTTCGTACATTAGCTAAACGCAAATCGTGCTTCCTCTTATTTTGCATTCTCCATTAGCAACAACCTTCAGATGGTGTTAACTGGGAGTACAACCCTATGAAAAATGGGTAAGAAAGTACCCAAGTAAGAACAAATCATTTGCATACTTTACTCCCCATGTTAACACACCAAGTGTTAACTGAGTGCAAAAATGAACTCTGGGCCTAACACGAACGTTATTTGCACTGGGGAGGTTGTATACATGTTTTTTTACATTAAGGTGTAAATTGTCCTAATAGTGTTTGTGTGGTAAAGTTAAATGCATCTGCTCTCTTTTTAGTACTAGCAAGAACGCTTTTTTAAAACTTTTATTTTATTTACCGTTCTTAACGGCCAAAACGATAAAGAACGGGAAGAATAGGATGCAACAGCGGGCAACAATGGTTTCAGGTTCCTCTATGCACTCAATTCAGTTAATATCCCAAGATCTAAATTCACACAAAAAACAAGCGCCTAGACACTGCTCGACTTGTAGTGTGCCCTTAACAAATAAAATCACTCCACAGATATTACCAAGATTAGAGAAGAAAAGCGGAGCAGGGACTGCAGTTAAAAGCTATGCTGTTCCTCTTTCTAGATATTTTTATTAGTAGGTATGATTGTATAGTAATAAAGAGATCTCAAGAATAGTTTATTCCTTAACGTCCTCGAGTCAACCCCAAATGCAAAGTAAGAAGGTTATCAAGGATATCACCACGTATGAAAAAAACATTCCTGCAATCAGTGCACAATGTGTGCAAGAGACGCTGTGAAGTAAATAAATGTAGGACTGCGGACTATACAATACATTCAGCATGCATGAAACGTGACTACTGAATTCATCGGCATGCATGGGTTAACTAATAAGGCTGACAAAAAAAAAAGAATTACGACTTACTACGATCACAATAATCTATTGCAATATTTTCTGTCTCACTGAAAGCTTCTTGAGCACTTAAAAAACAAGGAAGCTATCGGCTTCAGGAATGTGAAAGAAAGCTCTCGTATCTTGAAAGCTGATGACCCATGACGAGAGAGGAAAGCCATATGGCGCCTCTGCTCGTAAGCGCGTGCCCGCGCGCGTAACCACAAGCTCTAGGCCACAGTGGTAGCATTTTCTGAAGCCCTTACTAAAAGTCTCGCCTGAGGCAGCGCATGCGCTGGCTCAGGCGAGACCTAAAAAGTGGGGGTAACCATAAAAGCAGATCCTACTTTCCTACACCCTCCCTCCATGTCACCTCCTTACGATCGCATGACAGAGGATAATTTGGCACTTCTCCGCCAGGCAATATCGGCTCTCTTGGCCAAGGGAGCTATATAGAGGGTCCCTGTGGCAGAAGTAGGTTGCGGTTGTTATTCTCGCTACTTTCTGGTACCCAAGAAGGACAAAGGCCTGCATCCTATCTTAGACCTCTGTGCCCTTAACGTCTTCCTCTGGGGGAGAAGGTCGATGCTGGAGGCTGGAGCTTCTTGTAGCCCGAAGATCTCTGGAGGACAGAGTCAACAAGCCTTGGCAGCAGCAAGTGGACACGTTGCACATGGGTTCTTTTCCAGTGGTTCCGACAAGGGATACTGGCCTCAATCTTGCTGAGAAGACAGTGCAGGCCTCGAGGGAGTTGCAGAACCACCACCTGTATTGCTGAGCTTTCGGAGTCCGTAGGCTGTTGGGAGGCGAAGACCGGTCAGCTTAGTTGCGGTGCCTGCAGATGCAAGGGAGTGACTCCTTCACTCCAAGGGAGATTCCTTCGGGTGTCTTGGATGCCCACAGGCCTGGAGAAGAACCTGTATGGCGCACAGGCACAGACTACACAGAAGACTGGCAGGACGACGAGACCAGGAGCAGCAGGAGTCTTCCAGATGCAGTCTCGGTTCCCAAAGTGAAATCCAACGTGCCCAGATGGTTGAAGATGAAGTGGTTTCGGATCCGAATCTTGTCCTATGACGAATCTGAAGAGCCACCCACAGTTAAGCCCTTAAGTACCCAAAGGAAAGGTTTGGGACGAATAAGGGGGTCCCTCCCAGAGGAGGGACTGGACAAAGGGGATGATACTCCCATGTCCTTTGTCCAGTTTCGTGCCAGAGCAGGAGCCAACGGCTCCCTGAACTAGTTCCAACTGGAGTATGCCAGGAGGGCACCAAATGTGCCCTTCAAAGTAGTCTGGTGGCGCTGGCAAGTGCCCCCACCCCAGCCCAATACACTAAGTCCTGTCTGGGAGGTGGTTTCACCTCCCTGTGACAGGAATCCTATTGTTCTACCTTCCCCTGCTCGAGCCTGGCTCAGCAGCAGGAGGGCAGAATCATGTTTGTGGTCGGCAGCAGCACTAGCTTGCTGTTAGACCCTGAAAGGCTGGTACCGGGAATACACTATATGTCTAAAATGGCTGACCACACTTGCAAAGCCAGGAGAATCTACTCCTAGGTTTTTAAGGGATGTCCTGCTCATGCAGGGGAGCCTCACACTTATAACCAAGCATCCTGCCTTCAGAATTGAAAGATCTACTTTAAGGGTGACTCATAGGTTTTAAGTGCAGTGACCTCAGATATAAGGAAACGTATATCTGTTGTGAGTGGTGCTAGCACCAGCTCACACAGGCTGCAATGGCAGGCCTGTAGTCACAGTTTGAGTGGTCTCTCATGGGTGGCATAATACATGCTGCAGCCCATGGGAGACCTCTGGTGTACCTATGCCCTGGGTACCTCAGTACCATATACTAGGGACTTAGAAGGGTACACCAGGAGCCAATTGGGAAGGTACCAAAGTACTTACCATAGTCCAATTTAGGGAGAGAGCACAGTGACTGGGGTCCTGATTAGCAGGATCCCAGTCAGACTAGTCAGAAAAACAGGATGACACCAGCAAAAAGTGGGGGTAACCATGAAAACAGATCCTACTTTCCTACATATGCACTTCGCTAAAGTAGCGAAAAGGACTACATTGGAGAAACCAGAGACCAAAATTACCCTGAAGTGGAAATTCATACTATTCGCAGAAAAGAACAAGTTACTTACTTTCGGTAACGATATATCTGTAAGAAACATAGGTTAGCTATAGATTCTTTACCTTAGAATTACCCCCAGGCGTCAGACTGGATCCGGAAAGTTTTTCGTCAGCAGTACCCCTGCGCGTCGGAAGGTGGCGTCGGTCGACTACGCGTCCATCGTCGGCGTCTTGGTCGCCGGGATGACGTTGCGGTAGCTACATAGACGCCGCCCTCGTGCGCTGACGTCAGTTCTGTACAGGACTTTCCACGCCAGAAGCGCAGACCATGCAAGACACTGACCACTGGTGCACAAGACTAGGACCCTGAAAGGAAGTCCTTAACCCTAGAAGTCAGTTCGCAGAACGGGGAGGATGGGTGGGGCAGTATGGAATCTATAACTAACCTATGTTTCTTACAGATATATCGTTACCGAAGGTAAGTAACTTGTTCATCTGAAAGAAACAGTTAGTTATTCCTTACCTTAGAATAGATACCCCAGCAATACCATCCCCGGAGGTGGGTCTGCGAACCAAGTTCACACCAGAAAGTTCTGGAGAACAGAACGGCCAAAGAAGCCGTCTCTCCAGACTTGGCTGTTCAGGCAGTAGTGTCTCGTAAACGTGTGCAGCGATGCCCACGTAGCTGCCTGACAGATGTCATTTAGGGGGACTCCTCGTCCCAAAGCAGTAGTAGCTGCCGTCGCCCTAGTGGAATGGGCGCGCAGCCCCACTGGAGGCTCCTTCTTAGCCAAAGAATAGCAGGCTTTGATGCACAAAACGACCCACCTGGAGATGGTCTGTTTGTGCACAGCCCGACCTTTCTTAGCGCCCACGTAACCAACAAAGAGCTGGTCGTCCACCCCGAATTGTTTGGTGCGATCCAAGTAGAAGGAAAGCGCACATTTTGGATCCAGACGGTGGAGCCTCTCTTCCTCTTTTGAAGGATGCGGAGGCGGAAAGAAGGTGGGCAAAGTGATGGTTTGGCCAATGTGGAAAGAAGTAACCACCTTTGGAAGAAAAGAAGGTCTGGTTCTTAGGACGACCTTGTCCGGATGGACAGCCAGAAAGGGAGGCTTGGAAGACAGAGCTTGTAGCTCACTCACCATGCGCGCAGAGGTGATGGCCACCAGAAAAGCAGTTTTCAAAGTGAGAAGTCTTAGAGGACAGTTATGTAGTGGCTCAAAGGGAGCACACATAAGATATGTCAGAACCAAGTTCAAGTCCCACTGGGGCATTACGAAGGGAACAGGAGGAAAAACATGAGTAATGCCCTTAAGAAATCTATTTACAACAGGGGACTTGAAAAGAGAAGGCTGATCAGGGAGCCTGAGGAAGGCTGAAATGGCCGAGAGGTAGCCCTTAAGAGTGCCCAGAGCAGAGCCCTGCTGGGCCAAAGATAAGAGGAACAAGAGAAACTCAGAAAGAGGGGCAGAAAGGGGATCCACAGCCTTTGCTGTGCACCATGCCACAAATTTATTCCATCTGCAGGCGTATACCATCTTAGTGGAGGGACGCCTGGCTGCCAAGATTACATCACAGACTTCGGGAGGCAGGTCAAACGGCGTCAACTGCTGCCGCTAAATCTCCACGCAAGGAGGTGAAGGCTGGACAGGTTCCGGTGGAGGACCGTCCCCTGCTGCTGCGACAGAAGATCCTCCCGAAGAGGCAGTCTGATCGGAGGATCGATGGCCATATTGAGCAGCTCGGGATACCAGACTCTTCGTGCCCAATCCGGAGCCACAAGAATGACTTGGGCCCGGTCGCGCTTGATCTTCTTCAGCACTCTGGGCAGAAGTGGTATAGGCGGAAAGGCATATAGAAGACCGCAACTCCACTTGCGACGAAAAGCGTCGCCTAGCGAGTGCCGCCTTGTAAATTCCAATGCGCAGAATTGCTGACATTGCGCGTTCTCTTCGGTGGCGAATATCTAACCAAGGCTGTCCCCACTGTTGAAAGAGACCTTGCACCACCTCCGAGTGAAGACGCCATTCGTGATCCATCATGCACCTGCGGTTGAGTTCGTCCGCTCTGGCGTTCAGTGAACCCTCCAGGTGTTGAACCACCAGGGATATGCCCTGATGTTCCAGCCATGTCCAGAGGCGGAGGGCCTCTTGCCATAGGGTCCACGTCCCCACCCCACCTTGTTTGTTGCAGTACCACATGGAGGTGGACACCTGCACTACTCTTCCCCAGACAGAGGGAAGGAAGGCTTTGAGTGCAAGACGGATCGCCCGAAGCTCCAGAAGGTTGATGTGGAGCCCGGACTCCGCTGGAGACCAGAGGCCTCTGATCTCCGCCTCTCCCATGTGGCCGCCCCATCCCAGAAGGGACGCGTCCATCACAACTGTGTGCTCTGGCTGGGGAAGGGAGAGGGATCTGCCCATGACCCATTGCCGGTTCGAGAGCCACCACTGCAACTGTTTTGCAGTCCCCTCCGAGATCTGGACGTGATCGGACAGGTTGCCCTGGTGCTGCGCCCACTGGAACTTCAGGTCCCACTGCAGAGCCCGCATACGCCATCTGGCATGATCGACCAGCAGGATATAACCCAGGATAAAGGCTGAAAGATCGGAATCATAGCCTGAATATCCCGGACTCGCCGTTCGGGAGGATAGGCCCGAAACTGCGTTGTGTCCAGAACTGCTCCGATGAAAAGGAGCTGTGGAGAAGGAATCAGGTGCGACTTCGGCACATTGATGGAGAACCCCAGCGAGTGCAGGAGTTCGGCCGTAGTCTGGAGGTGGGAGACGACTGCCTGGGACGAGCCCGCCTTCAGCGGGTGGTGGAGAGGCCCAAGGACCTGGCCGTAGCCCGAGAGTCCTTAAAGCGCTCTATGTCGTTGTCCGCCTTGTCGCGGAAAAGGCGACGGCCATCAAAGGACATATCCACAAGGGTGAATTGGACATCCCCAGAAAAACCAGTCGAACGCAACCAGGCATAGCGTCGAAGGGCTACTCACGTTGAAATCGTCCTGCCAAGTGCGCCTGCGGTATCCAGCCCACAGCGGATGGTAAACTTCGCTGCGTCTCTCCCCTCGGCAACTGCACGGGAGAGTATGGCCCGGGCCTCCTCCGGGCACTGAGGCAGCACCTGCGCCACCGTATCCCACACAGAGTGGGTGTAACGGCCCAACAGACATGCAGTGTTTATCGAGTGCAGTCCCAAGCTGACGGAAGAAAACATTTTTCTTTCCAAGGTGGTCCAGCTTTTTGGATTCTCTTTGCGGTGTTGCGGTAGGGAAGGCCCCTTTAGAAGTGGAGGCTTGAACCACCAAGCTCTCCGGGGTGGGGTGTTGGGAGAGGAAAGTGGGGTCGCCCGGGGCCGGGCGGTGGCGTCGGGCAATCATCCTATCCACAGGAGCCCCTGTGTTGGGCATGGACCATGTGCCCAAAAGGATGTCCGTGAGGGCCTCATTAAACGGTAGCAGGGGCTCCGATGAGCTCGCTGCCGGCTGAAGCACCTCTGCCAGGAGGTTAGTCCTGACTGCCACCATAGGAAGATCGAGGTTGAGAGCCTCGGCCGCCCTACGCAACACCACTGCGTATGACGTTCCCTCCTCCGTAGCCACGGTAGGAGGAGACAACATGCCTAGGTCTGGGGAGGTATCCAGACCACTGGCATCCCCCAGTTCCTCTCTCCAGTCCGGATTGTACTCCAACTGGTCTGTCAAAGGGTCCCCAGACCCCTCCCAGTCTTCCTCACCCTCCTCTGGCTGCCAATCTGGCTGAAAATGGCCAGGGTGGAACACAGGGACAAAAGTACCCATCGGCGCCGGATCGGGCGTCGGCCGACACAGGTCCGCTCCGTGTCTACGGCGGGTTGGAAGTTGGGGTCGACGCCGGCTGGGGGTCCAGCCGGCGTCGGCTGCGGACGTGGTGCCGGTGGAGTCGGCGCCGGTGGAGGTGTCACGAGGTCGACCGGCGCCGATCCGGATCCAGGCCTAGCTCCAAGGAGGCCCTGCGGTGCCGAGGCCGGAGCTGCCGGCGTCGAAGGCCTAAGGCCCCCAGCCGAGTCCGTGGGGCCCAAAGGCGCGCCGGCGGAGTCGGGCTGCCCAAAGATGGCATGCATCGCTTCGTAAAATTGACGAAGCTGGGCAGGGGTCGCTCCCGATCCCGGGAAGGGAGGGAAGCCCGGAGTCGACCCTGAAGGCTCCGCACGCGGAGCCGCAAGAGGGGTACCACCCGCACCCTGCGTCGCGTCGGCCGACGGACGAGGGGAAGTGGAAGAGCGACGATGCTTCTTCGACTTCTTCTTATGCTTCGACTTACCTTACCCCGAGTGCGAAGACTTAGAAGAGGAGTGATGATGACTCCGCGATAGGTCCCTCGACTTCCCACGTGACCGGGACCTTGCGCGACGCGGAGCCGACTGCCGGGCCTCGAGGAGCTTTCGGGACTGCTCCTGCAAAGACTTCGGGGCCATGGCTCGACAGTCGGAGCACAACTTGGGGTCATGGTCGCGCTCCAGGCAGAAGAGGCACACGTGGTGCGGATCCGTCACCGACATCAGTCGGGTACAGGAACCGCAGGCCTTGAAGCCGGGCATCCCTCGTGCACCAGGAGTCGGTTGAAGACTCAAAAACAAAGTCGACGAAAGTCGCAAAAAACTCAGTCAAAAAGTGACTGGGGGTACCGCTCTCTCCAGATCTGCGCTTGCTGGCGCGGAAAAAGAAAGAACTGACGTCAGCGCGCGAGGGCGGCGTCTATGTAGCTACCACAACGTCATCTCGGCGACCACGACGACAGACGCGGAGTTGACCAACGCCACCTTCCGACACGCAGGGGTACTGCTGACGAAAAACTTTCCGGATCCAGTCTGACGCCTGGGGGTAATTCTAAGGTAAGGAATCTATAACTAACTGTTTCTTTCAGATCAAGTATGCACTCTGTATACAGGGTCTCCCAATCGGCATAAGTAATATGTCTCTGTAAGAGATACTGCAAGTTAACAGTAATGCATACCAGCATACCAAACTGCTTTGAAAGAAGCATGTGAATAGGTAAACTTCATAACTGGAAGACATACCACCTGCAAATGACCTTTTAATCATGAAGCACATGTTCAGAGGAAAAAGGAAAAACTATCCTTCAGGTATCCTTGTACCACATAAACTGTAAAAGACAGTATTAAAACAAAAACATCTGCTCCTCACAGGAACACCAATGTGGTGTAACCAAAATACGGACATGTCAATGCCCTAACAAGGCTAATCCCTTGTAATATAAAAAGTCCTGTATCACCTATACAACCCAAGAATAGGGGCAAAACTAAAGAACATATAAACAGAGAAACAGTAATTAAGACACTATCACTTCGCCTATCACTGAAGCATCTCAATGCCGAGTCAGCCTGAGCCTCAAAAAGATGGGCACGGTCAAAGGGTACATCGACCAAAGTCGCCTGTACAGCCTCTGAAAAACCTGAAGTTTTTAACCATGCACAACATCATAGTGCCACCAAAGATGCCATGGCCTGAACTACTGAATCAGTAGTATCCATGCTATATCTAATTATCAGCTTGGCCGCCTGTTGGCCATCTCTAATCAGCTGTTCAACATCAGAATGGAGGTCATCCGGAAGTGATGGTAACCTAGTCTGCAAAGAATCCCACAAAGAATGGGAAAATGCCCAAGAACACAAGATGTGTTGGTGGCCTTAACGCAGAACTAGCTGAAGAAAAGATGTGTTTGCCATATGTGTCCTGGTTTCTAGACTCTCTAGTCAATTGAGTCTTAGGTGAAGAATCCAGATCCTGTTAGGTTATAGCAGCCTGAACTACTATGCTACGAGTGGTACGATGCCTGAGGAGACAAACTGGGTCTCCAGGAGCAGGCAGGTGCCTGCGCGATATAGCACGGTCCACCGAGACCCCTGCATCAGGCTTGGCCCAAGTACCCAACAATATGTTCAACAGGGCCTCACTGTATGGAAGAACAGGCTTTTCCCACGACTGTCCTTGATAAAGGACATCAATCAGAGAGTCAGTGGACTTCTCCACCGTAGGCAGTGACAAGTCAAGAACTGCAGCCACTCTCCTCAACTCATCTGCAAAGAAGGAACTTGACTCAGTAGGGAGACTAGGAGGGGAAAGTATCCCTGAGGCTGGAGAAGACTCCAGCCCACTAGCTTCACCAAGAGCAGATATCCAACTCTCCACCACCTGAGATGGAATCATCTCAGAAATGGGCTGAAAGGGCCCAGGCCCCCTTGCATCACCTGTTACAAGGTGACCCTCGAAAGTCTCAATCTGAGAAGGAAGTGAAAATGCCACATTTCCCTTAGTTTGCTCTACCGACTCCGCAACTGACGGCGATAGACATCGAGAAAGTGACGCTTCGACGCCGATAGGAGGAGAGGCTTCGACCGGTGGCACCGACGTCAATATCGGTGTCGGCTGATCAATAACGGATGCTGAAGGTGGAGTCACCAAAAGGCTGTGCACCCGTGCCATAGCGGAGTCGGCTGGCGCCGACCCAAAGACTCAAATAGCCCAACCGATACCGAGGACGAACCCACCGGCGTGGCTACACTTACCTCCTTTGGGCCCATGGGCGCTCCAGTGGAAGGTGGGGGCCCAAAGATGAGAGGTAGAGACTTACAAGACTCCCTCATCCGAGCCATTGAAGCCCCCGCTCCCGGAATGACAGGGAGATGTGATGTGGAGTCGCAAACTGCCTTCTCAACCGGCGAGCGGGAGGAGCCGTGGGAGACTGAGTCTCCACGCGGCGATGTCTGGGGGTATTGTGACATCAAATGCCTACGCTTACCCTTGGACGATTCTGAATTACTACGTCCTGGAGAACGGCTCTGGCTCCTGGAACAGCCTCGTGAACTGACCTAGGCATGAGAAGACTGAGGCCGCAAAGTCTCCGAGGACCGCAACAGACGTGCCGCCAGCAACTTCATACGACGTTCCTTGAGCGCCTTCGGCTTCAGCCTCTGGCAGGAGCCGCAACCCTCGGAGTTGTGGTGTCCTCCCAAACACCACATACAAATGGAATGTGGGTCTGTAACCGACATTTGTTGAGTACAGGACCCACAAGGCTTAAAGCCCTACGACATTTTAGAAAGGCACACTGCTCCCACCACAAAAACTGTCAAAATAGGCCAGGAAAATGGCCTGAGGAAACACTTCACTGGATCCGCGTTGCAGCGCAGAAAAGAAGAAACTGACGTCTGCACGCCGGGGAGGAGGACTTGTATGACTCCACTGACGTCACAACAAGAGTCGACGTCATCACCAAGTCGTATGGCACCGTCCCCCGGCACACAGAGGGACTGCTGAAAAATTCCCGGATCCAGTCTGATGCCTGGGTAGAATTCAAATGTTAAGGAATCTGCAGCTAGATGTCTCTATCAGATGTATCTATACTTTTACTCCTTCGTTGTCACATCTTCGATCCATAACCGATGTATGTGTATAATTATGTATATATATATCTTTCTATAGGTTTTCTGTTATATCAATCAATCAATCATGTCACTTATAAAGCGCACTACATACCCGCGAGGGTCTCAAGGCGCTGGGGGAAGAGGGGGGTGGTGCTGCTACTGATCGAAGAGCCAGGTCTTGAGGAGTCTTCTGAAGGCCAGTAGGTCTTGGGTCTGTCGGAGGTTGGTGGGGAGGGTGTTCCAGGTCTTGGCGGCGAGGTGGGAGAAGGATCTGCCGCCGGCGGTCGTTTTCCGGATGCGGGGGACTGTGGCGAGGGCGAGGCTGGTCGAGCGGAGCTGGCGGGTGGGGGTGTAGAAGCTGAGTCGTCTGTTGAGGTAGGCTGGTCCGGAGTTGTGGAGTGCTTTGTGTGCGTGGGTGAGGAGCTTGAAGGTTATCCTCTTGTTGACAGGGAGCCAGTGCAGGTCTCTCAGGTGGGGTGTGATGTGGCTGCGTCGGGGGATGTCGAGGATAAGACGTACAGAGGCGTTCTGGATGCGTTGCAGCCGTCTCAGGAGCTTAGCCGTCGTTCCTGCGTAGAGGGCGTTTCCGTAGTCCAGCCTGCTGGTGACGAGGGCCTGGGTGACTGTTTTTCTTATTGCGGTGGGGATCCACTTGAAGATCCTGCGGAGCATTCGGAGGATGTTGAAGCAGGATGAGGAAACGGCGTTGACCTGCTTAGTCATGGAGAGGGTGGGGTCGAGGATGACCCCTAGGTTGCGTACGTGGTCGGTGGGTGGCGGGGCTGTTCCCAGTGATGTTGGCCACCAGGAGATGTCCCAGGCTGAAGGGTTGGAACCAAGGATGAGGACCTCCGTCTTGTCCGAGTTCAGCTTCAGGCGGCTGGTCCTCATCCATTCGGCGACGGCCTTCATTCCTTCGTGGAGGTGGGCTTTGGCGGTGTGAGGGTCTTTGGTGAGGGAGAGGATCAGCTGGGTGTCGTCGGCGTAGGAGATGATGTTGAGGTTGTGCTGTCGGGCGACGTGGGCGAGGGTGCCATGTAGATGTTGAACAGCGTTGGGCTGAGGGAGGAGCCTTGGGGTACGCCGCAGATGATCTTGGTGGCCTTGGATCGGAAGGGGGCGAGGCGGACGCTTTGTGTTCTGCCGGAAAGGAAGGATGTGGTCCAGTCCAGGGCCTTCTCTTGGATCCCGGCGTCGTGAAGGCGGGTTTGTAGTGTGTGGTGGCAGACCGTGTCGAAGGCGGCTGATAGGTCCAGGAGGATGAGGGCTGCTGTTTCTCCGTTGTCTAGCAGGGTCCTGATGTCATCGGTGGCGGCGATGAGGGCGGTTTCGGTGCTGTGGTTGCTGCGGAAGCCGGACTGGGAAGGGTCCAGGATGTTGTTCTCCTCGAGGTAGCGGATCAGTTGTTTGTTGACGATTTTCTCGGTGACCTTCGCGGGGAACGGGAGCAGAGAGATGGGTCGGAAGTTCTTGAGGTCCTTGGGGTCTGCCTTGGGTTTCTTGAGTAAGGCGGTGATCTCGGCGTGCTTCCAGCTTTCCGGGAAGGTTGCTGTCTCGAAGGAGATGTTGATTATTTTCCGGAGATATATATATATATATATGTTCTTGCATATATATATATATATATATATATATATATATATATATATATATATATATATATATATTTTGTGCATCTATTATATATGTGTATATATTGCAAGTCATTCTATGCTGACTTTCTTAAGAGGGCGTACGTTTTATGCTTACGTCACTGCGCCTTTCCTTGTCCTAGTGGGACCTTCATTTGGTCAATGCATATGCATTTGCCTACTTTTACTCCTCTGTGACTTCTACTTTAGATAGTCCCAGAGGGCTCGCTTCTCTCTAGCAGTGTTTTCTGTGACCACGAGTGGTCTATGCCAATACTTGTTGTTATTGTTGCGCACTGTTTCTATTGCAGCATTGATCGGTGCTCTCTACATTATGGATGTGTACTGAGATTGCTCCTTTTTTTCCTGTGTTTCTCAGGTCCGGTTTTGCTCACAGGCTTGTTTCTACAGCCAGGAGCTCTGGCTCAGTGGCATTGGCTGTTGTCCTTGTCATTCAGCCCCGTCCACTAATGGTCTGGTTACCATGGGGGGGGCTATGTAGTATTGTGAAGTGTTCTTTTCCTCCACTTCTTTATTCCACTGCCATGGTGGGGTTTCTCCATGCTTTTCCATATTTACGGATGTTACTTCCCTACGGGTATTCCACAGTCCTTCTGTCAGACGTTTCTTGTCCTCACCTACATTCCTAAGATGCCCGATCACTTGATCTTATTACAGACCGGCTAGTCTTATTCAGGGATCTTTAGTGGGATCAGTTCGCCGACCCTTCTCCAGGGATGATATTGCTAATTCACAGGTAAGGAATCTGTGACTAGATGTCTCTATCAGATGAATAAGTTACTTACCTTTGGTAACGCCTTATCTGGTAGAGACAGCATCTAGCTGCAGATTCCTTACCGACCATCCCATCCTCTCTGTTCTGTTAACTGGTTATACCTTTTGTCTACAAGATCCCTTCTGGGCATTCTAATGCCTTTCATTAGGGCTTCGTAAATGTTTTGACATAAAGCTGTCTCTTTTTGGGCACACTGCTTCCATGAGCAGTTTCTATGAGTGGCTCCGTGTTTTTGGCACGGAAAATAGTTACAGAAGAAACTGACATCAGAGGAGGGCTTATATGGACTCTGCCGGCGTCACATCCGGTGGACGACGTCGCTACGGAATCGCTCGCCGCCCTCTACCGACGTGCCGAGGTACTGCTGTAAAAAAAAAATCAGGATCCAGTTTGGCGCCTGGGGAGAATTCAAAGGTAAGGAATCAGCGGCTAGATCCTGTCTCTACCAGATAAGGCATTACCGAAGGTTAGTAACTTATTCATCTGAAAGAGACACGTTAGTGACAGATTCCTTACCTTAGAATAAAAAGTGGGGGGAACTACTGCAACAAAAACTCAGTTTCCTACAAGCACTAATGCACAAGTTACTAACTTGTGTAACGATATATCTGTAAGAGACTGTAGTTAGTGACAGATTCCTTACCTTAGAATATCCCCAGGCGTCAGACTGGATCCGGAAAGTTTTTGCGTAGCAGTACCCTTTGCGCGTCGGTAGGCGGCGTCGTGCGGCTCCGCGTCCGTCGTCGGCGTCGGGACCGCCGGGATGACATCGCGGGCAGTACTTATACGCCGCCCCTGCGCGCTGACGTCAGTTCTTCATTTTTCCGCGCCAGTAAGCGCAGATCCGGGAAGAGCAGTGCCCTAGTCAATTTTTGACTAAATTTTTGGTGATTTTTTACACTGTTTCTTTTCGAGTCATCTCGACTCCTAGGTGTCGGTAGGGATGCCCGGCTTCAAGCCATGCGACGTCTGTGGTCGAATGATGTCGATCACAGACCCGCACTTAGAGTGTCTCTACTGTCTCGGCCGAGACCACGACACGAAGTCGTGCCCCGACTGCCGGGCCTTACACCCGAAGGCTTTGCGAGAGCGGTCTCGAAAGCTCCTCGAGGTCCGGCAGTCGGCTCCGCGCCGAGCCCCGGTCCCGTGAGAGGTCGAGGGGCCGGTCGCGGAGCCTGCCGGTCGTCTGAGTCCAAGTCTTCGCACTCCTCGGGTAAGTCGAAGCACAAAAAGTCTAAGAAGCATCATCGCTCTAAGACTTCGCCTCGCCGGTCTCGCGACTCGGCTGAGGCCCCTGTCTGCACCGTCCCCGCGGCCCCGGACGTGCCTGTGGAGCCGCCCCCGCAATACCCGTCCTTTCCAGGTTCGGGGGCGACTCCGGCCCAAATACAGGAATTCCTGTCGGCCATGGCCCGCCTCTTCGGGCCTCAAGGTCCCTCCGGGCCCCGCGGGCCCTGATGGGGTTGCTCCGGCGTCGCCCGTCCCGCCAGCCTTGATCCCGGCCCCGGCTCCGGCCTCGATCCCGGCTCCGGTGGTACAGCAACCCCCATCGACGCCGGTTGACCTAACCACGCCTCCGCCGATGTCCCCGGTGCCGTTCCTGACGCCGCCCGGGGCTCCGGGTGGCGTCGTTCCCCGGTTCTCTCCGGGTCCGGACATGGAGCCGGACCGACGTCACTCGACGCCGGCTCCGGCGCCGATGAGACCTTGGGTCCCAAATGTCCCTCCTCCTCCATATTTTGAACCAGAGGAGGACCAGGAGAGCTGGGAGGTGTCGGAAGACCCTCTCACACAGCAGTGTGAGTATGATCAGGACTGGGCAGAGGAACTTGGGGATGCCAGTGGTCTGGACACTTCTCCTGACACTGGCATGCTGTCTCCTCCTTCCGTGGCTACGGAGGAGGGAGCAAATTTAGCAACGGTGTTGCGTAGAGCAGCTGGGGCCTTACACCTCCAATTGCCTACTGTGGCTGTCAGGACTAACCTCCTGACGGAAGTGCTTCAGCCGGCAGCTACCTCCTCGGAGCCATTGCTGCTGTTTAATGATGTACTTTCTGACGTTCTTTTGGGCACCTGGTCCAAGCCCGCCACAGGGGCTCCTGTGGATAGGAACATGGCCCGACGCCATCGCCCTGCTCCGGGCGACCCCTTGTTTCTCTCTCAACATTCCACCCCCGAGAGCTTGGTTGTCCAAGCCTCTGCCTCCCAAACCGCCTTCCCTACCGCCCCTCCGGATAGGGAATCCAAACACCTGGATCAATTTGGGAAGAAGGCCTTTTCTTCCTCCAGTGCTGGCTTGCGGTCCGTCAACACCGCTTGCCTTTTGGGCCGATACTCCCACTCTCTGTGGCACTCGTTCGGTGGCGCTCGTTTTGCCCCAGTGTCCTGAGGAGGTCCAGACACTGCTTTCCCGCGCCATTGCGGAAGGAAGGGATGCGGCGAAGTACACCATCCGTTGTGGCCTTGATACCGCCGACTCGCTGGGCAGATCGCTTGCAACGACAGTGGCGCTGCGTCACCACGCCTGGCTGAGGACAACTGGTTTCTCGGGTGATGTCCAAAACACACTCATGGACATGCCCTTTGATGGAGTCGGTCTTTTTGGTACCAAAGCAGACCATGCGCTGGAGCGTTTTAAGGACTCACGGGCTACTGTCAAGTCCCTGGGCCTTTCTGCTGTGCGCCCTCCGCTAACCTCTGCTTTTCGCCCCTTTCGTGGCCACGGAAGGGGCACCCAGTCACGTCCGCTGCCCAGCCACCGGCCCGCGCAGCAAGCGTCTTCGCGTGGCCGAGGACGTGGCTACCGCCGTGGCGGGTCAGGCAACCAGCGTGCGGGTCAGGCCACCAACCCCGCCCCGTCCGCGGCCTCCAAGCCCTCCTAGTCCTTCCTTTCAGGTGCACAGCACGCCAGTAGGGGCAGGGTCCGCCATCACCTTCACCACTGGCGTGCCATCACCTCGGACAGGTGGGTTTTGGACATTGTCCGAAGGGCTACTCCCTCCCCTTCGAGACCACCCCCCAGCCATGCCACCTCAATTCCACCGCATGTCAGGGGATCACTTGGTGCTTCTGCAGAAGGAAGTCACGGCACTCTTGGCCAAGAGGGCCATCGAGCATGTTCCGACCCCAGAAGTAGGACGTGGTTGCTACTCCCACTACTTTCTGGTGCCCAAGGAGGACATGCGTCCTATCTTGGACCTCCAGAACGTCAATCGCTTCCTCCGGAAGGAGAAGTTCAAGATGCTCACCCTAGCTCAGGTCTTGACTGCCCTCGACCCTGGAGACTGGTTGGTAGCGTTGGACTTACAGGACGCTTATTTCCACATCCCCGGCCCACCGGCGTTACCTGCGGTTCACGGTAGGCCTCGAGCATTTTCAGTTCACCGTGCTCCCCTTTGGCCTTACAAGTGCCCCTCGGGTGTTCACGAAAGTGATGGCGGTGGTCGCAGCTCATCTGCGCCGGGCAGGGGTTCCAGTCTTCCCCTACCTCGACGACTGGCTGCTGAAGGCGGGCTCGTCCCAGGCAGTCGTCTCCCACCTCCAGACTACGGCCAAACTCCTGCACTCGCTGGGGTTCTCCATCAATGTGCCGAAGTCGCATCTGATTCCTTCTCCACAGCTCCTTTTCATCGAGGCAGTTCTGGACACGACGCAGTTTCGGGCCTATCCTCTCGAACGGCGAGTCCGGGATATTCAGGCTATGATTCCGATCTTTCAGCCTCTATCCTGGGTCTCGGTACGGATGACCCTGAGGCTGCTGGGCCTCATGGCCTCCTGCATCCTGCTGGTCGATCATGCCAGATGGCATATGCGGGCTCTGCAGTGGGACCTGAAGTTCCAGTGGGCGCAGCACCAGGGCAACCTGTCCGATCACGTCCAGATCTCGGAGGGGACTGCAAAACAGTTGCAGTGGTGGCTCTCGAACCGGCAATGGGTCATGGGCAGATCCCTCTCCCTTCCCCAGCCAGAGCACACAGTCGTGACGGATGCGTCCCTTCTGGGATGGGGCGGTCACATGGGAGAGGCGGAGATCAGAGGCCTCTGGTCTCCGGCGGAGTCCCGGCTCCATATCAACCTTCTGGAGCTCCGGGCGATCCGACTTGCACTCAAGGCATTCCTTCCCTCTGTCAAAGGGAAGGTAGTGCAGGTGTTCACAGACAACACCACCGCCATGTGGTTCTGCAACAAACAAGGCGGGGTGGGGTCGTGGACCCTATGTCAGGAGGCTCTGGGCCTCTGGACATGGCTGGAACATCAGGGCATATTCCTGATGGTTCAACACCTGGCAGGTTCCCTGAACGCCAGGGCGGACGAACTCAGCCGCAGGTGCATGATGGATCACGAAAGGCGTCTTCACTCGGAAGTGGTGCAAGGACTCTTTCTACAGTGGGGAGAGCCTTGGTTAGATCTATTCGCCACCGAAGAGAACGCGCAATGTCAGCAGTTCTGCGCGTTGGAATTTCCAAGGCGGCACTCGCTCTGCGACGCTTTTCGTCGCGAGTGGAGTTGCGGTCTGTTGTACGCCTTTCCGCCTATACCACTTCTACCCAGAGTGTTGAAGAAGATTCGGCGCGACCGGGCCCAAGTCATCCTTGTGGCTCCGGACTGGGCTCGAAGAGTTTGGTATCCCGAGCTACTCAGTATGAGCGTCGATCCCCCGATCCGTCTGCCTCTTCGGGAGGATCTTCTGTCGCAGCAGCAGGGGACGGTCCTCCACCCGAACCTGTCCAGTCTCCACCTGCTTGCGTGGAGATTGAGCGGCGGCAGTTGATTCCTTTCGACTTGATGTGATTCTGGCAGCCAGGCGTCCCTCCACTAAGGTGGTATACGCCTGCAGGTGGAACAAGTTTGTGGCATGGTGCACAGCAAATGCTGTGAATCCCCTCTCTGCCCCTCTTTCTGAGGTTCTTCTGTTCCTTCTTTCTCTGGCCCAACAGGGTTCTGCCCTGGGTCCCATCAAGGGCTATCTTTGTGCCATTTCGGCCTTCCTCAGGCTTCCTGATCAGCCCTCCCTTTTCAAGTCCCCTGTTGTTAACAGGTTTCTTAAAGGCATTACACACCTTTTCCCTCCTGTTCCGTTTGTGATGCCTCAGTGGGACTTGAACTTGGTTCTTACCTTTCTCATGTGCGCTCCCTTTGAGCCTCTACATAACTGTCCTCTTGGTCTTCTGACTCTGAAGACGGCCTTTCTGGTGGCCATCACCTCCGCTTGGCGGGTGAGTGAGCTCCAGGCTCTATCATGCAAACCTCCCTTTCTGTCTGTCCATCCAGACAAGGTTGTTCTTAGGACGCGTCCGTCCTTCTTGCCAAAAGTGGTTACTGCCTTCCACATTGGGCAGACCATCACTTTGCCCACCTTCTTTCCGCCTCCGCATCCTTCCAGAGAGGAAGAGAGGCTCCACCGTCTGGACCCAAAACGTGCGCTTTCCTTTTATATCAACCGCACACAACACTTCCGGGTGGATGACCAGCTCTTTGTTGGCTACGTGGGCGCCAAAAAGGTCGGGCGGTGCACAAGAGAACCATCTCCCGCTGGGTAACCTTGTGTATCAAAGCCTGCTATTCTTTGGCTAAGAAGGAGCCTCCTGTTGGGCTGCGTGCCCATTCCACCAGGGCAACGGCTGCTACCACGGCTTTAGGCCGCGGTGTTCCGCTGCAGGATATCTGTCAGGCAGCTACGTGGGCCTCGCTGCACACATTTACAAAGCCTTACTGCCTTGACAGTCAGGTCCGGAGGGACGGCTTCTTTGGCCGTTCTGTCCTCCGGGACTTCCTTGTCTGATCTTTGTTCGCAGACCCACCACCGGGGTTGGTATTGCTGGGGTATCTATTCTAAGGTAAGGAATCTGTCACTAACGTGTCTCTTTCAGATGCACAAGTTACTAACTTGTGTAACGATATATCTGTAAGAGACAGTAGTTAGTGACAGATTCCTTACTGCCCCACCCATCCTCCCCGTTCTGCGAACTGATTTCTAGGGTTAAGGACATCCCTTTCAGGGCCCTAGTATTATTCAGACACCTATGTCAGCTTCTTGCATGGCTCTGCGTTCCTGGCGCGGAAAGTCGTGTACAGAACTGACGTCAGCACGCAGGGGCGGCATCTAAGTACTGCCCGCGACGTCATCCCGGCGGTGCCGACGACGGACGCGGAGCCGCACGACGCCGCCTACCGACGCGCAAGGGTACTGCTACGCAAAAACTTTCCGGATCCAGTCTGACGCCTGGGGATATTCTAAGGTAAGGAATCTGTCACTAACTACAGTCTCTTACAGATATATCGTTACACAAGTTAGTAACTTGTGCATTAGTGCTTGTAGGAAACTGAGTTTTTGTTGCAGTAGTTCCCCCCACTTTTTGCCTGGCATTCGATGCAACTTTGACCGAAGTGCACTGGGTTCCTGCTAAACAGGTCCCCAGTGCCAGTGTTCTTTCCCCCCAAACAAGACAACTGGTCAGTTCAGTTCAAATCACTTTATTTCAGCCACTGGGGTCATAAAAGTACAGACCATTTAAAATGCATATAATAAATTGAACACACTTAAAAATTCAGAGATAAGATGAGTCAAAGGTTTAAAGTTCCGTGAGTATCACACCCGAAATCTGTTTGAGGTTAGTGGTTGCCTTATTGATATGAAGGTGCCAGGACATGCCCTCTGCGAATATGATCCCTGGATATGCAAAAGAATCAACCTTCTCGAGTGGAACTCGCCCCACGCATAGGTTGCCCTTAAAGGATCTGTGTTGATTAAAGAACATCACCTTAGTTTTAGGAGTGTTGATATCCAAGCCACGTGCGGCACAGAACTCATTTAAACGAAACAGAAGTTTCTGAAGCCTGCAGTCTTGGAGATCAACAAGGCATTATCCATGAAAAGAAGAAACAGAATTTTGGAACCAGCCAAAGATGGGGTATCTGCTTCCACTTGAGACAAAAAAGAAACAATGTCATTAATAAAAAGTGAGAACAGAGTAGGAGCCAGGACACAGCCCTGGCGAACACCTTTGCAAACTGGTACCCTTTCTGTCAACTGTGCCTGATCCTTCCCTCAGCGGATATGCAAGTAATTGTCCTTGTGCAAGCAAATTAAAAGCGATAAAATATCAGGGGGCATTGCCAGGTCAGCCAAGGCACTCCAAAGGCCGGGTTGGGGAATCAAATCAAAAGCCGATTTTAAGTCGACAAAAGCGACATAAAGGCTGCCCCCGCCAGTCAGAAAAGTTCTCCAATAAATTAACACATAGCGGAAAACCTGGTCGATGGTTGAGACCCTACGACAAAAGCCTGCTTGAAATGGACTGAGAATGTCACTTTCCACCATCCAATCTTGAATTTTATTAATAAGACAACGACCACATTTTTTTTTAATGCAGTCTATAAGACTTATTGGCCTGCATTTGGAAGGTATGGAACGGTCGCCTTTTTTGTGCATAAGTAATAGTATGGCGGCTTTCCACGAATCGTGGATGGGTGCCCCTGCTGCAGTTGCATTGGCCAGAACTAAGATATAAAGCGATCAGGCCTCTATGTCGGATAAGAAAATATCTGCTGGAATACCATCAGGACCAGCCGCTCGTCCACGCGAAACAGCATTCAGGGACTGAACAATATCAGCAATTTCAAACATGGGCATAGCACTAGCAATTGTCTGGGAGACTGTAGTAACTATTATCTCTGTAGAGTCAACAGAATCATCAGAATAGAGATTATGAAAATATTTAACCCAGTCAGAAGCGGCAACGTTATTGGTAGGATCCAATCTAGCTGTAGAACGGCCCTCTGACACCAATGACCAAAATTTAGAAAGGTCACCGTAGAATATGTATCCAAAAGGACTGTCCAACTCTGTTCGCCCAATCTCTTTTGGCATGGGAAATAGCCTTTTTGTATTCCTTCCTTAGAACCAAAATATGGGCCCTATCTTTAGTTTTTATGGCATTAAGTAAAGAGAGGTTTATTGTACGACTTTCTTTATTATACCACGATTGATGTTTACCTATGTTATTCCGGTTTCTTACATTTGGAATGGTAAAAAAGGATAGAATGCACTCAAAGAATGCCCCATGTATAGGCACCAGTTGGTCAGGAAAGCTAGCTTGGACCTCCACAATGTGGGTGAGGACTGAATTAAGGCTCTCATGGAGAGCAACCAAAATTTCAGGGCAAGCAACAATCTAGTGCCATTTCAGATGACGTTTGTCTGTAGTCAAGGCAACTTCCCTAGTATAGGAAAGTGGGCAAAATCTGAAGGGATAATCTCACAGAAAGCCTGAAAGGTTGCGGATAGGGGGTTATGGTCTCTTTCAGTTCTTTCTAGCACAGTCATGTCAATGACTGCTGGCCATAATCTCAGATCGACAAGAATATAATCTATTCCGCTTGTGTGGAAAAGCTTATTTTAAGTGTGAGCACCATTAAAGTCAAATTTGGTATGGCCATTAAGAGCCCTCAAACCATGCTCAACTGTGAGTGCCTTCAAGTGAACAGCAGAACGGGTCCAGGTAAGAATAGGTGGAATATCTAAGAGGGAAACTGCTCAAGCGGCATCCTCGTACTCAGTTAAATGTACATTGCCATCATCCAGTGGCTCAAATGTAAGATTAAAATCGCCCACTAGAATAAGGAAATATTGATGGGGGTGTTGGTCAAGAAAGAGCTCTAGTACTTGTAAGGCGCCTGAAACCAAAGCCATTCCTTTCCCCCCTTACATAAATATTAAGAATCGTTACCTGATAAGTACTACTATTGTCCAACTGGATACCCAGTATTTTGTGGGAGTCACTTTTAAGCTGGTGGACTTTGCAGTTTAGTGAGGCTCAGATCCAGATGACTAAACCCCCTGCAGCCCTTCCCCCTTGGGCTGGGAATAGCAGGGACAAAAAAATTAAGTTAGCCTGGCCTGTGGATAGGATCCAAAGACCAGTTTCTTGAAGGAGGCAGATGTAATTTTTGTCCATTAGGCTATCCCAATCCGGAAGGGATATTTTGGATCTAGGACCAACTATATTCTACGAAATAAGATGCAATTAGGTAGGGTCAGGAAATACACAGCCCTGTAATGAGGTTGTGGACACCAACGAAAGGGGCAGAATGCTACTGGATGATGGAGGAGTCAGAATATTGCCAACATTAGAAATAGACTTATTATCGAGTGGATTGTTGGGGCAAAAAACACTCAGACTGGCTCGCAGGGGACCATAGATGGAATAGATTTTTGGACCCCCCCCTCTGGCCTCTGAAGGGCCTGTTAGAATGGAAATTGTTGGCTGCAAGGAAAATAAACTGCAAGGTGACAACTGGTCATTTGATCCTCAAGTGACTGGGCCTTTAGCACGTCTGTAAGTCCCTAATAGGTGGTACCTCTGATACTTGGGGCAAAGGTACTAAAGAGGGCCCCTAGGAGCTGTAGCATATCTTGTGTCACTGCAGGATTCGTGACATGGTGCTCCAAAAAGTAAAAACACAACATGTCACACACCTGTGTGCCCTAACACTGCATGTAATATTTGTAAGTCACCCCTACAGCAGGCCTTACAGCCCTAAGGCAGGGTGCATTATGTTACACGAGTGGATATAGCTGCATGAACAGATATGCCCCTGTGCTGGCCAGTTCAATTACTGCTAGTACAAGTGACCAGGGAAGCCATTTTAGGTACATGTGCTGGACACTGGTCAAAAACGAGTTCCCCAGCTACATGATGGCTTCACTGAAACTAGAGATGTTTGTTAACAAACATCTCGTATTAATAAACCCTCAGTGATTCCAGTGATGGATTTATTAATACATGCACCCAGAGGGCACCTTAGAAGTACCCCCTGAAATCCTACCAACTACTCGTGTGCTGATTGATTGGTCCTAGCCAGCCTGCCACCACACACAAGTTTCTGACCCCCAGGTGTGAGGGTTTTTGCTCTCAGGTCAGGAGCAAAGTCTGCTCGGGCAGAGAGCGTATAGACCCCCTTCCACAGGATGACCTGCAAATTAGCATTCCAAGGCTGGGAGCATCAAAGAGCCCATGGCCTTTGGTATGCAAATCTGGCTTCCCTCACAGGAGAGGCTGCTGACCCCCTCCCCTGCCCCCTCCCTTTTCCAGGGCCCATTTGGTGCCTGGACAGGTGGGAAGATTAGTAGTCAAAGAGGCCTGTTCACCTCCAAGCTATTTCCACCCCTAAGGTGGGCTACCTGAAGCAAATTACGAAATTCAGAAGTCTGCCATCTCTGTGATGGCAAACTTAGGAACTCTGGGACAGGGTTATGCCCACTTCCCACAGGAAGTGGTTGTAAGAGGCTGGCTTAGTATATGGTGCACACTTATTTAAGTGAAGCCCCTTGCACTAATCCAGACAACCCTTATGGTGATTTTAGTGGTCATAGCTACTTCCAAGAAAAAGTCAGTCACATCTATGCCAACTTTTCTACCCACACTAAGACTAACAACCCCACAGACGCTCCCAGCGAGGTCAATAACCATCCCCACCCCCGCAAAATCGGCCCAACCGACGATCAAACCACTCCTAAACTGGAGGAATTTAGTCAAGTCTCTCCGGAACAGATCACTCACCTAATTCCCACGGTTAAATCCGGATCCCCCAATGACCCGTGCCCACCATCCACTCTTAAACTGATTCCTGACATTATAGGCTCCAACCTAGCAAACATCTGCAACTCGATGTTCATGACAGGGACTTACCCTTCCATCTGGAAAAAAGCTGTCATCAAGCCCCTACTAAAGAAAAACAACCTCGATCCCACAGATACAAAAAACTACAGACCAATTGCCTGTCTCCCATTCCCAGCAAAAATCATTGAAAAGGTAATGAACACACAGTTAGCACACTTTATTGACGAAAATAACCTACTAGATGACACCCAATTTGGCTTCAGAAAGGGCCATGGCATGGAAACAGCCCTCATTAAAGCTTCCGATGAAATCAGGAAGATACTCGATGGGGGGGGGGGGTGCCGCTGTCTTGGTGCTGCTGGACCTTTCAGCGGCATTCGACACGGTCGACCACGCAACCCTGATCGACCGTGTCGCAGCCATCGGCATCACACAAAAAGCCAAGGCCCTCCTGGCCTCCTTCCTGTCCAATCGCACTCAATTAGTGACGCTTGGTGACTTCAACTCCCCGTCATTCGCCCTCCCATGTGGTGTGCCACAGGGATCATCGCTTAGTCCGACCTTGTTTAATATCTATGTGTCGGACCTGGCGAGGGTCATCAAAACTTACAGCATGGGCCTAACATCGTACGCTGACGACACTCAACTGGTGTTAGCAGTGCACAATGACGGAGGGGCAGTTGCGGCAAACTTCCAAGAGGGAATGCTAGCCATCAGTGCTTGGATGGCAAACAACTGCCTCAAATTAAATTCAGACAAGACGGAGGTGATGATCTTTGGCAACCTCTCCCCTGGCTGGTCCCCTATTTGGTGGCCAGCTAAGTTAGGCTCACCTCCGTCCCCCGTCACAAAGGTAAGAAATCTAGGTATTATGTTCGACAACAAGCTGCCATTCATACACCACGCTAACGCAGTCGCGTCTGCATCCTTCTACGTTATTAGGATGATAAAGAAACTACTACCTTTTCTCCCATCTAGCGCTGGTAGGACTCTCATTAGCACACTAGTCATGTCCAAGGTCGACTATTGCAACGGTTTACTCATCAATGCCCAAGAAAGAGTCCTAAATAAGCTGCAACTAGTGCAGAACGCAGCCGCCAGACTTCTGACAGCCACCCCCAAATTCAAACCAATATCCAAGGTGGTACGACAACTCCACTTGCTACCCATCAGGAGCAGAACCAAGTTCAAGGCGCTATGCATTGCCTACAAGGCAATCCACCACATCGGACCGGAGTTTCTCAGGAAAACTCTCTGCCCCTACAAGCCCACCAGACCCTTACGTTCATCAGCATCAAACTTGCTGACTGTTCCCCGAACCCAAAAAGCCTCCTGGGGCGACAGAACATTTACGGTCGCTACCACCAAACTATGGAACACGATCCCCCTCCATATCAAGACCAGTCCCACCCTACTCTCTTTTCGAAAACGGCTAAAGACCTGGCTTTTCAACCAATAACCAGCCGCGTCAGCCTCCCTCTGCCTAGTCCGCAGCGCCGAGACACCCAAGGGTATTTGCGCGCTTTATAAGTTGCCTAAATAAAAAATAAAATAAATAAAGCTTTCTAAGTGGTAGCTGTGGAGAGCGGCCTTCAGGCTTAGTCCATAAGGAGTGTAAAGAAGCTTGTTTTACCAGATCTAATCAGTAGTGTAGGTTAAACGAAAAAGAACCACACAGAGTAGTTATAAAAATATGTTTATTTATTACACAACACTCACTAACACATTGGTATATCTCCTACCCGGAGATATCAACACAAATGCACACAGTACTTCCCCCGGAATGGCGGTAGATCCTTTTCTCATCTGGCTCCTGTTTTCTGGAATGAACTCCCTATACAGTTTTGCATGCTTACAGACCATAAACAGTTCCGTAGAAGGCTAAAAACATGGCTTTTTTGACCGCCCTTCTCTTTCGGTCGATCGGCTCCCTCGCATTTCACTTGAGTTCGCTAGCACTCTGAGACCCACGGGTGATATGTGCGCTCAACAAATCCTTATGACTTCAATTGCAAGCAGGTAAGTAAGCACAATGCATCGTGGGGTCCAGGGGGAGACCAAACCATATACTAAGAAAGTGGAATGCAACCTGTGACTGAAGTTGGTACTTGGACCACGAGACTCAGAAAAGCTGGGGGGACACAAGGAACCACCCAAGGTAAGTACTCAGGAAGCCCACGGAGGCTGTGTGCAGAGTGGAAACACAGCTGCGTACTCAATAGAAGTCAACGGGAAAGTCACGGTTGCAGTTTTGAAGAGGAAGGACCCTTCCCAGTGGACCCTGAAGAAACCTTGTGGAAGACAGAAGGTTGGTGAGTCACCCCACCCGAAGATACCCTAGGAAGCAGGATACCTACACCAGGGAAGCTGGGTGCATAGGTGCAAAGTGACGTCAGAAACCGCCGTAGACCACAATGTTGGACTTCAGCAAAGATGCCACTGGCGAAGACTGTGCAAGAGTCCGGTGGAATCCAAGGGTGGATTCTTGAAGCGAAGAACCTGCAAGCAGAGGGGACAGAGTCTATGCCACTCGGAGGTGACCAGGAGGCACAGAAGAGTAATTCCCACCGATGACGGAAGAAGCAGGAGTGATGACGGTGACCTTGTTGCTGCAGCTGTGAGGACCAGGTGATGCTGAGGAAGACCGAGAGGCATTTATGAGCTGTCCCACATCAGAAATCAAGATCCAGGGGATCGGTGTCCGGCAGGAGCACCAACAAGCCTTGGCAGCAGCAACAGACGTGGAAAACGATTAAGGAGCATCGTTGAGACCAGCAAGGTCCAAGGGACTCACCAAGTGCAGGAGAGTCAGAGCAGACCGCGAGCAAGCAGGGGAGCCCACTGAAGCAGGAGAAGACCCTCGAGAGGACCCACAGGCCAAAGGCACAGGAGTCGCAAGAGGACCTATTTGCAGAGGATCCAGTGAGGATGCTGATCTTGGCAGGAAGAGATGCTGGAGGCTGGAGCGTCTTGTAGCCTGAAGATCTCTGGAGTGCAGAGCCAACAAGCCTTGGCAATGGCAAGTCGATGTGGTGCACAGGGGTTTGGTCCCAGCATTTCCGACGTGGGATACTGGCCCCAAAATTGCAGAGAGGACAGGTCAGGCCTCGACGGAGAATGATCACCTGTGTTGCTGAGCCTTTCGTAGTCCGTGGTACGTCAGGAGCAGCAGACTGGTCAGATTAGTTGCTGTGCCTTCAGATGCAGGGGAGTGAATCCTTCACTCCAAGGAAGATTACTTTGGGTGTCCTTGATGCCCACAGGTCTGTTGAAGATCTTGTAAGAAGTACAGACACAGACGACAAAGAAGACTTTCAGAACAGCAAGACCAGGAGCAGCAGGAATCTTCCGTGATGCAGTCTCGATTCCAGCGAAGTTCAAGTGTCCAGACAGTCAAAGAGTGACGTGGTTTCAGGCTTGAGTCTTGTCCCACGATGAATCTGAGAACCCACCCACAGGTGAGCCCTTTTATACCCTAAGAAAGGGGTTAGGACGACTCAGGGGTCCCTCCCAGAGGAGGAGCTGGACAGAGGGGAGGATACTCCCATGTCCTTTGTCTAGTTACGTGCCCGAGCAGGAGCCAAGGGCTGCCAGAACTGGTTCCAACTGGAGTACGCAAGGGGGGGCCCCAAATGTGCCCTTCAAAGCAGTCTGGTGGCGCTGGCAAGCGCCCTCACCCCAGCCTAAAACACTAAGTCTTGTCTGGAAGGTGGTCACACCAGCCTGTGACAGGAAACCTATTGTTCTACCTTGCCCTGCTCAAGCTCAGCGCAGCAGGAGGAGGCCAGAATCGTGTTTGGGTCGGCAGCAGCACTAGCTTGCTGGCAGACCCTGGAAGGCTTTTACCGGAAGTACTGGGGGCTACCTGGAGGAGCCCCCCAGTGCATGGAATCATACCTCCAACACCAGTAACAGTGTTGGTCCAACATGTGTAATATCAAACATGCCCAGGTTGGGCACAGCCAGTATATAGTTAGCCATCACTTAATGACGCATGGCCACTATATGTATCAAAATGGCTGTCCGCACTTACAAAGCCTGGGGAATCGACTTCGGGGTTTGTAGGGGTGTCCTGCTCATGCAGGGGCACCCTCACACTTGTAACCCAACACTCTGCCTTCAGGATTGAAAGGCCTGCCTTAGGGGTGACCAATAGGTTTTAAGTGTAGTGACCTCTGATATAAGGAAACTTATATCTGTTGTAAGTAGTGCTGGCATCAGCTTACACCGGCTGCAATGGCAGGCCTGCAGTCAGTTTGAGTGGTTTTTCAGGGGTGCCATAATATATGCTGCAGCCCATGGGAGATCCCTGGTGTACCTATGCCCTGGGTATCTTGGTACCATATACTAGGGACTTATAGGGGTACACCAGTAGCCAATTGTGGAGGTACAAAAAGTACTTACCATGTCAAATTTAGGGAGGAAGCACAGTGACTGAGGTCCTGGTTAGCAGGATCCCGGACAGACTAGGCAAAAAAAACATACTGACACCAGCAAAAAGTGGGGATAACCATGAAATCCGATCCTACATTCCTACAGTGGTCATATAGGGGGAGTAGTGACCCCAGGGGTAAGTAGCCCATTAGCTACTAACCTATAATCCCCTAAATCGAGTATTTAGGGGAGTCCCTGGCACCAAGAAATCAGATCCTGGTGACTTAAAAGAAGGACTGAAGAGCCATGAAAAGCAAGAACTGTGGAAGGAGCAACTTACTTGGTGCCAACCCTGTTGGCCTGTTCGTTGTTCCCAATGATTGTGCCAAAGTCCACTCACCCTGTAAGCCGCTGTACCTCCAAAATCCTGGGAGGACCGCCAGCACTTCTGCCAAGACTCAGGAACTCCTGTGGAGCAGCAGAGCTGCTTCCCTGCACCCTGCAGGTACCAAAGAAAGAACTGTGAGGACTCCAACCGCGTAAATCGACACTGGCCAGCACCACTGCACGTGCTGCTCCAAGCCCCAGTGGACGTGGGCCTATAGTGCCAGGTGGTTTCCCAGCCCTCCAGAGAAGAAGCCCACCTTGGGTTTGCCAGGAGGGTACTCCTCCAAGCCGCCTGCAGCCTCTGTCACGAGGGACTCAGCTGTGAAAAATCTGGCGCCTCAAGACACCTCTGCACCTGTCTCCCCTGGCGCGATTGGAAGTGGGCCGAAGGTGTCCCCACGTTCCCGAGCATTGTGAGATCTGAGCCCCCTTGTTGGTTCAGCCTGACTGGTTTCCCAGTCAAAGCCTGCAGCCTCTTTTCGACCAGATTGATCCCCATTGGATAACATTGGGCACTCAATGCTGAAAAGCACCTCTGCATCCGGCTGCCCCACTGCCGCCCAAGATGACCCGTTTGTGCTGCCTTGGACCTTTCCCCATACTTACCTTAAGTTCAGGAGATTGGTCCCGTAAGTCGCTGTGAAGTGCCTGAATGCACTACATGTTTTTCCCCCTCAGGATAACATTGGGCACCCCACGGCCACCCCAGTGCTGCCCAAGGTGACCTGTTGGTGCTGCCTTGGACCTTGCCCCATAATTACCTTAAGTTCAGGAGATTGGTCCAGTAAGTCGCAGTGTATGCAGCGCATGTCTTTCCTCCAAAGGATAACATTACCGATTCAGAAATTACTTACCTGATTTTGATGATCTTTGTCCCAAAAGTTATATAAAGATAAGTTATTTTTATAAATTGCTGTGGATCTCCTTATTGAGTCGTGTGCATCATTTATTGACTGTGTGTGTGTTGCAGGTGTCTAACACTCCTCTCTGATAAGCCTAAGTCTGCTCGACCACACTATCCCCTAGAAGAGCAACTTGGGATTGCTAAAGCAAGCCCCTGTCTAATCATAATTTTTGCTATACTATATAAAGGGCCAGCTTCCTACAATGCTCTCCTATCTAGACCAACATAAAATACAGATTGCTTGCCTATAGGAAACTCATCTGACACGCAGTACAGAACACACCATTGGCTTTAGGTGGGCAGTGAAGAGACTAGCATCATCATATTCGTCATACTCTAGAGGGGTCATGATACTGGTAAAAAAAAGGGGATACCGTTCACAGTGACACACTCTGTAGTAAATGAGCAAGGTCGTCTTGCAATACCACAGGGTAGTCTATGGGGCACTCCAATAACCTGTGTCAACACGTATGGTCCTAGTGTGAATGACCCAGGTTTTTTTTTATGTCAGTTTGGTGCCACAACCATACCTTGTCACTTATAAATGTAGTCTGGGGAGGTAATCTCAGCACGTACTTGGATCCCACGGTTGATAAGTCCGCTGTAGCAGACTGGCATGGTAAGCACTCAGCTGGGGTAATACGGACAGGACTTGAGAAATATGGGCTGGAGGATATTTAGCGGCTGCGACAAACCCGACACTAGAGGAGGGAACATTTACTTCTTCAGTACATGGGTCGTGGTCCAGACTAGACTACTGGTTGATATCCCGTGATATGTGAGTGGAGGAGATCACACATATACCTTAAACACTGTCATATCATGCAGCAGTGAGATTAAGACTCTCTCCACATGACGCCTGCTGCATATACATGGTGGTTCCAGACACCTGCCTGCTGGACACTGTGTTCCAAATGGGCTTAGGTCAAGCGATCATCGAATACTTCGTAACTAATAACTGCTCAGTAGAAGGGAAAGGAACCTTGTGGGAGGCATTTAAGGTCACGAATAGGGTCATCTGCATCAGGAGGGGATCTTCAAATCGATATGCACTCAACTACAAAAAACAGAAGATACCCTGCAAGCACTTGAATGGGAGTACAAAAGCAAACCAAAAGAAGCCACCCTGGCTTTCATCATGGAGCAATTAACTAACTTTCAGGACCTAGCTGCGCAAGAGTTGCAGTTTTTGTCCAAGCGCCACATTTCATGTTTGTAGGAAAGTGGGTTTCTGTTGCAGTAACCCCCCACTTTTGGCCAGACCACTGATGCACTGTGACTTGATGTGCCCTGGGTCCCTGCCAATAGGGTTCCCAGGGCCTGTGTTCTTTCCCCAAACCGAACCCAATTGGCATCTCTAGCCACAGATCAGCCCCTGGTAAATGGTACCACAGGTACCCAGGGCACTGTGACCAGGGAAGACCTCTAAGGGCTGCAGCACTTATTGTGCCACGCTTAGAGGCCCTGTACCTTTACACACACACACACACACTGCCTTTGCAGGCTGCGTGTTTTGGTGCAGAACAAAGTGAAGAGTCGACATGGCACACATCCCTGTGTGCCATGCCTACAACCCACTGCCCTGGCATAGATCAGTCACCCCTCTAGCTGGGTGCATTATACCAGTGGTGATGGTACAGGTGCATAAGCCCTGTACCCCTACAGTGTCTAAGTCCATTCTTAGACATTGTAAGTGCAGTGCTGCCGTTAAGAGTATATGGTGCTAGGAGCTTGTCATTACGAACTCCACAGCACCATAATGGCTACACTGAAAACTGGGAAGTTTGGTATCAAACTTCTCAGCACATTAAACCCACACTGATGCCAGTGTGGGATTTAATGAAAAATGCACAGAGTGTGCATCTTAGAGATGCCCCCTGAAAAACGACCAGCCTCTGGTGGGTTCCCTGACTGGTACACACCAGCCTGCCACCACGAGACATGTTTCTGGACCCCTAGGATGGGAGCCTTCGCTCCCTGAGCCCAGAAACAAAGTCTTTCCTGGGCGGAGGTGTTCACACCTCCCCAGGCCAGGAAGAGCCATCTGTGTCAGGGGAGCTTCAAATGCCTGGCAGCCTTTGTAATGCGACCCCCAGCCTCTCCTGCTATCAGGAGCAGGCCCCCTTCCTGTCTCCCCTCCTTTTCGGCGGGAAGACAGGCGGGAAAAACTAGCCAGCCCAGAAGGTGTGCCCACCTCTGCCAACTCCACCCCTCAGGTGGGGGAGGCGAGGTGAAGCCCTCTCTTCAGTGCCCACCATCTTGCAGATGGCAGGCACTCCCAATCAGGATTAGGGGTTGTGCTCACTCCCCACGTGGGGTGAGCACACCAAGGTGTAGTCACCCTCAGGACAGTATCCCATTGGCTACTGACCTCAAGACCCCTAAACGCCCCCTAAATACATTATTTAGGGGGCAGCCCTGAACTAAGAAAGCAGAATCCCGCAACCTAAGAAGAAAAAGGACGAAAGAAGACGCCCAGCAGAGGAGACTGCAGAGAACAGCTGACTTGGCCCCAGCCCTACCGGCCGTCTGCAGTTTCCGGGGATCCTGCGCCAAAAATCGTCTTGTCCTGCAGCCAGCGACCTCCAGAACCCCGGGGAGGACTGACTGCCTTCAACAAAGACCGGATCTCCTGTAAACAGCAGCTCTGTTCAAAAGAAACACCAAACAAAGACTCCGAGCCTGCTGAGGAAAAAGAAACCCGACGCCTGGAACCACCACTGCACCCGTGGCCTACAGCCCGAGTTCAAGTGGCCCACCGGTCCCAGCGAGGTCCCCCAGCGCTCCAGAGTCCTAGTCCACCGTGGGTTGACCCCTCCAGGACTCCCCGACGTCGCCTGCAGCCTCTGCACGGAGACGCCCCCCCCCCAACCATGAGTGGCCCGGTAAGGTAAAATCATACCTCAAAAGACACCCCTGCATCCAGCCACCCTGCGCCCTGGAGAAAGGAACCCGAGGTGCACCTACGTCCCCGAACCCTCCAACTTACCTGCCCAGCTGTTGGTTTCTCCCGGAAGTCTTCCTGGACCGAGCCTGCAGGTAAAAACCAAAACCGAAAATCCCCATTGAAAACAACAAGGCACCCGACGCCAAAACAGCACCCTGCACCCAGCCGCCGCTGTGGGTGCACTTTGTGTGCTAAACCGGATCCCCCTTTGCCCTGAGCCTAACACCAGGAGCTTGGCTCCCACAACCTTGTGGCCTGCTCGCCAGCAGCCACCAACAGGAGGCCCCTATCCCTCTTTGGATAACATTGGGCCTCAGCACTCTGCACCCGGCCGCCCTAGTGCCGCTGAGGGTGTAACGAGAGTGCATCCTTGACCCTGCGGGAACCCTTGTTCTAACCCCAGAAGCTCAACTCCAAAGACCGATTACTTACCTGGTAACCGATAACTTCATTTCTCTCCATAGGAACCTATTGACTGTTTTTCTCTGAAAAATGTTCCAAGTGTGGAGTTGATTTGTATGGAAACCTGAAAAATAACAATTGTGCAAAACTGATTTTACTTACCTTTTCTCTAGGAAATGTCCCAATATGATATCTAGGCATATCACACTGAGTAGAAAAAGTAATCTCAAAAATAATCTCAAAAGTAACGTAAAAGTAACTTACCTGTAATTTTCATTGCAAAGTCGATACAAAGTATATGTACAGCATTGCACAGTATTGCATTACCAGTAATTCAAACTGTAACCATTTCAAAGTACATTTACAATTGCATTTCAAACTGTATATTTACTGCAAAGTATTTATCAACTTACCTGTGCCAGGCTTGCTTGGTTCTAGAAAATAAAATAACTAAAAGAATATTTTTATACAAAAACAATTGGTCTGAAGTTCAGTCTTTGAGTGTCTGAATTAATTTGCAGACTGAGTGTGTACAACAAATGCTTAACACTGTCCTCTGATACTGCCTTACTGCTCGACCACACTATCACAAATAGAGAGTGAGGTGCTATCTAACTTTACCTCTGCCTACCTTTGGGGATCCCCTGGACTCTGTGCACACTATACCTCACTTTGGTATAGTATATACAGAGCCAGCTTCCTACAATGGTCAGACGGGGATGGTGGCCGCCCAGGGCGCAGTCTGGCTGAAAAATTGAGAAAGCTGAAAGGGACAGACAACATAATAAAGATAACTAACCCAGAAATGGGCGAACACTATGATACACCATCCATACTAAGAGCTTTTGAATGCTTCTATACCGACCTCTATAGCACTCGCACAACTGCAATGACCGATGAGATTGGGAGCCTATTTTGAAGATGTGGCGCTAGCGTGGCTGTCCCGCGGACAGCATGAATATTTGGTACAACCAATTACGGTAGAAGATCAAGGAATCTATGCGTACTCTTCCCAATGGTAGAGCTCCCGGTTTAGACGGTCTGAGTGGTGAGTTCTATAAGGAGTTCGCGGAACTCTTGGCCCCGCACCTACACGCTATGTACGAAGAGGCATATCACAAGCAGCAGTTACCCCCCTCGCTGCGCAAAGCCGTAAGAGTGACCTTGTTGAAACCTGACAAAGAGCCTGAACACTGCAAGTCGTACAGATCCCTGTCCCTAATCAGCATAGACACTAAAATCTTTGCAACTCGCCTGCAACCCTTACTTCCTAAACTGGTGTTACCTGATCAGTCCGGGTTCATACGGTCCAGATCCACCACACTTAATTTGCAGACTCTGTTTGCTTTGTTGCATCAGTTGAATCCCTCGATGCCGGCTGCGGCGATCCTATTGGACGCCGCAAAGGCATTTGATTCTCTTGAATAGGGATACATGTTTACAGTTATGGCCCGTATGGGGATTTCAGCAGCCTTTTTGCGTTAGATACGTCTCTTCTACGCTGACCCAATAGCCCGCATACATATTAATGGACACACATCTGAAGAACTCCCCATCGGCAGGGGTTCAAGACAGGGGTGCCCCTTGTCGGCCCTATTATTTGCATTAATGTTGGAGCCGCTAGTTTGTGTCATTCGGCAGAGGCATATCGTATCAGCACTAAATTTCCAACTGCACGCCCTCAGTATTTCCTTATATGCCAATGACAAGGTGTTGCATATTAGAGACCCACCAATGCACCTGACACACATAATTCAAGAATACAACCGTTTGAACATTACTCCGGTTTGAGTGTCAACTGGGCGAAGTTAGTCATATTCCCTCTAACGCCTAGCACCTCGGAGAGCCCCATTGAGTTCCCACTGGTGTGGAGTAGGGACCCTGTTAAATACTTGGGGGATATGATTAATCGAGATCCTGACTTGATGATCAGGTCTAATTATGGTAGGGCAGTCTCGACCCTGAAGGACCAGGTTGCCAGGTGGACGAAGCTCTCAATGTCGTTGGCAGATAGGATTGCAATCTTAATAATGGTGGTCTTGCCCAGGTTTTTATACTTATTTGTCAACATACCCATTGTACTACAGATGTATTTCTTCAAAAAGCTTAGGGCGCATCTGCTCACTTTGGTATGGGCTGGAAAACAACCAAGAATCAGTTGGGATACACTTACGCTGGCATACAGAAGTGGAAGTTTTAACGCACCAGACTTCCACCTACATTATCTATGTGCACAGGCCCATTTTGCACATTACTAGAATGCACTGCAGGAATATGTACTACACTTAGCAGTGGAACACGATGATGCTTTTCCTATCCTGCTCTGGGCCCTACTGCCCCATAAGAGGGAAGGGCTGTCACTCAGAGAAATCAACACAGTCAATTCTACGACGACAGCCTGGCGAGTACTGGGAGCTCAACCGGGAAAACCCCCCTTATATGCACCGGTGCTACCGTTGCACAGTCACCCTGCAATATCGGTATCTAGGGAGGACTCCTCCATACTATGGGCGATGTATCTAATAATGGTTTGTTTGTGACACTAGAGGACATCTTCCACACCCAACGCTATACCCATTACTGACCTTTACATACTATCGTCTACAGGTGGCCCTGTGTGGATTCTATCCACAATTTCTAGGGGAACCACCGACACTCACTGCATTACAGACACTACTCCCTAGTGACACGCGTAGACACCTAATCACTTAACTATACAATGTGACGCAGACAGATAAACCGCAGACGCAGGATAAAGCACTGGAGGAAGTGAATACAGTGCTGGACAAGCCTTTGAACGTGATGGAATGGAGATTTTATAGTGTGCAGCAGCATATCCTTACATCTAATTGTAATTTGCAAATAATACATTTTAAATATCTACACCAAATGTATTATACACCAACTAAATTATACAAATTTGGTTTGAGGGTGGATGCATGTTGTGTCCGATGTGGTGCAGCAGAGTTGGATTTTATGCACCTACCCTGGCATTGCGACTCAATTAGGAGCTATTGGACTCAAATTATGTTATGTTAAATTATTTATATAGCGCAACGAATACCCATGGGTGTCTTGGCGCTGAAACAGTAAGCAACGGTAGGGGTGTGGATGACCTATTGATTGAAAAGCCAAGTTTTTAGAAGCTTCCTGAATTGAAATAGGGAGGGAGCTGATCTAAGATTGAGTGGAAGGAGATTCCAGGCTGTAACAGCTCTGACCACAAAGCTGTTGCCACCCCATTTAGATTTTTTGAATCTAGTGGTATTTACTCTGAAAGAGCCTGCTGATCTTAGATTTCTTGAGGGAGTGTACCATGATAGGGCTTTCTTGAGAAAAAGGGGCCTGAATCATGGAGGTCCTTGTACGTCAAGCACAGGGCCTTAAATTTGATTCTGTTTTTGACTCTCAGCCAATGAAGATCTCTGAGGGCAGCGGAAACCGACTGTTGTCCAAGCAGGTCAAGAAGTAGTCTAGCCGCCGAATTCTGAAGAATCTGCAACTTATTTAAATATTGAGCTTGCAGGTTTTTTTTTTAGTTTTTAAAAACCTTTATTAAACAGTTGGCATGTTACATACATCATTTTGATCGAAGTCGGCGACATTTTCTGCAATGATCACATAACTCGGCACTTATACATAGAATTACAGTAATGCACGCAATAACACAGCATCGCAAGTGGAGCGAGGAGGAAGTCAGAAGAGGCATATGTGTTTATATGGTTTGCGAAAGGACCGCGAGGTGTCCAGGGCTGCAGTTGTTGGGATCAGCGTTAGTGGCGTGGTCAATGATCAGGGGGGAACCCTCAGGTGAGCTTGCAGGTTAATGTAGAGGCCATTACAATAGTAAATTTTAGATAATACAAGTGTGGAAATAACAGACTTCCTGACTGAGATAGGCAGAAATATAAAACATTTTTTTAGTATTCTCAAGGTGTTATATGAGGAGGAGACCACTGCATTAATTTGATTTCCCAGGAGTAGGTGGTCATCAATCATGACGCCAAGACTCTTGGCTTTCCTGGTAGGTACGGGAAGGGGGCTCATCTCCACAGGCCAACACGGGGCAGACCAAAAGTTAGGGTTATTACCGAGTAAGATCACCTCAGTTTTTCCCGCATTAAGCTTAAGATAATGTCTGTTCATCCAGCCATTGATACATTTCATGCAGTCATGTATGCGAGCACCAGTGTCGTTGGCATCATGAGAGGCTGATAACACGATTTGCGTGTCGTCCGCATACGAGGTGAGTGAAAATCCAAAGGATTCGACCAAGGGGGCAAGGTTTGTGACGTATATATTGAAAAGAGTCGGACTAAGCGAGGATCCCTGTGGAACCCCGCAAGGCAAGCGAAATGAACTTGATGAAAGGGCGTCAAAGTTGATTGTGTTTTCCCTGTTTGACAGGAAGGATGAAAGGAGTTTTAAGGCAAGATTTTTTATGCCTTTTGCTTCCAGACGGTGAATCAAGGTGGAATGATCCACCGTGTCAAACGCCACGGATAAGTCCAGCAGGATAAGAGCTGCTGACCCCCCCACCATCTAAAATGGATATAAGCTCGTTGGTGGCCTTAATCAGAGCAGTTTCTGTACTATGTTCGGATCTGAATCCGAATTGAGTGGGGTCTAAGCAGCTGGAATCCTTGAAGAACTGGTTTAATTGGATGTTCATAACTTTCTCCACAATTTTCGCCGGGAAAGGGAGCCGGGAGATAGGTAGATAATTGGCCGGGTCCTCGGGGTCCAAGTTAGTTTTTTTCAGTAGAGGCCGGATGACTGCTCGCTTCCACTGAGAAGGAAAAATACCAGTTCTAAACATATTATTAAATATGTCTGAGAGATGAGTAGCAATAATGTCAGGGACAAGCTTTATAATTGATGGCGGACATGGGTCCTCTGGGGAGCCTGACTTGGTTGTTAAGATAAGGTCTTTTATTGATACCGAGGAAACAGGGGAAAAACACTCGAACGTTTTTATAGACAGATCCTTATTGGAAACTGAGTTCACTTTATCTTGACCGGTGACTGGCAAAGAGTTGCCCTGGGGACCAAATGAGTAGAAAATAGAATCGATTTTGCCCCTGAGGTGTAAAGCAATGTCATTGCAGAAGGACTGGGTAACCCAGTCTCTTTTTTGTTCAGGTTGTTTGGTTAGGTTATTAATAACTTGATAGAGATCTCTGACAGAGTTTTTGCAGGATTCAATTTGCGAGGTGAAGTAGGCTGCCTTTTCTGTAACTAATAGAGCTTTGTATTTGGTTAAAGAGCGTTTATAGATTTCTCTCTCATATAAGTCATATTGGGCTCTCCATTTCCTCTCTTGACGTCTGCAACCTTGTTTTTCTATTCTGAGCGCCTCTGAGAACCAAGGGGCGGACGGACGGACGAGTTCTACTGGGGCCACCTGTTTTTATCGGAGCGAGTTGAGAGAGGGCAGAGTTGAGCCAGGTGGAGTTAGTCTCAGTTGCCAGCTCGGGATTGTCCTCCATTGAAGGACTTGAACTAATAAGAAGTTGCTCAAGTTGGGCTTGATCAACTTTTGCCCAATATCTGTGCTGGGAGGCTTTAAACCGTTTATTAGGGGCTGTATGGGTAGCAGGACAGTTGATCTTAAAGAGAACGGCCGAATGATCGGACCAAGTAAGAGGAAGTACTTCAAGACTGGAGATGTCTTTGTTGTTTGAAAACAGTGCATCCAGTGTGTGACCCCCCCTGATGGGTGGGATCAGAACTAAAAAGTTTAAGATCACAAGCATCCATAACGTCAATTAAAGAAGCTGTATCCTTATCTCCTATTTGCTCTAGATGAAAATTAAAATCCCCGAGCACTGTGAGGTTAGAATTACAGTTAGCTGCTTCGAGTAAAGAGCTAATGGAGTTTAGGAAGCCGGCTTTAGAGCCTGGAGGACGGTAAATTAAAAAGCCTTGAAAGGTGTAATTATTTGTAAGCCCCAGTTTGAAGGACAGAGCTTCACAGTCATCCGACTGTATAGTTGTAAATTTGCTCTAAATTTGTCACGGTAAATGACCGCCAAACCCCCTCCTCTTTTCACTGGACGATCTTGCCTATGTAGCAGATAACCAGAGGGTGTGGCTACAATCAGTTCGGGTGATGAGGTATTGGTGGCCCATGTTTCCGTGACAAATAAAATGTCCGGATTGTAAGAATCAATCAAATCTGCTACTTCATAAGCATGTTTGATTAGAGAGCGAGCATTTATTAAGGTGCACAGTATACCCGTACTGTCCTTTGTCGGATGATATCTGGCTAGATCCAGGTGTTCTGGTGGGAACTACTCTGTCATAGAGCTGAAACCCACAGGAGGTACAGGAGATCTCCATCCCTTGACCTGGGGTTAAACTGTTAGAGCAGTGACAGTTAATCCTCTGCTTGTTTAATGCATAAAGTTCCGTACTGGTGTAAGAGATTTTTTAACCAAAACTGACAGATGGTATGGCACTGGGCGCAGTTCAAGCTCGGACGGGCGCAGACGGGCTTGCCTTTGGCGCGCCGGCGGCACGCCCGCTGCGCGCGTCCGCTCCCACATGCCGGCTAAATAGTATGGCTGTGGCAGGTGCTCGCCCCTAACCGGAAGTGCGGGGAGCCAGGGGGGAGAAGTCGCGTCCCTCCGCACAATCAGCACGAAAAGCTGCGTCGGACCAGGGACTAAGGATTAAGAAAGTACAAGTGCCGAGCGTAAATGCGGTAAGAGTAGCAGCAAAAAAGGTTAAAAACAGTATTTAAAACTTAGTAGTCACAGAAGTATTGTGCAGGTATTGTTAAAAACAATTGCAGCGAGCTAAGATGGCGGTCGCACCTTAAGTGTGCTCCCGGACCCCTCCGCTATCCGGCCGCAATCCGACCGTCCTACAACCCATCCAGGGCTGAAACCCAGCGATATCCACCGCCGCAGCATGCCCTGAAGAGACCCCTGGCTGACAGGACCCGGGACGCCAGGATCACACCATAATCCGACCTGTCCGGCCGGAGCTCACCTCCAACATGGCGGCCTCCCCCTCGAGCTATCTGTTGCCTGCGGCCTTGGGCAGCGCTGTCCAGGCCTCTGACGAGCCGTCGGCTTGAGAGGCCGTGGAGACCGGGAGACCTTGTGGGGACGAGAGCGGTCTCAACACCACCGGCCGCCTCCTTCCCTGGCAGGGCTGAAGTCTCCGCCGAACCCGGCTCGCCGTGACCCTGACTGGCGCTGCTGGCGCGAAAATTACTTCCCGCCCCTTGCCCTTGGCGGGGGCACCCGCGACTGTGCCTGGCTTCCCCGTTTCGGCCGTGCCATCGGGCGGCAGGACTCTGTGGTGGAGGATTGGGGACCGGCGATGTCTGGGGCCTAGACACGGAGCGCCGGCCTGCGGGGTGCCTGGAGCCCTCCCCCTCCTTCTCCCGTGCCTGCAGAGGCTGGCCTGAAAGCGGCGCTGTCCCTGCCGTCTTCCGGTACGACGATCCTGCAGCTGCATTCGGCCCCAGGCGACGTGAGGTGGTGGCGGCCGCCGCATCGGGCGGCGGAGAACTGAGGCTGGTGACGGGAGACCCAGGACGACGTGCTGCGGCCGTAAGAGATGGAGACCCAGGGACCGGCAGATTACAAAGCGGTGAGTCCGGGCGCCGGGGAGAGGTCCAAAATCTGATGAAGGAGACCCTGTGCGCCCGGCCTGCGCCCGACCGACTTGGGTGAATTGAGCGGTGCTCCCTGTGGTTTGACCTGCTGTCCTGGCCTGCTGCGTCTCCCTGCCCCGTCTGCAGTGCGTCGGGCCTCCGGGGCCCCGGCGCTCATCCCGCTGTCCAGGCCCGGCTGCTCCCTGTTCCCGTGGACTGTCTCTCTCCTCCTCCTCCCTCCCGGCCTGGGGGGGGCCACTGCTGCCACCGGGGCTGGCCCACTGGAGATGAGGCGCTGTACCTGAGTCCCCCGGTGTGGGTAACGACTGCGGCCACACTCCAGCCCTCTGCGGCACAGCCGTGATATCGGCCGCCATACCGGGCGGCGGGGGGCGACGGATTGGTTGTGGGGGCAGACCCTGGGCACGACGCTGCTGCGCTGAGAGGGGGGACCCGGCGTTTGGCGGCCTCCGGACGGGGACCTGCCGAGGGGGACCTCTTGTGCGCCTGATACGCCTGTGCAACCGGGACCCCGGGCGGGGCTGGACCGCCTGGCCTGCTGCTCCCCTTACCTCACTGCGGTGGGCCTTGTCTCCTGGGCCCTAGATCTCTTCCTGCCGGCCTACCAGGGCTGCCCCCCTGCCCCTGTCTGGAGGAGCCGGGTGGAGAGCTACGACCTGTCTCAGTGGGCCTACTGGACCGGAGCCTCCCCGTGGCCTTCACCCTGCACATCAAAGGCCCGTCCTCGGGAACCTGTGGCACAGAGAAGGCTGGTCTGCCCGTGATCGGTATTATTGCATTCACTGAAACTGTGATCCCTCTGTGGGGGAAGCCTCGCTAGCAGATCTGGGAAGGCCGTCGTTGTGCTACACCCCGCCACGGCCGTGCCCCATGGGAGTCCAAGTGGTGGCAACTACCGTGGGGCGCGACGACAGGCGCAACATTCCTCCGACTCTGAACTGACCGAAGGAACCGAGTGCGGTCTGATACCTATCTTGTTGCCTCGCCGGGGGTGGCCGCAACGCCTCGCACTTCGACTGGTGTGGGAGCCCACGGCTCTGGGTCCAACCTGCGCCTGTGCCTCTTGCCCTGGATCGGGGGCCCTGCCACGGAGACGGTCTACAGCACTGTCTGAACTCGGACCCGCGGAGTGACGATCATGGGTCGCGACAAAGTGGCCAAGACCCCGGCCACTCAGACCAAAATGGACCGTTTTACCACCACGGACGCCGGGGCGGTTGGAGGATCCATCGACAGACGCCCCGCCGGCCGCAGACCTGACTACCATACTCCAGGCCATACATGCCTCACAGTCCTCTGTGGAGGGCAAAATTGCAGAGGTCCGAGTAGACATTACCCTCATCCGGCAAGATATGCGGAATGCGGTGACCCGGATCACGGAGACAGAGACACGCATCTCCACGGTGGAGGACGACGTCCACCAACTCAAGGAACAGGTCACCCGTCTCCAATCCCACACCCGGGAGCTCCATCGGCGGGCGGAAGACGCTGAAAACAGAGCCCGCCGTAACAACCTCCGCCTAGTGGGATTCCCAGAGGGAGCGGAGCAGGGCCGCCCAACAGACTTCATAGAAAAATGGCTTCGCTCATGGGTCACCGAGGGCTCGCTATCCCCGTGGTTCGCGATTGAACGAGCGCACCGCTCCCTTGCTCCTAAGCCGCCGCTGGGGGCAGCACCCAGACCTGTCATCATGCGAATTCTCAATTTTAAAGACCGTGACTCCATCTTGGCTGAGGCCCGCAAACAGCAGTGTCTTCGGTATGACAATCACACGATTATGGTCTTCCCCAATTACACCCGTGAGGTCCAAAGTCAACGCCGGTCGTTTGGTGAAGTTAAGCAAAAGTTGCGTGCCCTTAACATCCAGTACAGGCTCCTTTTTCCAGCACGTCTGCGAGTGGTTTTCTCCAACAAGACCCTTTTCTTTGACACCCCGGAGGAGGCATGGACTTGGGCCACAGAGGAACGCCCCCTGAGAGCCGCCGACCATCCATCCTCACCGGGTGGGCTGACCCGTGGATCCGGCAACCGAGAGGCTCCTGGCCCCCGGCCCCAGCGCAATCGCTCGCGCAGACGCCGAGGTCAGAGAAGGGCCCGCTCTGATTCCCCACCGGGCCCCTCCCAACAACCAACTCCACTACCTGGGGGGCCTTCCGGTCTGAGGCGGTCAGGCTCCTCGGGACACTTGGATCCTGGAAGCTCTTCGCCCCGGCCTTCATCACTGAACCTTCCGGACACTGATCTGTCACGTAGCCCACTGCTCCTCAGGGACCCTACATGAGCGCGTTTCTGCCCGCCGGGCCTGGCTCCGCGGCCGGAGACGGCAGCTCGGCTAGTCACTGCTACAACCTCAGACGGACTTAAATACGCACATCCTGCAATGAGGAGAGGTCCTCCACGTTTCCCAGTCCCGAACGTTTTAGTTTGGTCTTTGTTGTTATTTTTCCACTGTTAGGGCGACAGATGCTTCCGTTCCTGAAGTATAGGGTGGGGGTTGGGTTCGGGGGGGGGGGGGGACAGTTGTCCCGGGTTCTATGATGGTTTTGTTTTTTTTTTTCTCATACCAGCACTTCTGCCTTATCCGGTAACAGGTATACAGTGATAGACCTTGTCCTTCAATGTTCTACACTTCACGCGCGTCCACTGCTACGCTCCCTGTACATATGGGGCACTCAACCACTAAACCTGCCTCTCCATGTCTAACGATCACTCAGGTCTAACATCACTTCACATTGTGTCATGGAACGTAAACGGCCTCCTCGACAAAGTTAAACGCACTGCGGCCCTGCGCTATGCACAGCGACACAAGGTAGACATATTGCTGCTTCAGGAGACCCACCTAGTGGGCAACCACTGCCCCTTCCTTGCGCGCTACGGCTACAGCGGGGTTTGGCACGCTGGTTTTACCCGGAGATCTCGAGGGGTGGCCGTCCTGCTGCGCCGCGCTCTGCCCTTTGTTGAGTGTAAAGTAATCCATGATCCGGGCGGTTGCTTTCTCATCCTAGAAGGGAGCATTGGGACCCAAGCCCTGAATTTGATAACGGTGTATGCTCCCCCCTCTCTGCTGTCTTCCACGCTCCGGCGCCTCACTCCACTCATAGCCGCCTTGCCTCCGGGTACCACAGTGGTGGGGGGGGATTTTAATGCAGTCATGGCCCCAGCTTTGGATTCTGCTGCGACCCCCTCTACCTCTCGGGTTTCCCAGTCCATAATCCTTTCCAACTGGGCTGCGAACCTGGGACTTAGTGATGCATGGCGACTCTGGCACCCGAACACGGCTATGTTCACTCACACATCGGCTGCCCACCACACACAGGCCAGACTGGACTATCTGTTTCTCCCGGCCCTAGACTGTCGATCGATCCACGCCATCACTATCCTTCCCAGAGGCCTCTCGGACCACTCCCCAGTATCTATGCACCTGGGTAGCCTCCCGGCCTCTTTACGACCGACTTGGCGGCTCAATGCCTGGTTTCTCCAGGATGAAGACTTCAAGAAACATGTAGGGCTTGAGCTACATCACTACTTCGAGGATAATCAAGGATCGGTCTCGTCCCCTGGTACCTTGTGGGAAGCCGCTAAGGCAACCATTCGCGGTTTCGCCAAAGGCCAACTCAAACTTCAACGCTCGAAGCAGGAGGCCCGGCTCACACTCCTAGAGGCCCAAGCAGCCAGGCTGGAAGCCCGTCCACCCGAGGAACGTGCGGAGGCGCAAAATCGGAGACTTACCTTTCTCAGAGACGAGCTCAGACAGGCATCCATGGAGTCAGCTAAGCTGCTATGGAGGTCCTCCGTGGCGAGAGTGTATGGATGGGGGGGATAAAAACGGGAAACTTCTCCATCGTCTGGCCACCTATCCAATGGCTAACCGTATTATTCCCGAAGTGATGGACTCTCAGGGGCAGACACACCAAAATCCCACGGCGGTGGCCCAGTGCTTTGCCTCCTATTACTCCTCTCTATACTCTGCCCGACCCCCAGATCTCGCCCTATCGGAACTCCTCCAGAATGAAGGATTCTCGCTCCCGCGGCTCACTGACACGGAGGCGGGTGATCTAGATCTCCGCTCACTCCAGAAGAACTTAACGACGCTATTTCCCGCATGGCAGCGGGCAAGACGCCAGGACCAGATGGCCTTCCGCAGGAATTTCACGCGTCCTACCGGGCCACGCTGATCCCCCATCTTCTGGCAGTATACCGTGAGGCAGCGGACCGTGGCTTCTTCCGTCCTGAGACGGACCTTGCTACCATCGTGGTGATCCCCCAAGTCCCAACCCCCCTCGGTCCATTGCTCTGATTACCGCCCCATTTCCCTTATAAACTCAGAACTCAAGATCTTTGCCTCAGTTTTGGCGCACCGTCTACGCCCTCATCTGGCCAAATTGGTCCACTTAGACCAATGCAGCTTTATGCCCGGCCGGGGCACCAGGCACTGCCTGAGACGGCTCTACCTGGCTCTGGCGCACCGCCAACAACTGACTCCCTATCCTCTCCCTGCTTCTCGTGGATTTTGAGAAAGCATTTGATTCGGTGGATTGGCGGTACCTGGAGGCAGTGTTGTCGGAGATGGGATTTGGAACTCCTTTCGCAACTTGATTAGGACCCTTTACTACAAACCGCAAGCCCAAGTGATGGTTAACGGAGCTCTATCCCGCCCCTTCCCCATTGGGAGGGGCACGAGGCAGGGTTGCCCCTTTCGCCCCTCCTTTTCGCGTTAGCGATGGAGCCCTTTGCCTCGCTCGTCCGCGCCGACTCACTGCTTACAGGATGGCAGTGGCCTGGTCTGGAGGAGGACAAGATCGCCCTTTACGCCCGACGACGTCCTGCTCTTCCTGTCGGATCCAGCCCGCTCAGGACCTCGATGTCTCAGAGCCCTGCGTCTCTTCGAGCGTGTCTCGGGTCTCAGATTAAACGCGGCCAAGTCGGTCCTGGTCCCCCTTCATTTGTCGAGAGAATGCTTCGATTGGCAGTCCTCGATCCCTCTCCGTCGCCAGTCATTTAAGTACCTGGGGATCTGGGTGACGCTCCTGCCTGATCTTGCCTGGGCTCTCAATGTCACTCCGCTGGTGAAACGGGTACGCGCAGATCTCCTTCGCTGGCAAACATTGCCGTTGAACCTCATGGGCAGGATCGCCCTTTTTAAGATGATGGTCTTACCACGATTTCTCTACATGCTCCAAAACACACCCCTCACCTTCTCGCGGTCCTGGTTCAGAGAAATGGATGGATTGGCCACTAAATTCCTCTGGGGAGGGCGGCGGCCGAGATTGGCTCTAGGTCATTGTAGGATTCCACCCTTTGATGGGGAGTTGGGAATGACAAACCTGCACCTATATTACCTGGCGACGAGGCTTCTCACTGTGCATGATTGGTTTAATGGTGGATGGGCGGATCCGGCCTACCGACTGGAATTACATGCCTTGGGTTTTTCCGGTATTCAGGGGATGCTGTACGGAACCACTATCCCCCACACCATTCCAGGGATCACCCGTGGGGTGTTCTTGGTCTGGCGAGCGGCCCTGCGCCATACCCGCTGGTCGGGCAGACTAACCCAATGTACTCCTCTGTGGAGTGGAACATGGCTCAGACGTTGCTTCTCTCACCGGATTCAGAGTCTGGGATCTCATCAGCATTTCTCAGCTGGGAGATGTCTGGCGCGAAAGCCACATTCGCGAATTCTCAGACATGCAGACCCGGTTCTCCCTTCATGCCTCTCAGTTCTACCGCTATCTTCAACTGCGCCACGCACTTCATGTCCACATCTCGGAAGGGACCTCCCTACCTGCATACAGCCCACTGGAGGCACAGGTCATGACGGGTAACCTGGGAAAGGGGGGGATCTCTCGTATCTACCGCTCCCTCACGAACAACACCCCCAATTCCCTCTCCTCTCTCCGGGATAAGTGGGAGGGCTGGATAGGCTCACTAGAAGATGCTGATTGGAGGGACGCGCTGATGGCCCCTAAAACTGTTACTGCTTCAGCGCGACTCCGCTTAGTTCAAATATACTATTTGCACGCGGCCTACATCACACCACTGCGCCTTCATCGCTCTGGGCTCCGACCTGGTGCGTCTTGTCCCCGCTGCCAATGTTTCCAAGCAGATTTCTATCACATGGTATGGCTCTGTCCCGCAGTTACACGCTACTGGGAATCAGTGACAGCTGAACTTACGGAGGTCTTGGGCTGGGAGGTCCCACTGAATCCAATAAACATCCTTTTAGGGGTTACTGATGGGTTAAATGGGAACAGGGCCAGAAGCTCTGCCTCACCACGGCACTGATGGTTGCTAAGCGAGACATCGCAGCCCTTTGGATGGACCCATTGACCCCCACTGTGGCACGGTGGCGTCGGGGGGGTGGACTGGTGTGCGGCGCAGGAGCGGCCAATGTATGTCACTCGCGGCTGCCCCAAAAAGTTTCGCAGGGTGTGGGGTAAATGGATCGGGGTGGTGGAAGACTGAACTTCCTGAGGCGGCTCCATGAACAGGGTTGTGGACAATGTTGCTTGCTATTCCATGCTGGACTCATGCGTGTGAGATTATCAATCCCATTTTTATCACTGTTTGATACTGACCAATGTGCGGAAAGCTGGATTGTTATTTGCTGCAAATGTGTTTACTCAAAATCAATAAAATTGGTTATAAAAAAAACAAAACAATTGCAATAAGTCACCCCAACACGCGCTACTTACGTTAATTACAGCGGCGCTGTAGGAAAGTAGGATCTGCTTTTATGGTTAGCCCCACATTTTGCCTGGTGCTATGCCTTTTCTGACTAGTCTGACTGGGATCCTGCTAACCAGGACACCAGTCTCTGTGCTTTCTCCCCTAAATTGGTTATGGTAAGTACTTGGGTACAACCCAGATTGGATACTGGTGTGACCTTATCAGTCCCTAGTATATGGTACTGAGGTACCCAGGGTAAAGGTACACCAGGGGTCCCCCATGGGCTGAAGCATGTATTATGCCACCCATGGGAGACCACACAAACTGTAACTACAGGCCTGCCATTGCAGACAGTGTAAGCTGGTGCTAGCACCACTTAAGAAAGATATAGGTTTCCCTATAACTACGGTCACTGCATTTAAAACCTATAAGTCACCCCTAAAGCAGGCCTTTCAATCCTGAACGCAGGGCGCTCGGTTCTAAGTGTGAGGGTGCCCCTGCATGAGCAGGACACCCCTACAACCTTCGGAGTCCATGCTCTCGGGTTGTAAGTTCATCAGCCATTACGATACATAGATTGGCCGTGCACATTATGCGATGACCATCTCTAAACTGGCTGTAACAAGCCCTGTCATGTTTGGTATCAAATGTGTACGGTGTGGGGGTATGATTCCATGCACTGTGAAGCTCCTCCGGGAGACCCTCGGTGTTCCCGGTACCAGTCTTCTAGACCCGGACAGCACAACATGGCTGCTGCTGACCAGAAACATGATTATGCCCTCCTGCTGCTGAGCCAAACTCGAGCAGGGGAAGGGAGAACAATAGGTATCCTGTCACACGGAGGTGTGACCTACTCCCAGACAGGGTTTAGTGTATTGGGGCCGGGTGGGAGCGCTTGCTAGCGCCACTCAGTCTGCTGGAAGGGCACACTTGGTGCCCTCCTTGCATAGTCCAGTTCAAACCAGCTCAGGGAGCTGTTGGCTCTCACTCTGGCCCGAAACTGGACAAAGAACATGGGAGTATCCTCTACACTGTCCGACCCCTCCCCTGGGAGGGAACCCTGAATCGTTCCAACCCTTTCCTTAGGGTACTTAAGGGCTTACCTGTGGTTGGGTCTCTAGATTCGTCGTGGGACAAGATTAATTTCAAGACACCACTTCGACCGTCTGGGCACTCTGGACTTCGTTGGACTTCACTCTGGGCATCAAGGCTGCAACTGGGAAGACTCCTGCTGCTCCTGATCCCGTCGCCCTGCTCATCTGCTGCAATGTCAATGCCTGTGCTCCATACAGGAACCTTTCAAGGCCTGTGGGCATCCAAGACACCCGAAGGAATCTCCCTTGAAGTGAAGGAGTCACTTCCCTGCATCTGCAGGCACCGCATCGAAGCTGACCGGTCTGCTGATTCTGAGCTCCCACAGACTCCGAAAGGCTCAGCAAACCCCTGTGCACGTGTCGACTTGCTGTTGCAAAGGCTTGTTGGCTTCCTTCCTCCAAGATCTTCGGGCTCCAAGTAGCCCCAACCTCAAGCATCTCCAGTGACCAAGATCTTCGTCCTCACCGCAACTCTTGCATCGTGGGCTTGCATCTTTGGTGAGCTGCTCGAGGTCCTCTCGCGACTCCAGTGCCTCCGGCCTGTGGGTCCTCTTGAGGGTCATCTTTGAATTCAGTGGGCTCCCCTGATTGCTATGGGCCTGCCCTGACTACCCTACTTGTGGTGAGTCACCTGGACCTTGCTGGTCCCGACACTGTACCTTCTTCACTTTCCATGGTGGTTGCAGTTGCAAAGGCGTGTTGGTGCTCCTGACGGACACCGACCCCTCAACTCTTTGCATCCGACGTGGGACCACTCGTGCACGGCTCCTGGTCTTCCACAGCTTCGCCTGGTCCGCACAGCTGTAACATCAATGTCAACGTCCGCTGTCCTGCAACACTCAACATCGGTGGGCATTCGTCTTCCGTGTCTCCTAGCCACTCCTGATTGGCATAGACTCTGTCCCCTCTGCTCGCAGGTACTTTTGAACTTGAATCCACCTTTGGGTTCCACGGGACACTTTCACCTTCTCTAGCAGCGGCATCTTCCTGAAGTCCTCCATTGAGTTAGACGGCGGTTTCCGATGCCACTTCACACCTATGCACCTGGCTTCCCTGGTGTAGGTATCCTGGTTCCTAGGGTATCCACGGGCAGGGTGGCTCACCAATCTTCTGTCTTCCACAGGGTCTCTTCAGGGTCCACTGTGAAGGGTCCTTCTTCTTTAAAATTGCAACAGTGACTTACCCATTGACTTGCATTGAGCCTGCGGTCGTGTTCCCACTCTGCACACAGCCTCCATGGGATTCCTGGTTACTTACCTCGGGTGGTTCCTTGGGTCCCCGGCACGTCTACGTCTTCTAGGTATAGTCTTGACTCGAGCCGTGGTTCGCATGCCACTATTTTAGTATATGGTTTGGTCTCCCCCTGGGGACCACTGTGTATTCGTGCTGCTTACCTGTTTCTATTGAAAAGTATTGTGTATATCTCCGGCTAGGAGATACCTGTATGTGTTAGTGAGTGTTATATAATAAATACATATTTTTATAAATACACTGAGAAGTTCTTTTTCACTTAATCTATACCTATAAGATTATGTTCTGGTAAAACAAGCTGCTTCACACTCCTTCTGGACTAAACCTGAAGGCTGCTCTACACCGCTACCACTTAGAGAGCTTATTAAAGGTTGTCTAAGACCACTAAAATCACCATAAGGGTTGTCTGGATTGGTGCAGGGTGCCCACTTACATAAGTGTGCATTATATCCCAGGCCAGCTTCTCACAGGCGCTCACTGACATGGCGTTAGAGCAGATGGACTGTGACCGTAAGGTTTGTCTGCTTGGACTGGTTAAGAGCCTACAACCTGCCAGTCGCAAATTTGTATCCGTGGCTCTACTGCTGGCAATAAGGAGAGTGGCACTGCATTGGGGCAAACATGCAATACCCACCAAAAAGAACTGGCTGCTAGGTATGACTCATTGCAAATCTCAATTGGAACTTTATACGGAAGAATTAGCGAGGACCTCGAGACCTGAAGACATTTGAGGGCCTCTAACGACATTCTTGCTCTCCACCCCGGAGGTGTCATAGATGGCGATGTACATGGTGATCTGAGAAACGTTAAATGTGAGATGTAAATAATTACCTATGTCATTTCTATTAGAAAGGTTAAATGTACTCCATTTTTTGAAAGGGGCACTGGTAATGTACTGTTTGAATGTGTTCTTGTTTAAAAGCACTAAAAAAAATTTAAATGGGTGTAGTCATCCCAGGTGTAAGCCCATTGGCTACTACCCCACACTCCCCTAAATGCCCCTAAATTCAGTATTTAGGGGTCTCTCTGACATCAGGACTTCAGATTTGTCTACCTGGGAACAGAAGAAGGACAAAGAAGAGCCGAAGATGTGAGAACAGAGGTCCTGCACCAAACCCTGCCTAGCTGCTTGCACTGCGACTATCATGGAGACTAACTCATCCAGAAGTTGAGCACCCTCCCCACACCCTTGGAGGAATGTCCAGCACTTCAACAACCAAGCTGCATCTCCCTCGGGGTAAAGGAGCCACTCCTCTGCATCTGCAGGCACCGACCACACTTGTCCGGTACTCCATTTTGCTGACCACTGGGTCCACCGAGGGGGCATCCAGGATGAGGTCACCATAGTTTTAGGAGGTCAGCCCCTTCTCTACAGCGAGTTTCGAGACAATAGACCCGCCAGGAGCCTCACAACACCAATACCCTGGTTACCAGAGGAGTTGCCGCAACCAAGGCTTGTTGAGTGTCCAGCCCAGACACCAGCAATGCCAAAGCTGACCTGCTGACGAGGAATTTCAGGATCAATGAAGCCTACACACAGAGAGTGGCCCTGCTGGTCTGTTTTCTTTCCCTCTCCAGGTCACCCAAGTAAAGTGAGAGCCTCCAACGCAAGCGATCCGCCAGACGAAACACCTCTGCACCCGAGTCCCGCAGCCCAAGTTCATGTAAACTGATGGTGCCCCCTTGCCCCAGAGACCTTCAAGAGCCGAGCTCCGCTTTGGGTTCCAACAGACTTGTCCCCAAGTCCCCATTTGCAACATTTCTTTTACAGGTACCCTGCCATTGACTAACGCATAGCGCTCAAGGCTACCAACGCGACTAGCACCTTTGCACCCGGACTCACCAGGGCAGGTAAAACCGAACTGCTGGTGGTTTCTTGAACCTTGGCCCCCAAGTCCCACAACACACCCTCAAGAAATGCTTGCAAGTTATATGTATGCAGTCTGTTTCTTCCATAGGATAACATTACTGCGTTCGAGGCTCATGCTTCAAAAACCATTATTTGATCATTTTACTGTTTTACTGTAAAAATCCTACCTCAAAGTAATTACCTGAATACTATGATCTTGGTGTCTAAAAATGTGTAAATATCTGTGTTATTTTTCTAAATTGATCTCTGATTTCTTTTTGAGTGTGTATCTCATGTATTGACTCTGTGCGTACAACAAATGCTCAATACTCTCCACTGATAGGCCAAAGCTGCTCGACCACACTACCACAAATAGAGCACTTGGTATTATTAAAGTAAGCCTCTTTAAACCTGTGTGGACTTTTTGCATAGTGTACCCCTACATTGGTACACTACTTAAAAAGCCAGCTTCCTACATCCACTATTAGATACCTGTAAAGCAGCTACATGGACAAACACACATTTACAAAACACTACTGTGTGGATGTTCATGCCAGACAATCTCTGGTATGGCAAACCATGTTATGTACATTATTTCAAACAACTGCACCATCTAATACCAAAAGCCACCAAGAGAGGAGTACTGCTTTACAGTCTACCCATAGCATGTGTATCTGCAGCCAACACGTGCTATGAATGGAATATGTTACTTACCCTGTAAGCATCTATTCGTAGCGTGTAGTGCAGCAGATTCACATGCGCCCTCCCGCATCCCAGACAGGTATAAGATGGCGTCAGATGTCCACATACATGTATTATTACAGTATTACACACATGTTCAACAGCAACTACTATCCAACAACACTACATCCTCACTCGCCAACATGGCAGGGGAAAACATGAACACTCTAACAAAGGACCTGTTGGACATGTGCTTTCCCTTGAGGAGGTGGAGACTCAACGTCACACCAGCAATAAAAAGACTCGCTGAAGAAAACAGCTTGTAAAGTCTGTGGGGGTCCTGGGAGCAGGGGAGCACCGTCGGTTGTCTTGGACCCCAGCCACCTAGAAATAGGTTGAAAAGGGGGACGTGGGTACAAATCTGGGATCTCCCAACGGGGTGCTAAGTTCGTGAGGGACCTGGGAGCAAAGGGGAGCAGTTGTTGTTCATGGACCCAGGCCGGGAAGCTCGGTGCAAAGGCTTTTGGTTGGCTGGCCCTCGTTGGTCGTAGGCGGTCATGGTTCTTGTTCTGGACCTGCAATGGGGGACAAAACAAGACAGCTGGGCCACCCTCTGTGCTGGCCTCTGCGGAACTGACATCCCTTGTTGGCTGGTCGGTCTTCGAATTGTTGGAATCCGGATTGGACTCTAAACAAGCGTTGGCCGTGGCAAGGGGTCCAGAACCCCGGGTATTGGTGCAGGGAGGCTTGTAGGGGTCCTGGCATCTCCAAACTTGGTAAAGAGATGGATCTGACTTTGAGTATGCTGACCTCCTCCTGGGTGGGGTACTGCGTTGGTGGACCTGGTGGTCAGCAACTTCTTGTAACCAAACATCATGGTCGGTGTCTGCAGGATGCAGGTGAGTGGCTCCTCCACTCCAAGGGAGATGCTGACTGGTTTTTGAAGTACTGGCAACCCTCAGAGGCTTTTGGAGAATGCACAGCTGCAGGACGAGTTGGGTATTTGCAATTGTTGAGTTTGGAGCAGGCAGGCAGGTTTTGGCGCCTAAAGTCCACAGCAGTCTTCAGTTCTCGCATTGATCGGCTCTTCAGTGTCCCCTTCTTCTTTAGTCAGGTGAATATAAAGTTCTGGTGTCAGGGGACCATCTGAATACTCAATTTAGGGGTGTTAGGGGAGTGTAGAGTAGTAGCCAATGGTCTACCTACACTTGGGGTCACTACGCCCCCTATATGACCACTTCCTGTGGAAAGTGGGCATAACCCTGTCTCAGTGTTCCTAATTCTGCCCTCACCAAGATGGCGGAATTTTCTTAGAGTGGGGCACATCAGGCAGCTCACCTTAGGGGTGTGTCTGACCTGGGTGTGCTCTACATCTCCTCTCATAACTAATTTCCCGCCTGTCCTAGTGCCAAATGGGTCTCGGCAGGGGATGGCATCTCCCAGGTCTGGGTGATGCCGGGGTCGCATATCAAAGGCAGCAGAGGCTTTGAAGCCTCTGGCCTTGGCATGCTGATTTACTAGCCATCCTGCTGGAGGAGGTGTAAACACCTCCTGCCAGAGCAGGGACTATTCCTGACCTCTGAGAGCGGGGTGCTCACCTCCTAGGGGGTCAAAAGGACATCTGTGGTGGCAGGCTGGACTGTACCTGTCAGCCAGCACACTAGAGGACTAGTAGTGTTCAGGGGGTACCTCTAAGGTACCCTCTGGGAGCATGTATTAATAAATCTATTACTGGAATCAGTGTGGGTTTATTAATACAAATTGTTTGATACCATACACTTTTGGTTTCAGTGAAGCCATCATGTAGCTGGGGAACTCGTCATCACCAGTGCCCAGTACATATACTTAAGATGGCCTCCCTGTTCACTTGCAATGTCTAAGAATCAACTTAGACATGCAGATATGTTCACACATGTAATATAATACACCATGGCTTAGGACTGTAAGGCCTGCAGTAGGGGTGACTTACATATATTGTATGCAGTGTCTGCAGGCATAGATAATCTCAATGGGGCAACCCAGTAATGCGCAGAACCTGGGGATAGGTACAGTATAGGAACAGTGGTTATGCCACCTAATAATTTGAACTTTTATGTCCCACTTACAGATGGGATTTACAACATATGATTAAACAGCACACAACTGAAAAAAAAAATTTTAATTCAACAATTCTTTTGTATTTGAAAAAATTCGTAAGTTAGACACAATAACCAAATGACATTATTCAACATACACAACAAAAGTACACGTGAATATTTACAATAGTGACATGAAAATGGTGACTGATTGTGACAATACACACTACAATACTCTACAATTATTTACAAAGAAACAAAACAACAACATAAAACATCAATTTTCTTCATTATGTTACTAGCAATCACAAAACAATCACATTGTACCCTGGCAAGATAGGGCGACACTGCAAGGAATACAAAGTCCCTACCTCACCAAAAGTGCCTAGATATCTGCTAAACAAGAGAATAGAAAGAGAAGAGTGCCCAAATTCATCTCACACAATTGGGGTGCGGAGTAGCTGTCTGCCCCATCCGCTGCCGAGAGGAGAGCTGCGCCGCGCCGCGCCATGGGCAAAGACAGACCTCAAAGGGGGGCCCAACAGATGCAAATGGATCCTTACACAGTGCAGGGGGCCCCACGAAGAACTGACCAGACGCATGTGGTGCAGACAGGAGCTAAAGCAGCAATCGAAGCCTCTAGTGCGACCGTCCAGGCAAAAATAGACGCAGTCTCACTGGATGTTGGACTGTTGCGTGCAGACCTCCGCACTGTCGCGGACTGTTCATTGGCCACAGAACAAAAGGTCAGTGAGATGCAGACTGAAGTCGCTACGCTAAAAGCAACACTAACCAAACTCTCACATAAGACGGCGGCCTTGGAGCGACGGGCCGAAGATGCTGAGGGGCGCTCTCGCAGATGCAACCTGCGCTTCGTGGGATTCCCAGAGGGTGTGGAGGGGAAAGAACCAGAAACTTTTCTGGACAAATGGATCACGGAGGCAATCCCCATGGCTGAACTCTCCTCTATCTTCATAGTGGAACGAGCGCACCGGGCACTTGTAGCGCCGCCACCTCTGGGGGCCCAACCCAGGACCCTAATAGCAAAAATCTTAAACTTTAGGGACAGATTGCATTCTTAAAGCGGCCAGATGTTAAGGAGACCCTGCATTCGGCAATCAAAAGATTCGTATATTCCCAGATTATACTCACTTGGTTCAGTAGCAGAGAGCGTCCTTTATTGGAGTAAAACAAAAAATGCGGGCCATGAATCTACAATATATGCTCCTTTACCCGGCGAAGCTGAAGGTCCTGCATGCATATCGGGCGCATTTCTTTATGACCCTGGAGGCGGCATGGGATTGGCTGGAGGTCCATGGTGATGAGCGGATACCACTTAGGGGGAGAGAAATGGGGAGATCCTCAGTTAAGACCAGAGGAGGAAAAAGCGGTAGTAGTCGCAGGAAGTCCCAGAAACCCTCCAGATCCACACAGCGGGTGGTGGTACATAGGGATGGCTCCCTGGAACTGGAAAGAACAGACTCTAATGGTGAGTGAGAGGTCTCCCTGGATAGACCAGCTGGCGCAACAAGCTGAACGAGAAGCCGCTCGAGCACTGGTGGAGGTGGTAACGGCCACAGGATCAGAGTCAAGCACAGGCGACATTGTCGAGGACACTCCGCAGCTGGGAAGCTCTTGAATAGACTGTGGTTGATGCTGTAAACGGCGGAACGATGTCTCCATACGGAGAACAGGCCACGGACGAGACGACCTCCCCCCTTGATCGATGTACTGTGTCGCACGATGCTTCCCTCTCACATTCTGAAGATAGAGAGCGGACCTGGGACAGACGTAGATGTTAACGGGCGGACGACGCTCCCCTTCTTCTCTTTCTCTTTCTTTATTTCATCTTATTTTTTGGATGGTAGTAGTTCTGATTGTGTGAGTATGTTGTGTTGGTGATTGTATGGAAGGGTGCGCGTGACGACTGAGGTTGGGAGGGGCGCACCCGGTGGATTCATTTTGTGTTCAGGAGGGGTGCCACCCCAGGCCTGGTAACAGACATATATTGGATGACTGCATGCGGTAGGAGTGTTATTGAGATGAGAGCCAGGAAGTGCATGAGGAGTGTATTTGTATTATTACTGTTTTTGTTATGGAGTTTTATTGATGGATCAGATAGGGTTTGTTCATTGTTAGTGTTCAAGAGTGAGGCGTGGGGGTTTGGATATCCTATGGAGATGCAAGTTTTGTTCATACAGTGTCTACCCGGGGGTGGGTTGTTTTGAAAGTTCAGTTTATGGTTCTCTCTGGCAGCAACGATGGCAGTACACAGACCATACACATATTGAATAGGACAGGTATGGACTGGAAGACATGGGACGATACAAAATCATGACGTGGAATGTGAGGGGGCTAAACTCGTTTGTAAAACGCTATAGAGTACAAACATATCTGCGGCAACAAGGCGCTCACATTGTTATGTTACAGGAAACACATTTATTAGGCGCTAAGATACAGAAACTTCACAAGAAAGGGAGAGGACAGGTGTTTGCATCTACCTACTCTACCTATGCCAGAGGGGCGGCTACTGGGTGGCTCCACAGGTTCCCTTTAAGTTACGTAGAAGGCAGATATGTGATTGTGCATGGTGAACTCGATGGCATGGAGGTATGTTTGACATGTTTATGCTCCCAACACAGATGATGGCGAGTTTTTTGGTGTCGTGGAGAGTCTGCTTCTCCCATACATTGGGATCCCCCTAATATCGGCTGGTGATTTTAACTGCGTATTGGATGGCTTAATGGATAGACAGCCGCCGAAGCAACACACCAAACCCCACATGTCGACTTCCTTGAGTGAGGTGATGAGTAGATTAAACTGCGTGGATATTTGGTGTGAAACACATATGGGTGAACGAGGCTACACTTGTAATATGCCAGCCAGCGAGGTCCATAGCAGACTCAACCGTTTTCTGCTCTCCCAGGAGGCGTGTGGTGCGGTAGTACGGACTGAGACGCTGTGCCGGTTTTTATCGGACCATGCTCCGGTATTGCTGGAATGGCGACCGGAGAGACATAGGCCGAGAGTCCCGCTGCGGCGCTTACAGCTGACCACACTACAAGATCTGTTATTCAAAGAGGAGCTCGGTGAGGTCCTTACAAGTTATTTTGCCTCCAACTGGTTGACCACTGGGACCAGAAGTGTGGAATGGGATGCGTTTAAAGCGGTCACCAGAGGGGATTGTCTGTCCAGGGTGGGAGGCACTAGGAAAAGATTGGAGTCGGAATTGGGAGCCGTGGAGAATAAACTGACTATGCTTCAACGCAGGGAGAGGGTGTCAGGACGGGATCAAGGCTCACTCTTGCAGGTGCAGCGCCAGGTCGGAGACATTTGGGATAGATTGGACTGTTTAGTCCGTCTGGAATATCACCAAACCTTACATAGAGAGGGAGACCGATCTGGGAGGCTATTGGCATGGTTGCTGAAACGGGAACGCCCACCTCCGCTAATATTGACACTGCGCCGCCCTGATGGCAAAATGGCCACTACACAGGATAGTATTAACCAGGTGCTCTTTCACCATCTAGCTGACATATATAGCGAAGTCCCGGAGACAGAATTGCCCGTAGATAAGGGGTACCTCCCAGATGTCCCCCTCCCGTGCCTCATGGAGGAGGGGAGGGAATAACTCGAGGCAGCACCCTGCCTAGAGGAACTGCGGGAGGCACTGCAAGCCATGGCCTGTTTTAAATCACCAGGACCGGATGGAATTCCTGTGGAATTCTATCAGACTTATGCAGACGTATTGCTTCCGCGCTTACTAGAAACCCTGCGAGAGGCTAAACAGACTGGATGCCTGCCGCGGACCATGAGGGAGGCGCAGATAATCATGCTTCCTAAGCCTGGCCGGAACATTGAGGACCCGGGTGCATATAGGCCATTATCCATGCTAGGGGTAGATGCTAAATTACTCGCTAAAGTCCTGGCCATGAGATTGAGCAGAGTTGTGACCTCATTGGTTCATGAAGACTAATGTGGGTTTATACCCGGGAGGGGTACACACATGAACATACGCCGACTGTCCCATGTCCTTCACTCAGTGGCTGATAGCGAAATCCGGGCGGCAGTTGTTGCCCTGGATATCGAAAAAGCTTTTGATACGCTGAGGTGGGGATTATCTATGGAAGGTGCTGAGAAGAATGGGGTTTGGAAAGAAATATATATTGCGTGGGTTAAACTGCTCTATAACAGGCCGAGAGCTCGAGTACGAAACGGGGGTCAGGTATCGGAGATTATAAAGATCGAACGGGGCACGAGACAGGGGTGCCCGCTATCGCCACTGCTCTTTGCACTGGCAATGGAACACCTGGCAGTGAGACTGAGGAGGAACATGGCACCGTGAGGGGTAATGGTAGATGGCCGTACACAAGTGATCTCACTGTATGCGGATGACGCACTCCTATATGTTAGACAGCCAGAGGAGGCGGTCCCTGTACTCCTTGAGATATTGACCTCCTTTGGTGCTGCCTCTGGCCTCCATATTAACCATCGGAAATCGATAATGTTCCCGCTAGCGGCCCTCGCGAGGGGATCGCCCCTGGACCTTCCTGAGCTGTGACTGACTTGGAAATTGGACCATTTTTGATATTTGGGCATTCAGGTAGCCCATCTGCCTGCTGCTCAATATGAACAAAATATGGGTAGGGTTCTGGAGGGACTAAAAAAGTCAATACAATTTTGGAACAAGTTCTAGTTGTCTGTTATGGGAAGAGTGGCTGTGTCAAAGATGGTGTTGCTGCAGAGCAGAGTGAAGCTAGAAACGCTCAAGCTAGACATGGATTCAGGGGGCCTGGGGTTACCTGATTTTAGGTTATATTACATAGCTGGACTGTTACAGTATGCAGCGCAGTGGTGTATGGAAGGTCGCACAACGGAGAAAGAGTTATTGGGGGATTGGAATGATGGGTCGCGGCTACAAAGGTTTTTAATGATGGGATCGAGGGTCCCCCGAGATTGCCCCAATAATGTGCGGCAAGTAACTGTAGCCTGGGAACAGGCAGTCACCTTAGTACTCCGCAAGGCACCCTACGCTGTAGCACTTCCACTCCAGTGGCTGCAGGGATTTCAGAGTATACAGACGTCCATGGATATCGCAAAATGGCATGAGGGAGGATGCGTGTCGGCAGGGGATTTGTACCAAAATGGAAAGTTCCTGACCTTCGATGAGGCACGAGACTGCTTCCAGGTACCAGTAGGGCACTTCCTACAGTACGCACAAATCTTGCGTACGGTCTGTGAGATATGGACCACTTTCCCGGAGGAGCCACAGGAGTCACGTACACTGACAACACTGCTAGACCCAGGTTCTAGAAAGGCCCTAATTTTGTGCATATACAAAGCCCTTAAGGAGAACCGCACGGCTGATTTATCGGCAGTCAGGGCAAAATGGGACGTAGATTTACCCCTCCCTTTGACAGATGGGGAATGGAAGAGAGCTCTGGCACAAGTGGCGGAAGCAACAAGTAATGCTAGATTCAAGCTCATTCAATTTCACTACCTGCACCGCATGTATCTAACCCCGCGCGTGGTTTACCCCAGGACTGACTTCCTCCTGCCCTCGATGTGGCACAGATCCTGCCACATTTCTCCATATGACATGGACTTGTATACTATTGCAGCAGTATTGGAACCAAGTGGTGCAGACTCTTCGTTCTGCAACAACGGTGCAAATAGAAATCGATATAAAGCAGTGCTTGCTGGGTGTATTCCCAACTCCAAAGAAAGGGACACGTATACGGCTTAAATTTGCACAATTAAGATTGGTTCTGGCAAAAAGACGAATTGCAATAAACTGGATCCTATCTGCGCCCCCTACATTGGATAGATGGTGCAATGATATGCGTGAATGGGGTGTGGCGGAAGAATGTCGCCTACGGGCTGTGAGAATAGATGAGAATGCTGAAAGGGATCTAACTGAATGGGGACAGATGTTGACATAAGTGTCCTCGACGATAGCTTATGACCACAATAACACTGCATCTACACAATCACTCACCCGCGACACGTTGACATCTAACACAGACAACGAGAGTGCCTCCTCCACACCAACGCTATATTAATGCCAGCTCGCCTGTAAATCCAGACAACGAATGTTATTACTGCTGACTGCTGCCGGGGAGAGGGGAGGCGGGAGGGGTACATTTTCTTGTTGTTTCATTGTTTATCTATTAGGTTTGATATAAAAACTTAAAATATATTGCATTATGCAGAAAACTTCCGGATGTGTGGAGTTGACAAGGGGTTAACTCGGGAAAAACGATCACAAAAGTATGAAGGGTTTGTCATGTAAAATGTATATGATAAATGTCTAAGTTGCGATATGATGCAATGTTGCTAATAAAAACAAGTTTCTAAAAAAAAAGGTCGCACATTACATGCTGTAGCCGTTAGGGACACTCTTTAGTACCCATGCCTTAGGTACCATGGATACCATTTACTAGGGACTTTTAGGGGTGCTAAAGGTCTTGCCAATTGGAGAACAATTGCACAGTTCTCCAGGATAGCATATTTCATAGATTCACATGTTTAAATCTTCCCCATCATCATGGTGGGAGTCCCACGATAACAGTAATATGAACAGTGTTAAAGCATTAGTCATAAAACCCCATAGAAAACAATAGATATTGGTAACCAATTCACATTGTTTTAAAACATCTAAACTTTAACCAGTCAGACCAGAGACGCTGAAGCACTCATTCCCTGCAGAGCCACTATACCTTTCAAGCACAAGTCTACAGTAAGAGAAAATAGAAGGTAGTAATAAGGGCGAGCCTTAACGGGGAGGAGGGAGCGTCGCATGTGAATCTATGAAAGATATCAATACTGGAGAACCACAGTGTACAGGGAAATGTTTTTCTCCAGTAACGAATCTTTCATAAATTCACATGTTCGAATCAGACTAGCAAGCAGCACCAAATGAAGAATGGAGATGGGTAAGGCAAACCATCACACCATGATAAACCAAACTAGTAGAGTGATCCTTAAAACATAACAGTTAATATCCTGCAATAATACCATAACCATCCCCTGACAGGCTCATAATAAAGGTAAAAGATAAAGAAGGCGCTGCTCATGGTCCGTAGATGCATTGCTATGCACTGGAAAGCCAGCACACTGCCAAGAATGCAATACTGGTGTGCAGCGACTCTCAAGGCGGAATCCGTGGCCCTCAGGTGAGAGGAGGCCCGCGGCCATCACAAGGTCCCCATAGCAATGGAATGGGACACACTGCTCCACGAACTGCAGGAACTCGCAGAAGACTTCACAGACAGAGGGGACCCTTAATAGTCTGGTCACTGTCGCCCTGCACTACTTTCTGGTTTGCCCTCTCGCTGAACGGGGCCTCCCCCCTTGATTGTTAACAATTAAGACACGGCCTGATGTATCATATCTATTGCATTGCTCCTCTGTTCCGCAAAAGCTCCCGTTGCAGGGGAGTCCACTCTTGGGGGCTGGCCCGCAAACTCATTACTCCTTACCTGCTCCTACTGAATGTGTAGCTGTTATGACCTGAAAGTTTTCTTTGGAATGTTTATTGACTTGTTTATAACTCAGAACCAAGACCTCCTCTTATATGATATTTGTTGTCATGTAATGGTTCGGCCCGCTATGGGAACAATAGACATGATTCCGTTTCTTATATCCGCATGATTATGTGCTCTACTGTTGAGAAAATCAATAAAAATGTGTTCAAAAAAAGGTAAAAGATAAAGAATTATAGAGACAAAGAGAGAGAGAAAACATCATAATATGTATGAAATAACAAAACTCGAATTCTGCGCACCTCATGAAAACAAACGTCGGAGCGCAGCTTGTCTGACCGCCACATCTGCTTTCCTATATGAATCCAGGCATTAGTGCTTCGTGAAGGTGTGGGCATTAATCCAGGTTGCCACCCTGCAAACAAGGCTGAAGAAGTTGCAACCTTTCGGCTAGAATGTGCTTTCACCTTCGCAAATAGTGGTCTTCCGGCCTTCTCATGGCAGAAAGCTATAGTTGCAGACACCTAGCATGCAATGCTTGCCCACGACAAAGCTTGTCCTTTTCTTGGTGATGCAATGAAGATGATTTTGCTCCACAATATGATGAAGGCAATCTCTATCTGGACCTATACAAGATGACAGTGGACTGGACACTTCCCCAGGCACGGTACTGGGTTCTCCCACTGGTCCATCAAAAGAAGAGAAAGCCTCATTTGCTGTGGTCATCAGACGGGAAGCTGAATCCCTGGAGTTACAATAGCCATCTGTTCAAGTTAAAAACAATATACTGAAATCTGGAGCCTGGGCAGACCTTGTCTGAGTCCTTGCTGCCTTTCAACAAAGCCCTGACTGATACTCTCGTAGGGACCTGGTCTAAACCTGGTTCCTCTCCAGCTAAAAAATCTAGAACGTGACCACACACATGCTGTGGGCGTCTGTGCTTTTTGACATTACCCTACTCCAGACAGCCTATTGTTTCTGGCTTCTACTAGCATGTTCAACCCATACTGTTTTCCTATGACCCCTCCAGATAGGGTGTCAAAGAGACTTGAGGCATTTGGGAAACAGGTTTTCTCTTCCACTAGCCTCACCCTTTCATCTGAGCTATCCTAGATAAGGTGCATTTCCAAGCCTACACTCCGGATAAGAGAGTCCAGGATATTCGGGCTATAATCCCTATATTTCAGACTCCGGCCTCAGTGAACATGGCTCCAAGGCTTCTTGATCTATCTGCCTTCAGCATCGTACCCAATGACCACACATGGTGACATATACAGGCTTTGCAGTGGGATCTGGTCTCAGTGGGCTCAGCACCAAGGGAACCTGTTGGATTCCATCCAGATTTCAGAGAAGACTGCAAAAGATCTGCAACGGAGGCTGCTCGGCGGCCGTTGGATCAGAGACGGACCCCTCTCCCTAGCCATGCAAATCTCATGGTGGAGACGATGCATCACTGCTGAGTTGTAGAGGTTATCTGGGAGAGGTAGAGATCAGAGGAGTCTGGTCTCCTGGGAAGAACCATCTCCACATCAACCTATTACAGTTGCGAGCCATTCGATTGACATTGAAGGCCTTCCAGCCATTTATCAAAGGGAGGCTGGTTCAGGTCTTCATGGACAACACCACCGCCATGTGGTTCTGCAAATAAAAGGGGAGAGTGGGGTCCTAGGCCTTGTGCCAGGAGTCCTTGCACCCCTGAAAAAGGCTGTATCTTCCAGGCATTTCCCTGCTCATGCACCACATGGTGGGATCTTGAAATGCCAGGGTGGATGGAACAACGTTGCATGATCTCTCCGTATGCTCTGCTGATGTCTCTGTAATCTTAGTCTCAGTGTGATGCGCTGAAGTGACGATGCAAAAATGTCACCCACATGTACTGCATTTATGATTGTGCCTTTTACACTTGACCCTGTCCACCACCCAAACCCTCCCTGCTTTTTTCCTATTGTTAATTGGAGGCCGTTGCCTCACTGTTGTATCTCTTAAGAAATGCCAATAAAAATAGTTTGAAAAAAAAGATGATACATGGCATCTTCCAACAATGTGGAGAACCCTGACTCGATCTGTTGGCCACCCAAGAATGTCCAATGTCCATAATTTTGCGTAGTGGAGTTCCCAAGAAGGTTCCCTCTCTTAAACTCATTCCGCTAGAGTGGAGCACGTTGTATACTTACCTGTCGCTACCTCTCCTGCCCCAAGTTCTGAAGAAGATAAGGAACAACCAAGCTCAACTCATCCTAATGGGTCTGGATTAGGCCATGAGAGTGTGATACTTCTGGGATGAGCGTCTGCTCTCTGATCAGGCTGGCACTTCAAGGGGGTCTTCTGTCGCAGAAGTCGGGCAGGGTCTTGCACCTGGGCCTGTGCAATCTACACCTCCATGTGTGGAGATTGACCAGTAGCATTTGACTGCATTTGATCTTCCTCCCGCAATTATTGAATGTCATACTTGTGGCCAGGCGTCCTTCAAATTCTGTTTACGCCGAACGCTGGGACAAGTTTGTGGCATGCTGTGTCACCCATAATAGGGACACGTTGCAGATCAAACACCAAGATGTACTGTTGTTTTTTTATCTTTGATCTAGCAAGGACATGCAGTTAAAGGTTATCTGACAGCCCTTTCGACCTTTTTGCGTTTACTAGACCAACCGTCCTTGTTCAAATCACCTGTTGTGATGAGATTTCTCAAATGTTTCCTACACGTTTCCTCCCAAAAATTTTGTGATGCCACGATGGGCCCTTAGTTTGGTCTTTACCTTTCTTATGTGCATCTCTTTGAGCCATTGCACAGCTGTCCTCTACTGTCTGCTGACCCTGAAGCTGGTGGGTCTTATCGCAATATCTTCAGCTTGAGGTGTGAGTGATATTCAAGCTCCAACTGTAGCCACCCTACACCACTTTCTTTCCAAACAAACTGGTGCTGATGACTGGTGCTGAAGACCTTTCTAGCAATGGTTTTTACTCCCTTTTATGTCAGACAGTACTTCACACTTCTGGCAGTTTTTGCGCCACCTAACCCTTCAAAGTAGTAGAAACAGTCTTCATTGTTTGGACCCAAGAAGAGCGCTGAGCTTTTACTTTGGGTGTACCAAAGACCATTGAGTGGATAATAAGCTTTTTCTCTGGGGCAACGAAAAGGCAAGGCAGTGCAGAAGAAGACTTTAGCCAATTGATAATCCTCTGCATTAAGATCCGCTAGGCACTGGTCAAGAAGCAGCCTCCTGGGCCAAGGCTGCTATTACTGTGCTAGCACGTGGAGAACCTGTCAGGCTGCAATGTGGGCATCACTGCACACGTTCACTAACCATTTTTGCCTTGGCAGCCAGCTCCAATGATAAGAGCATTTTGACCCTGCCAGGGGTTTTTGGTCTGAGCTCACTCCACAGACCCTCCAGGTTTGGGAGGTACTGCTTTTGTATCTATTCTAAAGGTAAAAAATCTGTAGTTAGAAGCATCCATCAGAAGAACAAGTTTCTTACTTTCAGTAAGACTCTTTCTAGTGGATACTCTATCTAACTGCAGATTCCTCATCACCCTCCAAACTCACTGTTCTGTGGAGTGGCCTCCTTTTTTTCATCTGAATTGGTCCCATACTACACCAAAGTAAGGTATAGCGTGCACAGCGTCCAGGGAGTCCCCAGAGGTATAGCAGAGGCTAAATTAGGTAAGTACCAACAGCTCTCTTTGTGGTAGTGTGGGCTAGCAGTTAGGCTTATCCAGAGGATGTGTTAAGCATTCATTGTATTCACTCAATCAAGGACTGATTACATACATTCAGAGACAGAATCCAGACCAATTAGGTAAGTATAAAAAAGGTATACTTTTATTTTATTTCTAGAACCAAGCAGGACTTGGTACAGGTAGGCAAAATGTACTTTCAATTGTAAAACTTTACACATAAATGCAATTGGGAATGGATTTGCAATCGTTACAGGTTTGTATGGTTCAAAAAGCAGTTCAATCAAGTAATTACTTTTGGAATACCTTTAGATTACTTTCAGATTACATAGACTCCTTTGGGTGGTATGCCTAGATACCACACCGGGAGATCTCACAATACAGGGCAAGTAAGACTTTTTAGGGTTTAAGGCACAGTTACTTTTTTTCCATACAAAACAGCAGTTCAACAATTAGAACAATTTTGGAACAAAAACTCATAACATTGGTTCCTGTTGGAGAAAATGGCTATCGGTTTTACAGGTAAGTACTGGACTTACGAGTGGGAGTTTTGCGGGTTAGGACCAAGGTTCTCCAAGGTCTAGGTAGGCACTCAAATGGCACCACCAGCGGCACTGGGGTGGGCGGGTGCAGAGTGCAGGGGCCCAATGTTAGCCAATGGGACTAAGGAGGCCTTCGGTCAGGGACTGCTTATGAGCAGGCCATTTGGGTGTGGGAGCAAAGCTCCTGGGGTTAAGGTCAGCACTGCAGGGGACAACATCAGCACAGGAGCTGCACCACCAGCAGCACAGGGGCGGCCGGGTGCAGGGTGTCAAGAAGACGTCGGGGACCCTGTGTTTTCCAATGGAGACCTTCGGTTCGGCAAAGTTGCTGCAGGCTCGGGCAGGGAGACTTCCTGAAGTTGACCACCAGTTGGAGAGGTAAGTTGGGTTCTTGGGGGATGCCTGGACACCGTTGATTGGGCCACCGAAGGCCATGAGGCGTCGGGTGCAGGGGTGTCTTTTGGCGTCTGGTTTCTTTACCAGCTCCGGCCGCTTTCGGGCGGACCCTTCAGGTTGAGGCTGCAGGCGTCAGCTGGAGGCTTGATGGAGGTCGGGGGTCACCGGATCCCAGGTCAGGATCGCTGGGGAGACCTCCTCGTGGTGTTGGGCCACTCAAACTCGGGCCGTTGGAGTCGGGTGCAGAGTGGTGCAGTATCACGGAGCCGCCTGGATCCGGATTCTGTGGGTGAGTTTTGGCTTGAGCAAATCGGGTGCTCACTGGAGACAGAGTCTGTTAGATGAGTGCAGGGCAGGTCCTCCGGGTGTTGCTCGCTGTTGGACTCGGCAGGGTTCTTGCTGTAGGCAGGTTGAAGTCGGGACAGGCCGGTAGGGCTGGGGCCAAAGCAGTAGGGGTCCTCTTCTTCCTGGGTCAGCGCGGCTCTTCTGTCCTTCTTTCTTCCTTGAATCAGAGGAGACAAGGTTCAGGGTCACCCCTAAATACTAAATTTAGGGGCGTTAAAAGGGGTGTGCAAGTCGGGACCAATAGGTCTCTTCCTTGGGGTGGGTACACCCCCTATTATGCCACCCTCCAGTGGGAGGGAGGCATGAGCCTTTTCCTAATTGGTTGGGTCCCCTCATCTTCAAGATGAAGGGCACTGAGATGTGTGCTTCACCTCACCTCCCCCACCTGTGGGGTGGGGTTTGGCAAAGGTGGGCACACCTCTCCTCCTAGCTTGGTTGTCCCGCCGATCCTCCCACCCAAAGTGGGGGGCAGAACCAGTGGGAGCCAGATGCTGGGGGCAGCAAAAGGCAGGCACAGCTTACAAAGATGGCAGGCGTTTGAAGCTTCCCCTTCGTGGACCCAGCCCATCCTGGGGAAGGAGGCATGACACTTCTGCCCAGGATGGGCTTTGTTTCTGGACCCAGAGGGTGGAGGCTCTCTACCCAGGGGTCCAGAAACCTGGCTGGTGGTGGCAAATGGCGGGTAGCCATTCAGGAACCACACCAGAGCTGGTCATTTTTCAGGGGGCATTTCTAAGATGCCTTCTGAGTGCTTTTTACATTAAATCCCACACTGGCATCAGTGTGGGTTTAATGTGCTGAGATGCTAGCTACCAAACGTCCCAGGTTTTAGTAAAGCCATTATGGAGCTGTGGAGTTCGTAATGACCCACTCCCAGACCATATACTCTTTATGGCTTTACTACACTTACAATGTCTAAGAATGGACTTAGACACTGTAGGGATACAGGGCTCATGTCACTGTACCCTCAACTGAGGGCTAGTGCACCCTGCTAGAGGGGTGACTTACCTAGGCCTCAGGCAGTGGGTTGCAGGCATGGCACACAGGGATGTGTGCCATGTCTTCACTTTTCTCTGCACCAGAACACGCAGCCTGCAAAGGCAGTGTGTGGGTGTTAAGGTGCAGGGTTGCTAAGGGTGGCACAATGGGTGCTGCAGCCCTTAGAGGCCTTTCCTGGTCACAGTGCCCTTGGTACCCATGGTACATTTTACAAGGGGCTTACCTGTGGCCAGAGATGTGCCAATTTTGGGTACAAAGGTACAGTTTTGGGAAAGAACACAGGCCCTGGGAACCTGATTGGTAGGGACCCAGGGCACCTCAAGTCAGGTTGCATCAGATGTCTGGCAAAAAGTGGGGGTAACCATACCAAAAGGGGCACTTTCCTACACTTGGGCATGACCACAGTGTATGCATGAAGGAGTCCTCCATCCCACATTTCCAGAGACATGTCACGTCCCCCACTTTCCCCACTTTATATAGCAGCGTCCACTTATAGTATGTCCTATGAAGGACCTTCAGTTGGACCAACCTGTAGCTTGCCTTAATTGCCGCTTCTGCGGGGAAGCCGAGCGACATCTGCTGGTCATCCTCCACCAGTTCGCCCAAATCCTGTTTCCAGTGCTCTTTCAGCCTTCCTAGACCTCCCCTGTGTGTTTCTGATTAGTGTCCCATATGTCAGCGAGATAGCTTTCCTCGGGATGTGCCCGTCCAAAAGTCAGTTCTAGCGGTGAGTCCTCTTTTGTCTCCTCCTCCCTAGGAATACCCCTGGAGTGCATACTGCAATTGTCTTCACTTGAGCCATTGGATTTTGGGCATCTGGTATTCTCTTTGCAGGTGCTTGAATAGGATAATCCCAATTGCATACAATACGTCAGCCAGTGTGGAAAGGCCGATAAGACCCCATCCCAGCTGCGAAAGTCCCTTAAGGCTCCAATGGACCCCAGCTTGCGTCCCGCATAGAGTGGTGTCCCAGGGGTTAGTCTTTTGTCCCACTTCATTTCCCAAGACAGTTTATGCCATACTGAATCACCGTCTGGGTAGCTGGCTGTGTTGTGCAGACCATCCTCCCACCATAAAGCCCATGCAAATAGCTCCTATTGCCCATTTCCCACCTGTCCATCCAGATGGCCAGATCATCCCTCTTTGCATACGCCCAGTCGTTGACCACACTAACTTGGGATGTCTCACAGTGTTTTCTAACTTTTGAAAGCGCTCTACCCCCCCTTGAATTTTGAGTGTTGCAGCACCGCCATCATGAAGCAGGGTTGTCCACCCTCCCACAGGAGCGTTTTCAGCAGTTCATCAATTTTAGCGAAGAAGGCATTGGGGATTTTATATAGACTGCTCTGCAGCACATACAGCAGTCTGGCGAGCGCAATCATCTTGAACATTGCCACATTACTCTGCAAAGAGAGGGGCACTGTGTACTGGTGTTTAACATCCCACGCCAGAGTCACGATCAGCGGCACCAGATTTGACTCGTAGTGGGACGTGGCATCTCTAGTGATCCAAACGCCCAAATATTTAAACTTTTGGGGTTCTACCCTAAGTGGTAATGGCAGATCACCCATCGGTTTCCATTCCTCCATTGGGAAGAGCAGGGATTTTTCCCAATTGATCGCGTGACCGTACTATCTCCCATAAATGCGAAATATATCCAGCAACCCAGTGAGGGAATGCTCTGGGTTAGTGAGGTACAACAGAATATCATCCGTATACAGCAATATTTTCTCTTCCCAACTCATGTCTCCTGACCAACCCCAGATTTGTGTATGCACTCGTACCCACGCGGTCAGTGCCTCCACCGGCAGAGCAAAGAGCATTGGCGATAGAGGGCAGCCCTGTCTCATTCGCCTCTCAATACACAATTCCCGGAAGAGACATCCTTTGATGTTCACCCTTGCTCTCTGTCCAGTATATGGCAATCTTACCCACTTAATGTAGCGGGCCCAAATCCCATCTTAATCAACACTGCAAACAGGAAAGGCCATTCGACCAAATCAAAGGCCTGGTTAGCGTCTAATGAGGCTATGTCCGACGGATTTCAGCTCATTCCCTGCCCCAGCCAGAGTGTTGTGGAGTCTCTGAAGGTTCAAACTAGTCAACCTATAGGGCATAAAACCTGTTTGATCAATGTGTACCAAATCGGTCACCACTGCTCGCATTCTGTATGCTAGCACTTTTGCCAAGATTTTGGCATTAGTGTTTAGCAGGGAAATCGGCTTATAGGATTTGCACTTATCTTGTGGTTTCCCCTCATTGGGGAGGACGATGGCCGCCGTTGAAACGTTCGCTGGCAGTTCCCCAGTGCGTCCAACCCCTCGTACATTGCATGCAGCGGGGCAACCACTCGCTTAGCCATTTTGCGGAAAAAGTCTATCGGGAGCCCATTAGGACCTGGGGCCCTCCTTGCCTGCAATTGCGTAATAGCAAGAGTAACCTCTGCCACCGCAAGATCCAGCTCATCTCCCCAAGCCTGGCTCAACTGTCTGGTAGGACAGTCCCAAACAAACTCCAGCACTTCTTCTGGGGGTACAACCAGCCTGGTCTTGTAAAAATCTGTCATGTATGTCACGAAGCAAAAGACACACAATTGATGGACGGAATGCAGAACAAATCAAAACATCCACCCCCAGTCAAAAGATCTGGGTTAAATCCATCATTCTTTTGCTCACCATGCCACCCCAGTTTAGACCTGGCCATATGCAAATCAGTCTTGACCCTGTGCCTCATGGGAACAGTCCAGCCCGAACTGCCAAGCCAGGTCCTCCCTGGACCGGAAACAAGCATCCTAGGACCGGTTTCGGGGTTTCACCCCTCATCAGCCAGGATAGCTTGAATCCAGTGGTACAGTGAGCCTGGGACCCACGTCTGGGCATACCCGGCGCACTTAGGGCGAGAAAGCAAAAGACACACAACTGATGGACGGAATGCAGAACAAATCAAAACATCCACCCCCAGTCAAAAGATCTGGGTTAGATCCATCATTCTTTTGCTCACCATGCCACCCCAGTTTAGACTTGGCCATATGCAAATCAGTCTTGACCCTGTGACTCATGGGAACAGTCCAGCCTGAACTGCCAAGCCACTGTCCTCCCTGGACCGGAAACAAGCATCCTAGGACCACGATGTCACGAAGGCCTCTGCTATATTCTCTCTCCCACTTACTCTGATGCCAGTGCCCAGTGCAAGCTCTCTGATATGCATCCCCTCCCTGCTCCCCAACCATGCTAGCAGTTTCCCTGCCTTGTCCCCGGCTTCGTAAAGCCATTTCTGCTTAACTAAGTTGGAAGTTTTTACCTCGTTTCGGACCACTACCTGGTGTTCTTCCTGTTTTAGACCCAGGCTTTGCTTTGTCTGGGGCACCGAGGAGGCACAGTACTCAGACTCGAGCTGCAGTATCTATCGCTGTAGCGCTGCCAGGCCCTTGAGTCTATCCCTGCTCCCCCCCACCTCACCTGAAATTATTTTTCCCCTGATCGTGGCTTTATAGGCCTCTCAGAATGTTAGGGCGCTACACACAGACCCCGTGTTTTCTTTAAAATAATACTGTGTGGCCTCGTCCAGGCACTTCACCTCATTTTTGTTCCTGAGGCACCAGGTTGCCATTCTCCAGTCCTGGCACTCTCGCGGTTTAGCCGTGGCCAAGGTAACAATCAGAGGCGAGTTATCTGAAGTCCCTTGCGCTAGGTAATTTGCCTCAGTGAATCTGTGCATTATGGTCTGCAGGCTAAGAAAACAGTCTAGTCTAGACATCATGTCATGAGAATGGGAGTAGAAGGAGTAGCACCTTTCCTGGTCATGCAACGTGCGCCAGACGTCCCCCAACCCTTGCGTGAACTCCTCCAGTTTCCCCAGTGTCACCTTCCCTTACGGTCTATCACCAAACTGAAGTCACCCCCAGGACAGTGAGAGCTTGGGGCATGTTTGCTAGTAGGTGACCCAAGTGTTGCAGCCCGGGGGGAGGGGGGGGGGGGTATGCACATTTGCTAAGATTATCACTTCACCCTTTCCATTCCCCATGTATTGCAGTGTAACAGCCCACTCTATCTGACCATGTGCGGGTGACATGGAAGGGCAATGATTTCTTTAACAGGATCGCCACACCCTGGAGTCCGATGTGTATTGCACCTGGGTGGCCACTCTACATTTGCCCCTCCCCAGACTGTAGTGCTGGGTGTCTATCATGTGTGTTTCCAGGAGAAAGATTATATCCGCTTCATACCTAGCGAGCACCTTGGACACCAGACCCCTCTTAATCCTATTCCCCAAGCCATTAACGTTCCATGTCAACAGTGTCAAATCCTGCCTCTGTGTCATTGTGTGTGTATAATGAGGTGGTCCACCTGGGCCCCAACCCCGATGGGTTGCATATTTGTCTGTTCACTGTAACGGTCCTGATGTCTGTGTCGAAAAATTCCCCACTAACTCCCCTCCACCCTACCTAACCGTGTTGTGATCCTTGAACTGACCACCTCCCCAATTCATGGTATGCACAATCCCTAAACAACTACAACATTGAACTATGGAATGCCATGTGCAGGGGAGTGCTTGTACCTGACACTATTACCTGCTGTATAGTGTGTCTCTCTTGGCACACTTTATGTATATCGTGCTCCCACTCAGAGCACCAAAGCATGGGTCCAGGGCCCACAACACCCAGATAGGCCGCACAGGGCTTTAACTGAAAAAACTGGAGGGTTTCCCATAGGGGCGTGGCCAATGTTATTAAGGGCGTGGCTAAACATCTGTGCTGCGCATAGTGTGCCCCCCGACTGGTATTTTGCTGCTTCTGTCCATTCATCCAGACAGGGCCGGTCCTAGGATATGTGGGGCCCCGGGCAGAATAGGAACATGTGAGGCCCCTAAGCAGAGACAACGTGGGATGGGATCGGGCCGGCTAAGGAAAGTTTTTTGGTTTTTTTTATAATTAAAATTAAACCAACCCCCCCGCGACCCCCACACCCGGGACTCATGCCGGCCGCGACTGGGTTTTGTCAATGGTTGTTAGCTGTTTAAGCTAAATGAGTAACAACAATAAATTATTTTCCTTTCACCTTGTTGTTTTGACCAATAAGTAGCTCCTTCACACACATTTGCATTGAATCACAACTGGAATGCAGGACCATTGCTCTTTGTGCTCTGCAGAGAGGCCATATTTTGAATGATCATGTCATCTGAACACCTTTTTGACCCACAGACAGGCACAGTGTAAAAGTTGTACTGCCTGCATCCTCAACTTCAAAGTGCTCAACTGTAGCCTGTTATAAACACCTGGAGGCGACTCAGTACAAAGGGTATATCATCCAAGAGTAATATGCTGTGAAATGAAATACAGAAACACACATGCTGGAAATAGCTAGCACACTTGGGGAATGCAAGATTAAGTAAAGCATGTGAAATATAAACAGGAACAAAATCACTGCCATGGATTACCCTAACATCAGGACCACTGGAATTATGCGGCAGGAGAGGGCTAAATTATGTAGCAGGGCGAGTAAATTATGTGGCAAGAAAAGGCAAATTATGCGGCATAATCCGGCACATTTTGAAATAGTATTACTTCATTCTTTTGTCATTTTTAAACTTGGTAACACTGTTTGGGCACTGGTTGCACCCCATTAGTACCCAAATTTAGCAGTGGGAAACAAAGTTGACTATTCCAGCTTTTCAAAGGGCCTTCCCACATGCAGCAAGACGTGTCGCTGCATTTTTAGTAACTTTTGAACCGTTTGAGATAGAAAGCAATTTTGTTGTTAAAATCTGTAGATTATGCAGCAGAAGATGGATTATGTGGCAAATGCGGCAAATGCATAATTCTGCAGAAATCGCCGCTGCCGCACAATCGCATAATTCCTGTGGCCCTGCCAAACATGCAGCATCAGACTGGGAAAGAAAATAGGCCCAGTACCAAAATAAAAGGGGCCCCCATTAGTGAGTTAGTTAGCTAGAAAAGTGTCCCATGTTTTCAAACTAGGGCAGTTTTAAACTTGTAAAGATATGCTGTGTAAGTTTTTTGTAATGTATGGAAGACTGCACTGATTTGAGTTTGGTGCAGGCAATGTTTGCTTTAATATCATAAAAATCAATAGTAAAAACCGGCTCATCTGACCATAAAGCAGGTCAACAACTAGCCCAAAAAATGGCCTACATACCGACCTGACAGCAGGGCTTTAAGTGGGATGAAAAAACTGGGGGTGTCTTTCAAAGGGGCATTGCTGATGTAATTAAGGGTGTGGCTTAAAAATATGTAAGCTATATAAATCTGTGCTGAGCATAGTGCGCCGCCCGACTGGTATTTTGCTGCCTCTGTCATTGCCTCCAGATAAATATTGCAACAAGTAAAATTACACCTACAACAAGTCAGGACTATTGGCTTTGTCAGTGGTTATTAGTTGCAAAAGATGAATAAGCAACTTCTACGGCTTCCTTGTATATAATATTGAAAATGCTCCAGTTCTGACATGATGAGACTGTGAAAGAACTATAACGAGTCTCTTTGAAGTTTCATTGAAGGTAGCGAAGGGTGGCACTGCTACAGAGTTAAGATTTGTTTTTCACTCTGAGGGTGAGGGCAAAGATGGAGAGCGGGCCCGTCTCATCACCTGCTTTTCAGAACTTTCATTCATTGTGCAAACACTGGATCAATGTTTTTGCAGGCGAACTTAAGGACATGAATATAGGGCCCCTTTTGAATGTCCATTTTAATTCACTACCAGGTCTGAGACTTCAGTGACCCAGCAGACTTTAAACCCTGCTGCATCCACTTTTGCATGCTGATTCTGCAGCTCTGCATGCACCTCTTGTCTCACTGCCGTACGCACACCTATCTGCTCCCCCCTCGCTCTATTCAGTATGTCTTAATCCCCCTCTGTGCTCTCTTTCCACTTGTCCTAGGTGAGCAGTTTCCATTGTGGTGCGCCGCCATTCTATCTTTTGCTCTGCGCCCAGCAGGATATTCTGCTTTTCATTGATACAGGGACAGGGCACCCTTCACAGGCAAGGGCACTTCAATAAACTGTCTAATTGCTGTCATCAACATGCAGATGCAGCCATTAGGCCCACAGAGAGAGGCCTGCAGGGGAGATTGTTCAAACAAAGACAAAATATAAACTCTTAGGGGGCCCCTCATCGGTGTGACACCGTCCGGCCCCATTCTCGTGCCCTCGGAGCCCCTCCTATCAGTGTCCGATGCCAAAGACCGCCATTTGTTGTTGTCGAGGACATTGTTGCGCTGTTTGACCTCCACCACTATCTTTGTCTGTCCTTCGCGCATTCGCGCCTTGGTTGGTGACGTTTTATTGGTCCGGCTATTCTTCCCCCTTGGTTGAACCCCTTTCCAGACAGAGTTATCTTGTGGGCAAACATTGGGATACGGGCGGCAAGACCCCTGTTGTTAAAGCCAGTTAGTTCCACGCCTTCTGCGCCGACAGAAAGAAATAAGCCTTCCCTTTTAACAATGAGCCTCAATTTAGAAGGGAAGATAAGGGTGTATTTCAATTCCAATTTTCGCAGCACTCTTTTAACTGGTGCAAAGGATTCCCTTTTGCTTCTGCACCAGGTTAATGTAGTCCGGGTATATGTTGACCTCATTCCCACCTATACGCCACGGGCCATGTTTATAGGACAGTTGCAGGATATTGTCCCGGTCTCTGAAATTCATTAGCCGCACGATGATCGGTCTTGGTGGCGCCCCAGCTGCTGGCATCCGCCCTGGGATCCTGTGGGCTCTCTCCACTGAAAAGAACAGTGATTGGCGCCCCTGAAATACTGTACCAGCCAATCACTCCTCCACGAACAGCTCAACATTGGGCCTCTAGGCTCTCTCAGGGACCCCCACCAAGTACACGTTGTGCCGCCTCGATCGCCCCTCTGCATCTTCCAATCAGCCCGTCAAGACCTTCAACTTCCTGGCCAAAGTGGTGCATTTCAGTGTCAGGTCTTTTACTGTCGGGTGGACAGCGTGGAGCTGCCTCTTGGTGTCTTTCACCCACGCTGCCAACTTTTAGTAATCGTCTCTGAGGATCCCCACTTCATTCACTACTGCGGCTATTTGTGTTTCCAGCATTACTTTAGTGTCTTTAATGGGATGCCAGAGAGGTCCCTCTTCGCTAGTCGCCATTGTGTTCCCCGGGTCTTCAGCAACTATCGCTGTCTGTGATTTTTGCTTGGCGACCCAGGGTTTTCCCATGTCCCCAGTGTTTCTAGCCGCCAACTCCACCGTGCCTTCTATTTCCACTGCTCCACTCAGAGGGGGAGGGGGCCACCACTGCTCCCGTCCCATTCAGGGCCAGACTGGGAACAGAAACCGGCCCTGGCAAACTACTCAGCCGGCCCCCCTGGGAGGGGAGGGAGGGTGCGTCCAAGCTGTTTGCTAGGGCCGGTTTCGGCCGGTTTTGTTACAGGGGGCCGATATTGCCGACCCCTGGTAATAAAAATGGCCCCCCAGGGGCCGAAAACCGGCCCCCATCCTGGCGGCCCACCGGGGAAACGCCCGGTGCCAGCTACGGCCAGTCCGGCCCTGGTCCCATTAGGGGGCCAGAGATAAAAAATGCAGCCCCCAGCGCCACCTTACCCTTTTCTCTTGTGGCTCCGTTCCGCGTTGCCTCACTCTCCCAGGGGCCTCCTTCCCATGCCTCACCTAGCACGGCTGTTGTCGGGAGGCCGCACCCCAGCTAGTTCGACCCCGGTGCCCTCAGGCAACCTCTTTCTTTGCTGCTCGCTCCCCCTCCGCTCCGCCGCCAAGCAGGGCGTAGGAGACACTAAATTTCTGGGGGGGGGGGGGGAAGGACAACCTTTTGGATTTTCCAGTGACCCTATACAAATCGCCCATTGTCTGAGAGCCGTACGCTCCGTTAAACTAATTCAATTGTGTAGTTTTGTAGTGAAACATTGATAAACGCAGGCATGTAGTCACAGTTTGCAAGTATGCTTTAATTGTTATTGACATTCACAAAGTAATTAGACCAAATGTGAAAAACATGTTTTTGAATCTTACATCTTCATGCACCAAGCAAACAAAGGTGGGACGAAAAAAAGGAATAAACTGAATGCTCTTCGCAACATTCCTAAACTTCAAAATGCTATTGGACTAATATTGGAGGATACAGGCTGCAGGCACACAGAGCTGTAAGAGCAGAGAAATATCCACTTACTACAAGTGGCATGTCTAAAATAGTAATGTCAAATCCAAACTTACCAGTAAAGAGGGTTTTTCATTGCCATTCCAAAGATCTAAAACATGACACAGCTACTCCTTTCTAACCAGGAATTACAGCTTAAAAGAGTGTATTAAGGAGTAGGCCTCACTGTAGTGAAAAACAAATGTAGATGTTTTTCACTACAAGGACATGCAAAACTTAAAAGTACATGTCCTACCTTTTAATAACATAGCACCCTGCCCTATGGGCTACCTAGGGCCTACCTTAGGGGTGACTGATGTATAATAAAAGGGACGTTTAAGGCTTGGCAAGGGGTTTTTAATACCAAGTCCACATGGCAGTAAAACAGCACACACAGGCTCTGCTGTAGCAGGCCTAAGATGTTTAAAGGGTTACTTGTGTGGTTGGAACAATCAGTGCTGCAGACCCACTAGTAGCATTTAATTTACAGGCCCGGGGTATATGGTATACCACTGTACAAGGTTCTTACAAGTAAATTAAATATGCCAGTTGTGTATACACCAATGTTACCATGTTTAGGGGAGAAGCACATGCACTTTAGCACTGGCCAGCAGTGGTAAAGTGCTCAGAGTCCTAAGGCCAACAAAAAGAATCAGCAAAAAGAGAAGGTAGGCAGGCAAAACGTTTAAGGGGAGAACATCCTAAGGCTACTAACCAAAAGGAGGGTTAAATGGGGCAACCCGGCGCATAGTCAGTGTTATCCCCTGTGTTTCAATCCAAATGTAAGTAGTGCTCGAAGGGAAAGGGTGTCAACCCAACACCCTAAATATTCATAAACATAAATCCATAAACATAAATCCAAGCCCTGAGCACATACAAAAAGTGTCCAAGAAAATAATCTCCACGTCTTGTTCCAGTTTTCAGCCAGAATCCATTTTATTCTGAACGTCATAACAGCATCACACCAGCCAACACGTGTTTCGTCTTCGGGTTTAATGTCACCCTATGACTTCTTCAGGGCTGCTAAAAGTACGGGTATTGTTATTATTATTAGATTTATATGGCGCACAGCTACCCGGAGGTTTCCCGGCGCCTACGGACATACAAGGCGAGAGAAAAGGTCAAAGCTATTAATAAATGGTTCTACTGATTAAAAAGCCACATTTTCAGTTCTTTGCGGAATTTGAGGTAGTGTTTTTCAAGGCGGAGATGCATTGGAAGGGAGTTCCAAAGGGAAGGAGCTAGGTAGGCAAAGGAACGTCCTCCCATTCTGGCTCGTTTGATCCTGGGTACCTGGAATTTTAATTGATTGGAGGAACGTAGTAAGCGTGAGGGACGATAATGGTGCACCAAGGCACTTAGATAGTGGGGAGCTGAGCCTATGTTTATTTTGTGCATATAGCAAAGGGCTTTAAATTTGGCGCGATTGTCAATTCTCAGCCAGTGTAGTTTTCGAAGAGCCCCTGAAGTGGAGGCCATTCTGGGTAGTTGGCAAAGCAGTCTTGCTGCGGAATTTTGGACTACCTGTAGCTTACGGAGTACTTCCTTACTAGCACCCAGGTAGAGCACGTTGGCGTAGTCCAACCTGGACACTATCAAGGCCTGGATGACAGTTTTTGTGTAGCGGAGGGAAGCATCCAGAGAATTTTCCTAAGCCACTTCAGGATAGCAAAGCAAGTGGAGGCGACTTTGATCACTTGCTGCCTCATAGACAATTGGTCGTCAATAATGACGCCAAGGTTACGGGCCGATTGTGATGGATGCGGAAGATCGCCCATTTGCGGTGGCCAATGTTGGGGGCCCCAGAGAGTTTTATTACCACCGAAGATGAGGAGTTCGGTTTTCCCACCGTTGAGTTTTAGTTTGTTTGAATGCATCCAATCAGCGATCTTTTTTAGCCCCGTCTGGAGAGAGGATGATTTCGAAGTCTCCTTGGAGGAAAGCGAAAAGATCAACTGGGTGTCGTCCGCGTAAGAGTATATTGTTAGCCCTGCTTGCTCTGCTATCGTAGCCAGCGGGCTGACGTAGATGTTGAAAAGCAATGGGCTAAGTATGGAGCCCTGAGGGACTCCATATGGGGAAACCTGAGTCTTGGAATGAGCAGTAGAGGAGAAGACCTGAAAGGCACTTTTGGATAGAAAGCTAGACAGCCATTTAAGTGCTGTACCACAAATGCCCTTAGATTGAAGGATTTTTATAAGCGAAGTGTGGGAAACAGTGTCAAATGCGGCACTTAGATCAAGTAAAATAAGAGCCACCGTATCTCCTTTGTCGACCTGTTGACGAATGTTCTCAGTGACTCCCAGAAGTGTCGATTCTGTGGAAAAACCTGCTCTAAAGCCTGATTGAGACGGATGTAGAATATTTTGTGCTTCAACATACTTCGTCAACTGGAAGTTGATATGTTTTTCTAGGATCTTGGAGAAAACAGGAAGCAGGGAGATGGGGCGAAAGTTAGAAAGGATCTTGGGGTCAGAGTTGGTTTTTTTAAGCAAAGGGAGCACCATCGCATGTTTCCTAGCCACCGGAACTCTAGCTTCAGATAGTGATGCGTTGAGGAGCTCCATGATGATAGTAAGTATAGGGAGGTCTAGTTTTTGAAGCACAGAGGGGGGAAGCGGATCCTTGGGGGAGCCAGATTTGATGCTCGTGAGAATACTGCGGAAAGCAGAGATGTCAAGAGGAGTCCATTTGTCTAGCAGGATGTCATTGTTAACTTGTACGACTTCTTGTGGGAGGCATAGTGTTGCCAAATCATTGGTTTGCAAGTTTGTTGTTATAGTTGTGTGTTTGTTAAAATCCGAGTAGATTTTATCAATTTTGCCCACAAAAAATTCCGCCAGATCATCACACTGTTTAGAGTTGAGACCCGGAGGCTCAGGTTGACAGTTGGCACCAGATAGTTCCTTCACTACTTTGAACAGAACTTTGGGACAGTTTTGTGAACGTAAAATAGTGTGATTGGCGTGTTCAGCGCGAGCCGTGTTGCACATGGAGTGATAGCTATTTAAAGCTAATTTATACGTGTTTTTTTATCTAGCTCGTAGTTTTTTCGCCATTGTCTTTCTAGATTTTTACATTTAGTTTTTTCTATTTTAAGTTTTTCTGAAAACCAAGGAGCTGGGGGCGATGGTGACCCACTTTTTTGTTAGACAATGGTAGACAAGCATCAATAGAAAAGGTTAGCCATTTATGGATGACCTCATCTTCCTCTATGCTAGTTATTGAAGTAAAGCGGCATGGTGTTATTCATACGAAGGTTCAAATCATTTACATCTAAATTTTTCCAATTTCTACCGTTTCTTGGCCCAGAGAGAGGAGATGAATTCTTAAGGAGCCGTTCCTGTTTGACCTTAAATTCCACCAGAAAGTGGTCAGACCAAGGAATAGGAGGCTTACAAGAGATAGAGGTAAGGTTGGAGAAAATGGGATCCAATAGGTGTCCTGCCTTATGGGTGGGGCCTGAGTTGTGAAGAGAGACATTCATAGCGGGCAAATCGGCAATGAGGGTAAACCTCGTGTATACGATGATTCTAACTGCTAAATCCTATTCAAATCTCAGTCCAGTAAAGCAAAATCGTGTGTCTTTTGATGACATTTCCCGAGTACTGGAAGAAACGTAAATCATCGTCTCCGAGAACATTAGCGGCTTGGATTTATATTAACATCCCAAGGCTGGCAGGTCTACTAGTATGGTATAGGATTCTGTGTGTCTGAGTACTGAAATCAGTAAGATCCCTTTTGGAAACCCCTGGTTTAGCAGGGCACAAGGAGAGTGAGAATAGTTTCTCAAGCACTAGAAGTTTATCGCCTGCATTCCTGTGGCTGGAGGGTGGAGAAACCCTTAATGCATCACAAAGTATACAACATAATACAGACACTTTTGTTGTCTAATCTATAAGAAGCATTATTGCAGATGGATGATGAGTGTAGAGTGAACTCAAACCGCATTATCTTGCACAAAAATATAAGAAGCCCTATGAGATAAATTTGCAATAAGAATTAGCCTTGTGTGGGATGCTCACAAAAATTATGTGTGTGTGGAAGAGAGATGCTTACCAATGTAAAAAATTCTGCTGTGAGAGACACACATGAGGTGCTCACAGAAGATAGGTAGTGAGATATGCAGAATGAGGTGTGTGGGCAAAGCTCAGATATGAGGTATTAGTGATGAACACCAGAAACATAGTGTCTGTGTGTGAAGCTTGCAAATGAATACAGTGGGTGGAAGGTCACAAATGGAAGGTCACAAATAGTGTGTGGGATGCACTAAAGCACAAAAACTTTGTTATATGGGAGGCTCACAAAAACTATAAAATGCTCAAAACTAACAAATATGCCTCTTGCTAGGATTATTTGAGCCAAAATATTGAGCATTTAATTGAAACAATGATTGAAGGCGTGGAGTGCCTGAAGCTAAGTTAGATTGAACGACGTGTCCAGGATCACACTACATTGAGTGGAGGTGGAGCCAGAATTAGAGTAAAAGGTTCCCCCTCACACTGGCTATAGTGAAGACCTTGTCTTTTCCTCTTATTAAACACAGCATTATTCAGACACAAACAGAAACGAGAAAGGGAAAACTCTCTGAATTATCAAGGGAAATGACTTCCATTGTCTTGGAAGTGAGCAACTAAAATATGAGTTTGTGTGAGGAGGAGATGTCGCACAACACAACGTATTGTTTTTAAACAAACATATAATTTCTTCTAAGCTGTGCAGATAACTGAATGCTGGTAAAAAAAACGGGTAGTTTCACCTACACAGAGGAAAAGCAATGAAGAACACCACAAAAGGTTAACCGAAACTGGCAAATGTGAACTTTACAATATCACTTGGAAAATGAGAACATATGTGCATTACAGTGTCACTGTCAACACTGGGCATAAAAATGCCCTACTACTTTCCTTTGTATAGTGTAAACCTAGGCAGATGAGCATTCATTTAGGATTCTAGAAACATAGCACATACATGCTATGGTGGTTGTATTTATTATGGTTTTGTGCTAACTTGAGCCATCATAAACACTAATAGCAAAGACAATATGATATGCTAGCAGTGACATCTATTATATCTAATCTTAAGGTAAGGTACGTCACTGCTGTCACCCTCTGCGACAGACGGACTTGTGTGGAAAATTCTGAAGAAGGCAAAGAGTAGCAAGGTTCACTGAGGATTTGGGACAGCTATCTGGTGTAGTGGTGTCTCATTTTACGTGTTTGCATTAGGGCTCATGGTCACCAAGTTATGTAACTGGTGGAAAGAGAGGTATCCCTCCAACAATACCAAGGCGATACCCTAATTTAATTTAACACGTCTTCACCACTGGACATGCTCGTTCTGTACTTGTAAACATTTACAACATTTAAAGAAGTTCTTTATTCTAAATCCACAAAAAAATTATTCATCCTGTTCTTTTCCAAGGACAAAAAGTCTTTCAACCCTAACCTCCTGAAGCAATTGCACATTATTATTATTTAAAGATTTGCAAAGAGTAACAGCTACTCAATAGAATGTCCTGGCCCTAAGTAGCAAGTCTGATCCATAAATAACAGAGGTACTAAAAGGCAGAACCAAAGAGCCAGGTCTTAAGAAGTTTCTTCAAGGTCAAAATGTCCCTGGAAGCAGGGAGCTGAACTGGGAGGGCATTTCACTTCCTGGCGGCCAGATAAGAGAAGGAGCTACCGCTCCACTTTTTTCGACTGAAATGAATTACTACCAGCAAGGAGTTGGATGACTGAAGAGACTGAGCTGGTTGGTAAGGTGTGAATCTGTTGACAAATACTGAGGTCCTTTGTGATAAAAAAGCTTTGTGTGCCACAACCAAACCTTTGAACTTCACACATTCTTTTTTTTTGTTGTAAATTAATTTTATTTGGTTTTCATCGCATATAGATGACGTATAACAACATTATCAATCAAGATATACATAAGAGTTTATACATGCAGTTGGCTTCGATTTCACATTATCTGTTGACATTTGAACGATTTAATGTTCTGCTTGGTACTCTGCCAATATTCTGTCTCCTAGTGTAAGACGTAATTTCGATTTTTATATTGCAATTGCGTCTTGTCTCTATCTCGGGTATTGATAGATGTGAGAATCAATTATTCAGGGGGTATAACTGGAGTCAAACTGGAGGGATTAAACTGAACTAGGATTACACTGTGTATGGGGAGGTGCAGGATAGTGGGTATGGATGAGCAATGCTAAGAGTTCACGTTAGTGTTTGCGCAGAGAGGGCACCAAAGGGATAGGTGTCAGCGAGGTTCAGGAGGTGGCGTTCATGCTTGCCATGCATTCGTCGCCTATACGCTGTGCTCGCTTAGGGGGTCACCTTGTCCGCGCTCGGGGATAGGCTCATTTGGAGGGGTTTGTGGAGGATGCGGCGATGACTGTGGGGACCCAGTGTGCTCTAGGGTATGTTTAAAGGCGTGCAAGAGTGTCGCCCACTGCATGGAGATACAGTGTTTATGGATGCCTCCGATTTCCTCGTATCGCAGAGCGTCTTCCTCCGAAGCTCCTTATTTTGAGACTGCTCCTATCCAGGCAGCCAGCCGGGGCCCCGCTGGGGTTCTCCAGTGCATGGCAATTCCATGCTTGGCTAATAGGAGAGCCAGAGACGTGAGCCTCGTTTCGACTTTGCGTTGTTTGCGGCGTTTAAATATACCTAATGCGGGAGGAGCCACGCGCCGGTCCAAGATGGCCGCGTAAGACCTCTGCTCCGTAGTGCCCGTCCCCAAACCCAAAGATCCTGTTACCTATCCTGGCACTGAAGCGTGCCACTCGACGGCGGAGCAATAGAGACGCTCCCGGCGACAGCTCCGGTCCCTCTGTGACACCGGAGATATCATCGCCGCGCATTGCGGCCTCCGCGGAGCCTGGAGCCGGGGACTCAAGTTTGGGCTGTGGCCGGGACGCAGCTGCACGGCGCTGGGGTTGCCGACCGGAGGTCGCCGTTCTCGCCCCATCCCCTGGAGCGCGTCGGACGGCGGTCGCGGCGGAAGATTAGAGGCGGAGGAGACGGGCGGGGACGTGTTGGTGAGGCCCCCCCGTATATGGAATAAAAGAGACAGGCACCGCGACGCCGACACAGGCTGCGAGGCGGCAAGACGGCCACCGTGAGGATATCCTGCCGGGGTTGCGGGGGTGAGAGGGGGGCTGCTGCGTGCGTGCCCTTTCCCCCCCCCTCCTTCCTCCTGCGGGCAATTGAGACGGAGGGCAGGCTCAGGTGACCAAGAGGACGGCCACTCAGGCTGTATGCCGTAGAAAGCCCTGTCGCGAGATTGGAGCCCCAGGGGGGGGGGACGACTGATGGTGGCCCCACCGGCAGCTACTTCTGGACCCAAAGTGCCTGCAGAGCTGCTTGGGGAGCTGTGAGGAGGAAAATCGTTGACAGGGGGAATACTGGCCACGGAGCACGGTGGGTACCAGATCCGCAGCGCCTAGATCGCTTTTCGAGACTGAGATAGCTGCACTGCGGGGGGACTTGACCGGCCCCCGTCTTGACCTGTCCTTGTGGACACTGGCGGAGCAGTAAAGACACTGAGAGCCTGCCATGGAAGAATCGGCCGAGAACAGTATAACGCATTCCGCGAGGGAGACGGCGTTGGCGTGCCACGATCACAGCTCATCAGATGGCGACTAAGCCGGAGGTGGACAGGCACCAGCCGAGATCATCTAAGGGGGTGAGACAAGTCCAGACCAACAAATTGGACCGATACACGATGCCCAGGGGTTCCCGTACAGACTTACGACACACTCTGCCGGCAGGGGGCGAATCCTCTGGTCCTACACTTGAACCGACGCTGCTCGATGTGATGGCAGCGATAGATGGGGTCAAATCATCACTGGGGCAGAAAATGGAGTCGCTCGACAATAAGTTAGACACAGTCACTATAGAGGTCAATCTTATTCGAGCAGACCTTACGAAAGTCAATGAAAAGGTCAAATCACTAGATATAAAGACTGCCAGTCTGACCGACGATGTGGCGTTGCTCCAACAGGAAGTGCGGGAACTTAAAACATCTCAAGACCTGACCATGCGTAAGCTGGATGAGTACGAAGGAAGAGCCCGGTGAAATAACGTACGAATTCTGGGGGTGCCCGAAAAATCTGAAGGTCCAGCTCCAGACCTGTTTGTTGAAGACCTTATCCTCACGCATCTCAAGCCCAAGGGACTGAGTAACTTCTTCACAGTTGAGCGGGCGCATAGAGTCCTGGGAGGGCGCCCCAAGCCTGGTGCGCCCCCGCGTCCGATGATTGCCAGGGTGTTGAATTTCAGGGACAGGGACGCAATCCTGCAGGCGGCCCGTTTGGGACCCCCTCTGAGGTACGAGAATGCTACCCTCTCTTTCTTCCCAGACTTCACGCAAATAGTGCAGAAACAACGCCAGAGCTTTCTCGGAGTAAAGGAAAAACTAAGGGACAAGGGATTGAAATATGCCATGATGTTTCCGGCGCGGCTGAGAGTGGAGGTCGGGGGGAGAGCCTGGTTCTTCGATAACCCGGAGGCGGCTTCGGACTGGATCGACAACCGTCCCCCTGGCGTGTCGGGAGAGCGGGACCGGGGCGGAGGAGACACACTGCAGGCGCAGGAATGAGAGCGGAGATACAACACTTGGGACTAATGTACATTGTCAGGTATTGGGGTTTCGACCCATAGATTGGAGGCCGCACAACCCCAGGGACAACTAAGACTTGAATGGAGGGAGTTGGCTTCAGTGGAGATCATTTTGTATTGGGTTGGGGGGACGGGGCACCGGGCACCGGCCTTCCTCCTCTTTACTACCTTTAGTGAAATAGTAGATTTAGTGTGTGGGGCGACAGGCACTCTGCCAGTTGGGGATGGGCAAATGCCACGAGCAGGGGTGCAGGGAGGGGGGGAGGAGGGGGGGATATGTCGCGAACACTGTTTTTAAAGTAATTTTGTTTGTAAGAATGTTTGTAGGCTTAATTGTTTCGACAACATCGAGTGAAAATGCAATACAGGTGACATTTCTACACCAGTTTTATGGCGAACGTTAGACGGAGATCGGGGATTAGCGTGATGAGTTGGAATGTCAACGGACTGGGGGACAAAATAAAGAGGGGGATGGTAACTCAGTTTATCAGACGACACGCCCCGGATGTGGTACTTCTGCAAGAAACACATTTAATTGGGAATAAGTGCATGGCCCTACATAAAGGAGGTTATAAACTTGTGGCGCACGCGGGATTTACCACGGGGTCAAGGGGGTTGGTATATTGGTTAAAAACTCATTCCCCCTTCTAGTACAGGCCACATGGTCCGACAAGCGGGGTAGATATGTTGGGATATCGGGACAATGGGAGGGGAAAACAGCCACGTTTGTTTCAATCTATGTGCCACCTGGCTTGCAGTCCGACACATTTCAGGACTTAGGTTCAATTTATTTGACGCTACCCTTAGGCCACATGGTGCTGGGAGGAGACTTTAACGCGGTAATAGACGGGGAAATAGACAGATTTCCGGCTCGCACACTAAGACCCGCACAAAGGTGGCTACCCAATTATTTGGACACAATGGGGCTGGTGGATGGCTGGCAGATATGCAACCCAGGCAAGGCGCAGTATACACACGTGTCATGTGCACACAAAAGTTTGTCGAGAATAGACTATGTACTTGTCCCGACCGCACAGGCTCATGCCCTCCGGGAGGTTCGCCATCTGGGTAGAGGCATCTCAGATCACTCCCCTGTATGGCTTAGCATGGAATTTGATCAGATGAATGCAGGTAGGATAGCCCCTATCAACCCTTGGCATTTGAGAGACCCCTCCACAAAGAAGAACATAATCACGGCTACTGACAGGTACTTCCGGGAGAACCAGGGTACGGTGGACTCAGCGCAGACGCTGTGGGAGGCATATAAAACTGTTATCCGGGGGGAGACTGTCTCTTTGATTGCGGGGAAGAAGAGGGAACGGCAGGCTGAACTGGAAAAAGCAGAAGAGGAAGTGTTAAAATTAGAAGAGGAAATGGCTCGGCTTGTGACCCCTGAGGGTCTTCATCATTTGAAGTTACGGCAAGACGAGTTCAATAGTATTGCCAGAGATAGAGCCAGGACGCAGAGCAGAGAGGTTCAGAGCAGAATATATGAACACGGAGATAAAGCGGGAAAACTGATCGCTTGGCTGGATAGAAGGGAATGGGCGTCGAGGCTGGTACCTGAAATACGGGGGGAGGATTCCAGCACCATCACGGACCCGCAGGCTATAGCAGATGCGTTTGCACAACACTATCGCGCGGTGTATAGTACGGCGGGTAAATTTACAGAAGCGGACAACAGGGAGATGATTAGAGATATCCAGTTGCCAGTCCTAGCAGATGACAACAGAGCCTATCTGGAATCCCCACTCATGGATCGATGAGGTGGCGCAGGCTATCAGGGGAGTGCATTCCGGGAAGGCCTCGGGGCCCAATGGCATTCCAGTCGAGCTTTATAAACTGAGGTCCGATAGACTCGCCCCATATATCCGGTCCATGTTCGAGGACAGCAGAGAAAAGGGGCAACTCCCATATGACCAACGTGTGGCCAACATTGTGGTCATATACAAGGAAGGCAAGCCTAGAACAAGTTGCGCGTCCTATAGGCCCATTTCATTGCTAAACGTAGAACCCAAAGTCCTTGCAAAGTTACTGGCAACCCGACTGACAAAAGTTATCGCCACCCTGATCCATCCGGATCAATCGGGATTTATGCCGCACCGCAACACCGCCCTCAACTTGAGACGGTTACACGGAGTACTGGGTAGAACTCCCACAATTATGGAACCAGCGGCAATTGTGTCACTAGATGCCACCATGGCATTTGACATGGTTGAATGGCCTTATCTATTTGCAGTACTGGACAAACTGGGTTTCGGTCCGGAATTCACGGGTTGGATACTCCTTCTGTACTCCGATCCGATGGCCAGAGTGGTGGTAAACAATCGCAAGTCCCCCGATTTCTGTCTGAGCAGGGGCACTAGACAGGGTTGTCCCCTGTCCCCGCTCCTTTTTGCGCTGGCCCTGGAGCCGTTCGCGGCTTGGGTCAGACAGGACCGTTCTATACGTGGACTGCGATGGTCGTCAGAATGGGAAGATAAAATCTCTCTGTACGCCGACGACGTCTTACTCTATCTCACCAACCCAAGAGGGTCACTGATCCGGTTTTTGGATGTTTTGGCAATCTTTAGCAGATACTCAGGCTTTGCGATAAATTGGTCCAAATCGGTGTTATATGTCCTGAGAGGTGACCCGCCGGTCATTCCAGGCAATTGCCCGATTCAAATAGCCCTCGAAGGTTTTAGGTATCTTGGCATCTACATAACATTAGACTCGAAACTTCGCTATGCCAACAATTTGAGCCCTCTCCTGTTGCGACTTAGGAATGACGTGATGCGCTGGAAGGCCCTCCCGCTCTCCATGTTGGGTAGGGCAGTACTTTTTAAAAGGATGGCTCTGCCTCGGTTCTTGTACGTGCTCCAAAACACGATGGATCCGGTCCCTGCGCCTTATTTCAGGGAAATTGAGTCTCTCCAGAGACTGCTCCTTTGGGATGGTAAACCCCGTATGGCGTTCTCCAAGCTTACTCTTAATTGGTACGACGGAGGAATAGGGCTGTCAGATCTACGGAAATACTACTGGGCATCCCAACTGGCAGCAGTCAATCACGGGATTTACGGACAGCTAAATGATCCCGGGTATGCTATGGATAGGTGGCAGCTCCCCGGGGGAGAATACACCAGAGCGCTATATGCTAGGCCCCGCAGATTCCAGCTCACAGGACCCACGGCGCATGCCGTCCAGATATGGCATGCGGCCAACAGGCACCTCAAATGGGAAGGCAAATTTACACTAGCCACCCCACTTTGGAATTCGGAGAAATTGGGAAGCCTCTGGAAGTCCAAGGGATTTGACAAGTGGGACTAATCGGGATCTCACGAATAAAAGACGTCTGGGGAGAGGGAACAATACATACATTTGACTCACTCAAGCTGCAGTACAACTTGAACGATAGCGAGCATTTCCGCTACCTCCAGGTTCGACATGCACTGCTTACACACATCCCTAGGGGCACTGCCCTTCCAGACGCTTCTCCCCTAGAGGATAGGGTGCTAGATGGACCTCTTCCGGAGAAGACCACTTCTCTGATATATAGGAAACTAATAAACAACATGGACGATCCATTGCTTAATATAAAAAGACACTGGAATGAGGATGGCCTCGAACTGGACGAAGAGGATTGGCAGGAGGCGGTCTCCTCCCCGCGGGCGGTGGCTATACAGACGAGGCTGAGGTTGGTGCAGTTAAAGGTACTGCATAGAATATATATCACATGTCCCCGTCTGGTTCGAATGGGTCGCTCGGACAGTGGAGAGTGCAGAAGGGGCTGTGGGGAACTGGGGACATTTATGCATATACTGTGGAGCTGCCAAAGCATACAAACATATTGGGGGGAGATCCACCACACGCTGAGGGCGGTTCTAGGGATAGACCTGCAGCCAGAGGCCCGTAGATGCCTCCTAAATATCTGGGAGCCGACAGACCTTAACACCTACACAACACAATGGGCTACTCTGGCATACATGGTGGCGAAGCTGTAATATCGCCCAACTGTGGGGGCTAGCCAGCCACCCCGGACTGAGAAGTGGGCAGAAGATTTAGATTGGTGTATGTTTAGGGAGAAGTCGGTATACATTGCCAGGGGATGTCCCGGGAAGTGGAGCAGGGTATGGGACGCTTGGAATCACTATAGGGGGGACATCTGTGATCCACCGGACCGCTTGAGAGGAACTGAAACACACGCATCCCCTTGATCCACCAACCGTATAACTGTGTATTATTTTGAATTGTATGGAATGTCGTTGAGGAAAGATGGAAATACCTGCTTGTATAACTTGATGTGCATTTGGTCGAGTTGTTTAATAAAAAGAAATATAAAAAAATATATATATATATATATACCCAATGCACTGGCTTCCCATGTGGTAATGTCTATGAGCCCTGTTACTTCTCGCAGTGTAGTGTGTATTGTATTCCAGTAGGAATGTATCGTTGGGCAGCTCCAGAACATGTGATAAAAGGTCGCGCTGGGTGTGTGACATCTCGGGCATGAGAATGGTGTGTTAGGGTAATAGCGTTGGAGATGCTCAGGTGTCAAGTATGCGCAATGTAAGATGAAATATTGTATGTTTTTAAATCAGTTACGGGATCCTTTTTTTTGGATACTCTAACGCTTGTTCCCACTCTTTGTCAAGGAGTAGCCTCTGAAGCTCCGCCTCCCATTTATCCCGCATGGGGTGAGTGACACAGCATTTAGATCTCGAATGGCTCTGTATATCCACGTCACTATATGATGTCCAGGGCCCATTTGCAAAATAGCACAGAGGACTGGATGTGTTGTTGGCTCTCTGTCTAGCATGTGCCAAGCTCGACGGCAATCCGTCACCAGTTGCCCATATAGGAGGAACTGACCTCCAGGGAGGCCAGTATTGGCTGCTAGTTCAGCAAAGGGGAGTAGGTGACCGTCTGCGAACATGGATCCTGCCTCCGTAAGTGAGTGGTCTGTCCAGACGTGAAGGGTTCATGCAGTATAATGCTCACGGTCTTGGGGGAGACCTGCTAACAGTAGTAGGGGGGAGTAAAGTGGAGTCGTACGTGACATTCGATGAATGCGTTTCATACAGGCGTGTGCCACTGTCACCTGCAGTGGATGGGTTGCCACAGGTTTGGATCCCGGCAGCAGCATATGTCGGATCGCTGGGATTGATATTGGCCCAGTGCCCGTTTATGACTCTCCTAATAAGCATTCCGCTGTCCATCGTGACATCCACTGGAGCTGGGCTGCTAGGAAGTATGCCTCAAATGAGGGGACTCCCGGTCCACCTCGGTTCACTGGTAGCTGCATTTTGGTCAGGGCTACTCGTCTACGACCTTCACCCCAAATTAAGGTACATAAGAGAGTGTCTAGTTCCTGAAAGAAAGAGCCGGGGGGGGGGGACTATAGGGAGATTGGCAAAATAATAAAGCAGTCATGGGACAAGAACCATTTTAGCCACTGCTATTTTTCCGAGGGGGTTAAGGGGAGGGTTTTCCAGAAACCGACGGAGGAGCGAATGCATGGCAGTACTTTTCGGTGATTACCTTCGTACATATCTTGTGGAGAGTGATATAAGCGCCTGCCTAAATATTGTGGTGCTTGTGTACTCCATGTAAGGTTGACTCCTCCAACATGCACTATTTGTGGGGGGAGATCGGCAGAAAGCGGATATATTGTGGGCTTAGCCCAGTTAACCTTAAGGCCGGCTACTGTCTCAAAGTCTGCCAGGGTGGCAAAGACTGGAGTAAGATCTGATGTAATGTCCTGCACATAGAGTAGCAGATCATCTGCATACATTGATATGCTATGTGTGGTTCCTGCCAGCGGGATACCCACTGCCTGCCCTCTTCTCTGAGAATGACTGCCAATGGCTCCATTGCCAAGGCGAAAAGCAGTGGGGAGAGTGGACAGCCCTGTCGTGTGCCTCTCTACACTATAAAAGAGGATGACACATGTTGACCTAGCCTGACCCTAGAGGTAGGCTTCGTATATATTAGTTTAGTATATGCTCGCAATCGTGGGCCCACTCCCATCCTCTGGAGCACAGCAAATAGGTATGGCCATGTTAGCGAGACAAAGGCCTTCTCCAAGTCCAGGACCAGGCATGCAGCGCGGGGATATTGACTTTGGACCTGATCCTGAACATGGAACAGCCGTCGGATGTTATGGGAGGTACTTCTTCCCAGAACTAACCCACACTGATCTGGGTGCACCAGAGCTGGGAGAATCGAAGCATAGCGTTCCGCTAGTATTTTGCCAAAAATGTTATAGTCTGCAGACAATAGGGCAATAGGCCGGTATGATCCTAGGTGGCGGGGGTCCCGGTCTGGTTTTAGGAAAGATACAATTAGCGATTCCCAGAGGGAGTGCGGGAGTTCACCCTCTTCCAGCGCTGCTTCATACATGTCTACTAGTCGCAGCACCAACAGGGCAGAATTCTAGTGGGAGGCCTGGGGCCTTATTCTTAGCTAGGGTTTGTATTGCTTGTGTTACGTCCGAGGAGGCAATATTTACGTCTAGGGTGTCTTTATCAGCTGTCGCTATACATGGCAGCGGGTATGCAGCTAAGAATCTGTCCACCGCCTCGGGATCTACCGGATTAGGGGCTGTGTATAGTGCTGCATAATATGTGCTGAATGCTCGCATAATGTCTGTCTGGGAGAGAACAGGTGTGCCTGTGATAGTGTTCACTTCGGTTATAGGGTGAGAGACAGTGTCTTGCCGGTCAAGCCATGCTAGTAATGTGCCTGCTCTATCTTCCTCCCTATGTACTCTGGCTGCATGCGTTCTGAAATTGTATTGCCTAAGGTCCGCAAGTACTTCTGCATACACGGTTTTGGCGTTCGCTACCTGAGCCAGTGTCACCTCATTTTTATCTGCTGCCTGTGTCAGTGTTGCTAATCTTCGTTCCTCTTCTAATATACGCTGCTCTAAGGTCTTACGGACTCCTGAGATGTGCCCGATGCATGCTCCCCTGACCACCACCTTAAATGTGTCCCATTCCACTGCTCTTGTGGTTGCCGATTTGGTGTTTTCGTGGAAGTAATTCTGGATATGTGTTTTTTGCTCCTGTCTGAACACTTGATCCTCCAAGCATTCGTGTGATAGGCGCCAGGTGGGAACTGGGGGTGGCAGCGGTTGCCATGCTAAAGTGAGTGTGTGCGCGTCGTGATCAGATAGGACCCGACCTAGATACTCCGCTTCTTGGATCATGGGGATTATGTGTGATGAGCAGAGGAATCGATCTAGGCGGACTCTGAGGTTATGCGGGATAGAGTGAAAGGAGTATAGTCTAGTGTTGGGGTATTTACTATGCCATGCATCTACCAAAGCCCAGTGATCAACCCAGGTGTTAAAGCGCCTTGTTTGTGCCATGGCTGGAGAAGCTGGGTCTGTTGGGTGTGATCTGTCCAGGGAGATGTCCTGCACGCAATTATAGTCTCCTCCTAACAACCAGGGCATCGTGGTATACAGGGCCAGAGCGTGGGATAGAGAGTCCCAATATTTCCCCTGTTCCGTGTTTGGCGCGTAGATACTGCCTAGTAGGATAGGTTGACCATCCAGTAGTCCCTCCAGGAGGGCAAAGCGACCCTCCGTATCTACCGTCCTGCACAGTTACTGGAACGGGACCCCCGGCCGAAGCCAGATGAGTGCACCCCGTGCAAACGCTGAGTATGTGGTTGCACAGAATGTGCCTCGCCAGCGCTTTCGTAATTTGTCGAGTTCTCCTGCCGTCAAATGCGTTTCTTGTAGCATCGCAATCTGCGCATTCTGCCGCTTTATGTAGAATTATACTGCATATCTCTTGCGAGCTGTGTGCATGACTCGCACATTAAGTGTGAGGATGTTAATATCACCTTTACGTGCCATGGGGAGTTTTGAATGTTATGGTCTGCGCGCAGCGGGGGGCGGGGGAAGGGTTGCTGTGTGTGCACCTCTCTTAGTTCGGCCTTGGTGCCGCATATCTCTCATCCATCCGTCTGGAAGCATTCATTCGGTGCATTGGTGGGTGGCAGATTGAGGGTTGTCAACTGGGGTGGGAGGTACTCCCAATACTTGGGACCTACCGCAACGGGCGGCACATCCAAACTTTGCATGTCACTAAAACTCTAATGTATTGTGGGCTCTGGTTGGCCATGCGCCTACGCTGGTCCCGCGAGTGGCATTTGCAGGATCTATGTATGCGGAGGGGCCTGACTGTTGCCTTTCATATACTGTGTATTGTGCAGATTCTTGAACATTACTATCTTGCAGTTATCAAATAAGTGATACATGTACATGTCTGCTAATAGGTACAGTTCATATTAGTGTGTCTGCTGGTTGCGGCGTCACCAGTGGTGGAGTCACCGAGCGCGTCCGGGATACGGCCCATTGCTACCACCTTCTTCTGATGTAGAGATGTGTGGGCCTCTGTCTTCATCCATTGCCATTGAAGCTGGCCCTAATTCTGCTGCTGCTTGTAGGGCTTTCCTGCGCCCTGCAATTATTTGTTCCAGGTCCAGTAATCCCGTGAGCTGGGTGCGGGTCATAGATTTGGAGCGCCTATGGTGCCTTTTGGTGCGGCGATGACTGTTCTTCGTCGCTTGAGATAGTTATTGTTTTTTAGGGTGATTTTGGCAGTTTTGATCCACCCTGTCATGAGCTGCCTCGGGGTCTGTGAAAAACGTGGAGGATCTTGAGTTGTGCTGGGAACAGCAGTGAATATTTGATTCCTTCTTGGCAAAGACGTCGCTTAACTTAAGGATCGTTGCCGTTGTACTGCTCGAGAGTAGTCTGGGAAGAGCATTATGTGTTTGTCTTCGACTCGGATGGGCCCGTGTTGTCTGGCGGCGCGGAGCACTGCGTCTCTGTCTCTGTAGTGGAGAAACTTCGCAAGGAATGGGCGTGGAGGAGATCCCGGGGGTGGTCGACGAGCCGGCACCCTGTGTGCCCTTTCTATTGAGAAGAAAGTGGTGAGGTCCGTAGCCGGTGTGAAGGAGCGAGTCCAGGTTTCCATGTAATCGATGGGATTTGTTCCCTCTATACCTTCTGGAAGGCCTAGGACGCGAATATTACATCTTCTCGAGCGTCCTTCAAGGTCATCTGCACGTTCCTTTAGGGTCACCACCCGGTCTAGCAGTGTCCGCAGCGTTTCTTGTTGCGTTTTGGCTAGTGGTTGTAGATTGGCGATCGTATTTTCTCCATCCGCTACTTTGTCCGCAAGTTTATGGCGATCATCGCGCAGCAAGTTAAGATCTGTAGCCAGGGTGCCGAATCTTTCTTCCATCAAGACCCTGGAGTGCTCAATGGCCTCCAAAACTTTGTCCAATTTTTCTGACATAGTTAGTGCGGGGGGTGACTCAGCGTCTCCTTGCTGCAGTTTGGCAGTTGTGGTGTTACTCTGTGTTGTAGTAGGCATCAGGGATCCAGCGTGAGAGCGAAGCTTCCCCATTTTGTGTTAGATTGGACACGTTCCTTTGCTTAAGGGTGGGCACGCCGTCTGGCTTGGTTCCAACTGGGCTTTTCCCCGCCGCTTGTGATTCAGTTGGGCCTTAGTGGCGGCGAGGCGGGAAAGTTGTATGTCGCAGTAGGGGTTTTCGTGTGCGGGCGTTACTGTGTGGGGCCACACCTTGATGTCGGTGCTGAGTGACGCACGCCTTTATGCAAGCTTATTCATGTGCAGGCCCCCATGTTGCATTGTATTCCCCTGTGGCGCTAGTTGTGTCTTTCAGTCCTCCATGGGCTGGGCGGGGAGGGCCGCGGACTCTCTCGTTGACCCACCACTGTGGGCTAACCACCCAGCTTGTTTCAGACGCAGGGCCCGGCTGTGTGTAAATCCGATTCCTGAGGGTCTGTCGTGACCTTCCGGGTCGTTAGGGCTCCATCCCTGAGATTGTGGGCCCTCATACAGTGGCTCCCAGGTGACTCCTGGGTCACAGCAACAAGATGAGCTGTTGTGTGAACTTTGTAGTGGCGCTCCCGGGCGTTCTCTTTCTGGTGCTTGCTTCGTCTTGTGCAGCCTATTTCTAAATTATGGCCTCAGGCTTGGACTAGTGTGTGGTGCGATGCAGTCGATGGTGGGAGGGGTGCTTCCCACATCCCTTCGTTTTTGCCTGCTGTTAATGTCTGCTACAGGCCGGGCGCCCCCCTCCCCACCGCTCACCTGATTTATCTCTCGCATGCGGTGGGCTGCTTGGAACCATGCGGCTGAGTTCTTCTTTCACCACACCCCCGGCTCCGGCCGAGGCTGAGCCCGCCGCTCCGCGGTGCTTGGGGCCAGAGTCAGCCACGTTCAACGTTGTTCCGCTGGCTGCTCACTCCGCATATGGGCCTCTGCGGTCACCCCCACAACCGTGTTATCGCTCCAGCAGGCTTCTTCCTGGTGTCGTGGCCAGGTACATCCGATGAGGCCTCCACCGCGCAGTCAGCAATCCCTTCTTTTACCTTCGGGCGCCACCATATTGAATCCGCCTCTCTGGTGGGAGAGGCCTCGTAACGCACGGCTCCAGGACTTTGGGCCAGCAGACCGGGACGCCGTCGTCTCCGCTACAGCACCGGGTCTGATAGTGCCATTTTGAGGCCCCTCCAGCGCGGATTATGGGCGAGGCTCGAGCCGACTCGCGGTGCCTCAGTCAGACATGTCCGCCATCTTGGCTGGCTTGGCTACGCCCCCACACATTCTTTTATAGGCAACCAGTGCAGTTCCTTTAGGCCTGGCTGAATATGGGCTCTCTTGGGAAGGCATAGTAGAAGCCTGCCAGCAGCATTCTGAATCAGCTGTAATCTCCTCGGGAGGTAGGCCCCAGTACAGAGAGTTTGCATAATCCAGCCTTGAGGTGATCAAGGCCTGGATCACTGTTTTCTGCTGCGGGAGGAGAAGTTGGAGAAACTTTAACATTTTTAGCAGGCCAAAGCAGGTGCCTACTACCCCCGCCCCACATGGGGGGGAGGGGGGGGGCAAAAGAAGCAGTAGTATTGAATTTTACCCCAAGATTGCTCGCTACCATGGTAGGTAAAGGTGGCGGGGGACATCCTTGGGCCAATGGTCATTTTCCCAGCTGGGCGTGGGGACCCCAAAGAGCAGAATTTCTGTCTTGTTAGTATTACATTGGAGGCCACTATCGCGCATCCACTGAAACACAGACGTCAATCAGGTCTGGAAGTTACACAGTGCATTAGGTGAATTTTTATCAAAGGTGTAGAGCAGTTGCGTTTCATCTGCATAAGATATTGTCTGTACTCCAAAGGATTCCATTATGGTTCCAAAGGGGTCATATCCACATTGAAAACAATGTGGGACTTAGTGAAGACCCCCTGAGGGACCTCATAACCCAATGTTTTAGAATCAGAGGCAAATGGGACCATCCAGACTGACTGGGACCTGTCAGTCAAAAAGGAACGGAACCATGCCAAAGCAGAACCACAGACACCTATGGCTTCGAGGTGCTGAAGGAGTGTCGAATGTGAGACCGGGTCAAAAGCCGCGAATAGATCAAGGAGGATCAGTGCCACCTGCTTCCCTTGATCTACAGCTAGCCTAATTGTATCTGAGACTTCTAACAGTGTGGTCTCAGTGCTGAAACCCGGGGGAAGCCCCACTGGGTAGGGTGAAGAGGCGCATTTTGTTCTCAAAAAGCAGAGAGCTGTTTGTTTATGAGCTTCTCTAAAATCTTGGTAAAGGATGGCAGCAGAGAAATGGGACAGAAATTGGCAAAATTGGTCTTGTCTGTTGAGGGTTTGTTTAAAAGAGGAATCAACTTGGCTTGCCTCCAACCACTGGGCACTGTGGCCAAACGAATTGACTGATTTAGAAGCTGGTTTAGAACAGCGTTGATGGCTGTACAATTGGTGACAAGAATGTGAGGAGGACATGGGTCATCTGGCTACCCTGATTTGTAGGCCCTCAAGGCCTGAGAGGACTCCTCAAGTGAAATCAAGGCAAATTCCTATAGCAATTGGCCACAAGAGGGCACTATTACTACCTGCAGTGCAGTGTGGTCACTGATCCACATAGAGGCGGCGCCCGTGAGATATAAAGCATCCACGATGGTTTGGATTTTAGTGTCAAAGTAGTTGGAAAATTGGGTACATAAATTAAGAGAAGATTTTAAGGCTGAAGCAAGGCTTTTGGGTGCATAAACTTTTTGACGATTTTAAATATCTCCCCGGCCTTGTTTTGAGACATGTCAATCTGATCTGTAAAAAGTCAGACTGAGCTTTCTTAATTGCACGATGGTAGATATTTAGAGCCGTCTTGTAGAGCGCTTTAATGACAAAGCGCTCTACAATCAGTTTCCATTTTCTTACAGTGCTTACAAAGCACTTTAAGCTCCTCGCTAACCCAAGGGGTTGACTATCTTTTTCCTGAGGTATGATGTGGTTAGCCACCTGTGTAAGCCTGGAGTCAACAGACTGACATCGACCTCCATGTCCACCTTCATAGATGGAGAGTGCTTGCTCAAGGCAAGACTAAACTCCGTATAAGAGACAGTGGCCCAATTATGATGCAGTAGAGAACAGCGAAACCCGCATCCGTGAGGGCCGAGGTCCAGTGACCAGTGGAAGTGAATGAGAGCATGGTCGGACGAAATCTGGGGACTAATGTTGAGTACCGAAACTTTAGTGTTAAAAAAAATGGTGTCTATGGAGTGACCCGTGATGTGAGTGGACTGAGTCAGAAACTGTGACATATTTCAAGATGACATATACTCCAAAAGAAGTTGACCATGCGGGTCAGAAGATGCATCCACATCTATATATTGAGGTGCCCAAGAACCAAGAAATTCAAGTATTTCAACACACACTTCGAAAAGAACTCGTCCATGGAAGACAGAAACCCCCCTGCATGCCCAGGGGAGCAATAGATCAGCATGCCAGCCAGGATTTTATTAGTAGACAATGAAATGCAAAAGTCCATAGACTCATAGACATTGCTGACTTCTCATCAGTCTCACCAGCTGTTTCATCGCTCCTTATCACGTTTGACTCCACCGACACCCGATGTGGGACAGCTTATGCACAGCTCCTGGTCTTTCTCAGCATTGCCTGGACCTCTTAGCTGCAGCGACAAGGTCACCGTCTTCACTCCTGAACCTCCCGACATCGGTGGGCATTGTGCTTCCGTGCATCCTGGTCACTTCCAAGTGGCATACACTCTGTCCCCTCTGCATGCAGGTTCTCCTCTTCAAGAATCTACTCTTGGATTCCACCAGACTCCTTCACAGGCTTCTCAAGAGGCATCTTCTTCGAAGTCTTCCATTGTCGTCTACGGTAGGTTCCGACGTCACTTGACCCCTATGCACCCGGCTTCCCTGGTGCAGGTAACCTGGTTCCTGGGGCATCCACGGGTGGGGTGGTTCTACAACCTCCCGTCTTCCAAAGGGTTTCTTCGGGGTTCTCTGGAAAGGGTCCTTCTTCTTTAAAACTGCAACCGCTACTTCTCTATTGACTTCCATTGGGCATGCAGCTGTGTTTCCACTCTGCACACAGCCTCCATGGGGTTCCTGGGTACTTACCGTGGGTGGTTTCTTGTGTCCCAAGCTCCTCTGAGTCTTCTGGTCCAAGTCCCCTTCTTCTTTGCAGTTCGCATTCCACTTTCTTAGTTTATCGCTTGGTCTCCCCCTAAAGACAGGTGTATATTTGTGCTACTTACTTCTTTATTTTGAAGTATTCTTGTGTGTATTGTTGATATCTCCGGGTAGGAGATATACCAATGTGTTAGTGACTGTGTTGTGTAATGAATAGACTTATTTTTATGAAACACTGTGTGGTTCTTTTGCATCTAATCTAGACTGTCGATTAAAAGTGGTAAAACAAGCTGCTTTACATTTTTTCAAGATAAGCCTGAAGGCTGCTCTCCACAGCTACCACTTTGAGACCTTTCTATGGTTATCATAGACCACTAAAATCACCATGAGGGTTGCCTGGATTAGTGCAAGGTGCATCACTCCTGAGAGTGTGCACCATATACTAAGCCAGCCTCCTACAACCACCAACACCAGTTCTCCATTATACTTCTCCAACCAGGGCACAAGTCCTAAAACAAGCATTTACAATGCAATAGGTCTCGCAATGACATTATTTTGAGCTTATTGGCATTGTAAATGTCATTGTTTTTTTTTCCCTTCGTGAAGCATTAATCAAATGGTGTAATGCAAAATGGCAATAGCTCACTTTGTTGTAACTGCGAACTCTATTGCATTGCATTTGTACTAGTGTGAGTTTTGTATTGTAAATGATACTGGCTTTTATTAATGTGATATTTTTTTATCACATTAATCTAATGCATTAAAAATGTTAATACCCACTCATTTTGGAATAAGGACTCTGAGTGGATATTACATATACCCATTTATTGTTACTATGACTGCAGTTACAGGTGTGAGATCACCATCACTGCAGATATAGGTGTGATATCACTATCACTGCATATATAGGTGTGAGATCAGTATTCCTGCAGATATAGGTGTGTGATCATTATTTGTTTAGATAGGTGTGAGATTACTATCACTGCAGATCGAGGTGTGAGATCACCATTATTGCAGTTATAGGTGTGAGATTACTGTCACAGGCATATCGCTGGAGTGGGTCTAGCCAGTGAGTGGATCAGGCATCTCTCTGGAGCACAGGGGTTAAGGACAGGAATGCACTGTATTTCATATATACGGTGCATTTTTGCCCTTTCACATTGGTTTGGGCACCACAGCAAGAAGCCTTGTAACACTGCCTTAGCCACTTTCCCATAAACGAGGCCCTAAATGTGTTTCGGAAGTTGCGGTCTCTAATCATTTCCATTGAACTAACACGCCCGAAAACACTGATTTGTTAAAGAAAAGCCCAGGACCGGAGCATTGGTTCTTTGCTGACATGGAATCATCTGCTAACCTTTTACGCTGCACATCTGTTTACTCCTCCCTCGGGGGGGATGCCGGCGTTAAAATTAGCACATGGCGCCTCTATGAACCAACGTGTTGCATGATGTCTTCTTCAACGACAAACACCGAAGCAAGGTCAGCTGTGTTAAAACTACGAAACTAAAAGATGCGACAGCCTAATGTAAACACCGACTTTTACATGATGTTTTAGAAGCTATTATCTTATTTTGTTTCATCTGTTTACAAATGCAGCCCTGACACCGTCTAGAAGCTGCAGCCCAGGGCGTGTAATATAATATCTGAGCGCCTGAAGGGAAAGCTGCAGAGTCGAGTGCATGCACTGTCTGCAGGAGAGAAAAAAATAACAGTTCGACTTCCGTTAGGTCCGTGCAGAGTGATGAAATGTGAGAAACCTGGCTCTCCCCAAAAATCTCAGGTTCCAAAAACAACTGGAATGATCAAGAAAGGCGGCCTGGGGTTGGCAGGGCGTCCGCTGCTTGGCCGGGATAAGAGGCAGGGAAGCTGGACCAGCAGAAGGGGGCTGCAGGCGGCCGGGAGTGGGCGTGAAACCCTGGAGCGAAGCGCATCAAGAGACAGGAGCTACCCCGGCCGAGGGTAGGTGAACGATGCTGTTAAGCCCGTGCGTACGGAGACTCTGCCCCACAGTAGTAACACGGCCAGCGTGTGCGCGCGAGTCTGGCATACACGCCGGACCAGCTGTGTGATTTGCGTCTTGCTGCTCAGTGCATGAAATTGTGAGGAATGTGGCAGAGTGGGTGGCGTTGCTTCTGCCTGAAACTTACAACGGGGAAAAACATTAGCACAAATTATAGCACGCGTATTTGCACAAACAACTGTTATTTTCTTATTTTGATCTGCTTTGTGCGGGCAAAGGCAATAAACGTTCCATCAAAAATCTCTCGCTGCAGAGTGATTAATGGCTGCAGCATTGGAAGTGAGGAAAGTGCGGCAAACCCGAAGCAACCAGATCATAATTGAGTTAGCCATCACAGCTCGTGTCTTATTTATTTCTGTTTATTACTCCCACTGCGCATTGGGGAGCTGCGTTTTATGGGCAGGCGAAGGCTGGAAAATAGCCAGGCAGGGAAAATGTAACGTTAATGGTTTGAGAAACCGCCGTTTCCAGTGGCAGCCCGGCATTTTATAGAGACGCAGATTACTCCAGGGTTGATCAATGTTTTCATTGTTTTTCTCCTCTGCGAGCTTAATGAGCGGGGCAGTTTAAAGGGACAGGCACCAGTGTGCCATATGTGCACGTACTATGGGAAACGTGTGACAAAACGTTTCAGACACTATTTACATGTGAGGACGACAGAGAGGCGCACCAAATAAAATGTATACCATATTTATTCGAAGACAGCCTGCTTGCGGGAGAGCTGTCATTGCACGGTTTTTTAGAGCGCCACATTCTTTCAGAGGGTGCCAGGTAACTTGTCTACGTTTCCTGACATCTGCGCTGACATTGTCCAGAGGCTTCACCTCCCCTCTTTTGCTGGCCGCATCTTCAGAAGGTTGATTTCAGGAACACAACAAGCGCTCGCCATTGCGGGAAGGCAGCCGCTTGTTTATATTTGCATCGCGCTTTCACTTTCACTTTAAGTGAAAGCGCGATGCAAAGATAAACACGCGGCTGATGTTGAGATAAGAAGTGGCCAAGGAGCAGGAAACGTAAGCAAATTGAAAACAGATGGCCCCCATAAAGATAAGAAATTGCTTCGCGACAGCATCAAAGCAGACGAGCCAGTCCGGATGGGCCGGAGGAAAGGGAGAAAGGGCAGTGGCGAAAAAGCATCCTTTTCAATGGGAAGCCAGCGTTTAGCATAAACGCTGACGCGACCCAATGAAAATGATGGGCGGGGCTTCAAGTCCCCTTCTGAAATCTACTCTCACTATAGGTCTCGCTGAGCGAGCAGCGCATGCGCTGCAACGCTAGGCGAGACCTAAAAAAGAAGTGGGGCACTAACTAAGTTAGGCAGTATGTAAATGACATCACAGCGCGTGACATCGCACGTGACATCACACCCCATGACCTCACAGGAAGTGATATCACAAAAAATGACATCAGATTCTAAAACCTCACATATGTTAAGCAGGTGTATCATAAGTACATTTGAGCGCATTACAATATTTAACAAATTAGATTTTGCGTCATAGTTGTGCCAAAAAAGTGATGCAACCCCAGCGCAGGATCTGGGCCTCCACTTATACATTTATTTATTAAAACTGTGCCAGAACGAAATTGGCAACAAGGAGAAACATGACAGTATATCTATTCTGTTTAATTGGTTTCAAAGTCTGCATTTTAAAATATCTTATGGGGTAAAGGCACCTGCTGCATAGATCTTTATGCACTCAGTAAATCTCAGGAAATAATAATGGTAAGATAACTCCGGAGGTTTATGCTCTTGCTGGAGAGACTGGTGTTTTGTCTAGTCCTGTCGTGTGGTTTGTGGACTCGTGTGATTTGCATTACTAAGTTAGCTTAGGCCTGGCTGCCATGATGCCTCTTTGCGCACGTTACTTTGTGCCACCCAGCCTCTGCTATTTTGGGACTATCTGCCTTTCACATTCTTCCTTGTTGCTTTTGGGTTGCGTCTGAACATTGTGTACAAGGTCGGAAAACAATGTGCCTTGTTCTTGCTGATCTGGTCAGACCCTCGTAATTAGACATAACACTGAATGCCACTGCACTGAAGGAATTCGCGTGCCTTTAATATTGTGATTTTCACTGTTGGAGACACTTCGGAGAAAAACCTTTCCAGAGAGAAGAGCTGTGCTTGTCTGATGATGTAAACCATTGCATCTAGATATTGAGGTATGGGGGTCTGCCAGCCAAAGCCCAGAGGTCTTCTATTTTTCTAATAAACTAGATACTAGCACGGGGAGGGTGGTGTACTCATTTAGCTATATATATATTGACAGCTTTATGAAATGCTTTCCCCGTTTATATTCTATGGAATTGTAACTATGCTTATTGTTTTATTCTTCTGCATTATGCTGTTAGTACTGACACGTGTACTGTACCTTAGAGCACGTTAGTTAAAATAAACATTTTAAACTATACAGTGTCTCTTATTACGCACGTTGTGGACAAGTATGAGTGAGTAATGAAAGGGTGTCCTTGCTTCTGCGAGTCCTGAGAGAGAGATACCGTGTTCTGGGTTGTCTAATAATTAGCAGCATTGTTGCTAAGGAGACGCTAAAGCTAGTCGGATTGGGGTGTTAGGTGCTAAGGTATATGGTAGGCTCACCACTATATTCCGAGGTCCTATTATCCTGTGCATAGCTCTGTGTATGTGCAGAATCCCTACAACATGGCGCAACCAACGAGGGGGCTGCTTATCTGCGAGACGCTTGAGTAGTACTTGTGCTTGTCCACAACTCCCTTCACAAACGCTTCCGGAAGCGTGTGTGACGGTGATACCTCCTATATTGACGTTTTTATAGGTTCTTTCAAGCTTGAAGTTAGTAAAAGGTTTCTTAAAAAATACCCTCTATTGTGCTGCCTCACATATTCGGTTGTCGAAAACTTTTAGCCTTATAATGGCTGTACAAATTGCGGCACATAGTCGCGCTGCGCTCCGAGCTCACTTAACAGTGTATGGTGTGCCAGACGCAGGTGTCGATCTGATCTTTGTGGTACAAGCAGATCCAGCTTACCACTTTGAGGTGTTTTACTCTTGGGTCACTTTTCCTGCGGTCGATGGGGCTGATAATTTGTTCCATGAATATGAAGCCACCGTTGTTCCTAATAACTATAGACCGTATAGGAATCTTGAAGTACCTCTCACGGCGTGGCAACACCGTGTTTGGTTTGATGGCGTCCTCCCCCAACCGGTTACCGCGGTTCGTTTAGGCCCCTTATCAATTGATGGGGCCACTTGGCCTGTCTTGGCCGGGTATACTCCACATCCGCGTTATATGACAGTGGCAGTCGCTGAACTGCGTCATATGCATTCGTCTTTAATTAATACGAGTGCACAGAGCTTTAGTACAATATGTTACAGGCAACATCCAGGCAGCCCCGCCTGGAGTTGCAGCCCATCCAGCTGGAGCAGGCGGTGTTACTATAAGTCCTGTCATTGTTAATTCGGTGATGGGCAAGCGCCCACAAAATAAGGACGATTTACCTTATTGGCTTGCAGAGAAATTTGACCAGCTGGAGGCAGTTTTTCCAAATACTACTCCTGTGGATAAACACAGGATTTTGACGATTAGTTTGCCAAAAGACTTAGTACCCGAGTTGACTGCATGCAACAACTGGGGTAGGGTATTCGCTGCAGTATATGCGAAGTGTTTCGGCACTCCTTCCATGACGGTTCTCCCCGCTGTTATTAAACGAGTACAGGATGAACATGGCCCTGAAGCGGCTGTGGAATTAGGGATGAGACTGGTGGGAGTGTTCGACGTAGTAGCTGAGTTGATCCTTGCGAATGTCAAGGGCGATGCAGTTAACTTTCAAGTAGCTAATGCTTTGGCTTTGGTCCCAGAATTGGACAGGCCGCGCGAGTTACCAAAAATTATTGCCCAGGCTTACAAAACAATTGGCCGAAATAGCCTGGGAGTTAAGCCTTTTGCTAAAACGCAAACTCAATCGCAACAACAACCGAAAACTCAGTCTGAGAAAGATGAGAAACCAGTTTTTACTAAAAAGAGCTGGAGGGTGAAAAAACAAGGTAAGCAACAGACGAAGTCGGGGTCGCGAGGCGCATCCCCGGTTTCTGTTTCTTCTGAACGCACATATGATTTGCGTGATAGGGCGAGAATTAAGTCTCCAGAGAGATTTCACGTCCCTGATTCGCGTTCTCCTCGTTCTTTACAGGAACCGACGCCTTCGCAGGCTGGTGGAGGAGATCGCCAGGATAGAGGAAGGGGCCGAGAGGCTCCACAGGGGCGAGACCAACCTCGACAACAGGTCAGAGGGAAATCAGAAGAATTTCAACGTCCTCGCCCACAATTTCAGAAGAAAAAAGTTGCCGCTGTAACAGCAAAATATGCCACAGACGGTGAGAACGAGACTCCTGAATTGGACGTGGGCAGTGACGCTCCTAGACAGCGCCGCGGAAGTTACCATAGTGCGAGAGGCACTACGTCCTCATGTGGAGGCGACAGCAACTGAAACATTCGTTACTGTCGAGACAGCAGACACCCGAGTGGCACCACCTGACAGACTATTTAATATTGTCATTCAAATTGAAGGTGATATACAGCGTGTTATTAAAGGGATTTTTGGGAAAATCTGACCTCTTCATATGACATTTTGTTAGCAGAGGCGGATTGGCCGCCCCATTCGTACTTGCTGCTCGTAGAGGGAAGGATGTAATCCTTCCGAGCTTTTCTCGACATGTCCCTAAGGATAAAGCGGGGGCTCTAGCAGCCGCATGGGCTGTGTCCCTGGCTCCAGCGTTATACCGCAACCATGTGGGCTGGGATGAAGAATCACCACCCCATGAAATACCTTTGCGGTCGCTGCCACAGCCACAGCCACAGCCCCAATATCCCATTAAACGGGATGCAAAAGGCCCCGTTTCCGAAATTCTGACTCAATTAGAATATCAGGGAGTCATTGAAACATGCATATCACCAATGAATAATCCCCTTTTCGTGGTTTCTAAACCCGATGGATCGTACCGCTTAGTTTTAGATTACCGGCATTTGAACTCTCATTGTCGAACCTTTGCGGTGCAAAATACACATAGTTCTGCGCTAGTAGACAGTCTTGTTCGTAAGAAATATAAAACTACACTTGACCTATCCAATGGATTCTACACGCACAACTTGGCCTCGGAGAGTAGCCAATGGAGCGCTTTTACATCCGGTGGCAAATTATTCAAATTCCGGCGTTTACCTATGGGCTACAAAAACAGTCCAGGTGTATTCGCTGCACGTGTCGTCTCTTTGTTGGACGGCATAGACCCAGATGCATGTTCGTACGTCGACGATATCTACCTGACAGACGACAAATTATTCCAGCATCTTTCACGAGTGGACCGCATTATTCTCGAATTTGCGGTTTTAGGTTACAAGTTTAACTTTGCCAAATCTCATATTGCTGAATTTACCGTTTTGTTTTTGGGCTATGAGCTCAACAATGAAGGTAAGGGCTTAGCCCCCATTTCTTGGAGAAATGCGCACTTTTGTGCCCTCCAACCAATCTGAAGAAGCTTCAGTCTTTGCTGGGTTTTCTGAACTTCGGGCGTACTTACATTCCCGAATATGCACAGCGTATCAAGCCTCTTTATGCTTTGATACAACCTAACTTTTCGAAGTCTTGCTGGCTTCCTGAGCATAACTCAATACTGCAGTCCTTGCAGTCTGATCTACTTGAATCTAAATTCTTGTTGACTCGTGACAACCACACAAACCTGGTGATTAGAATCATTCCAGGGGCAGTGGGTTTCACGTACTTAACCTTTAACGAAGGTGACACAGTACCGATTGCATACAAGTCACATCTATACACCTCTGCAGAAATGCGGTTTTCCTCTGTGGAGAAAGTTTTGACTGCGGTGCAAATGGCGATTCTAAAGGAACGCGCACTGGCACAGGGAAAACGCATTTTGGTGGTAACACCCTATCCTGCCCTTGAGGCAGTGACGAAAGCAAGTGTTCCAAACTCTAAAGCTTTGCACCCCCGTTGGATACAATGGGCAACATCTTTGACATCTCCGGATGTCACCTTTATCTTTGATTCTTCGCTACAGACACAGGAGTTTTTGCAGTATGAATTCGTTCATCCTCCTCCTCTGTCTTTGCTACCGCTTGAGGATTACGAATGTATAATCTATACCGATGGTTCGGCACAGCCGGCCACGGGTTCCAAGCATGCTTATTCAGCGGCGTGTGCTATTGTTGCAGGTTCTTTTGTGAACGGAACGTTCAAATCAACTGTGGTGCACACTCAAGCACTGGGTGACAGTACTGCACAATTGGCCGAGCTGCGTGCATTGGTGCTAGCACTTGAGTTTGCAAATCCAGATGTGACTACTCTTATTGTATGTGATTCTTACTACTGTGTTCAGTCTTATAATGACAATCTATTCTTTTGGTCACAAAATGACTATAGAGATGCAAAAGGCAGCACAATCAAGCATAAAACGCTTTGGGTTCGAGTGGCAGATTTACAACAACGTCTGCCTCTCACACAGGTTGTACACACTCTTGGCCACCAGCGTGTGGGCGCACATGCTGTTGGTAACGGTTTGGCAGATGAAGCTGCCAAATCCGCAGTCGCCACGTGTTCAGTCGCAGCAGTTACCAGATCCATGTCTAAAATAGACACTGATATTCTAGCAGCTATTGCTGCAACAAAAGAGGGTGCTAATTACCCTAGGGGTTTCCCTTCTAAATACTTTTATCAATTAGGTCCCGAACAGGCTCCTTATGTTAAAATACCGGACGTTGGTGATCGGCTGATTCCCAACGCGGACTGCAGACTTTCCTTGATTACGGCAGCGCACGAAGGCATGGCGTCAGCTCATGCTGGAGTGTCTGCGACGGTTTCCATCTTGCAGCAGCGTTACTGGTGGCGTGGATTATATAAACAAACCCGTACTTATGTGCTTTCCTGTGACGTTTGTCAGCAGATTAAGCCTTCTACGGTTACACGACCACCACAGAAACCGCTCTGCATTGCAAACAGACCTTTTGGGTGTGTTTACCTGGATCACTGCGGTCCCTTTTCCTCTGACACTGCATATAAGTACATCTTAGTAGCAGTGGACTCGTGCACACGGTTCCTCTGGGTCTGGCCACAACGGAGTGCTGACGCTCGAAATGTCATCAGGGATTTGCGTGTCTTTGTGGGAATTTTCGCATGTGGCACCTTCCATTCTGACCAAGGTCCAGCGTTCGCCTCTAAGGCTTACAAGGACGCAATGGGTTCACTGGGGGTGCGGGTGAAATTTTCATCTCCATATAGACCTGAGGGTAATTCAATTGTGGAGAGAATGAACCGTGATTTAAAGCAATCCTTGACAGCTAGAGTCTTAGGTACTGGCAGGAACTGGCTGGCCCACTTGTATACCGTACAACGTGCACTTAATAATCTCCCTAGAAGACCTCTGGGTGGGCGGACCCCATACGAAATGCTCTTTGGCATAAGAATGTTTGTGCCTGACCTTGATGGTCTAGACATGGCGGCGCAATCCGCCATCTTTGATGTAGATAATCATTCTACTATGTTACAGGACTTACAAGAAGCCCGAGACAAACTTGCAATTGCACAGACACCTTCAGCCACAGACACTGCGCTGCAGATTCCGGTTGCCGGCTGGCTTCCGAAGATTGGAGAACTGGTTCGAGAGAAGGTGGAGAACAAAAAAGAATTCGGCCCCTCTTATCGTGCACCGGTTCCAGTCCTTGGCTTGAAGGGAACTCGTACAGTCATCTTACCACCGCTTTCTGGTCGCAAGGAGAACAGATACATCTCAATAGAAAATGTCAAGCTACAACATCTGGCCGATCCTGAATAGTGTTACACCAGCGGTCTCTTGTCCTGTCATTTGCCGGACGAATGTTCTTGGCCCTTCTGCCCGAACGGTCACTGATGTTGCTTTTGAGATGGTAGATTTGCCTGATCCCCTGCAAGACTGCTCAGTTTCCCCCTGCAATGAGGAGACCGAGTATACTTACCCCGACACCGAGTCCGTGGCTCATTTGCAAACAACGCCACTAAGCCCAACACGTTATTCTTTTGACTCGGATTCTTCTTCATCACTTGTCCCCTCCAAATTCAGTATTTTTGTATCATGGTTTAGAGACAATTTTTGATCCCCCCATGGACATACATCTGGTTGGTACTTTTCTTGATTTTTTTGTTCATGTCCATTGGCTTTGTCACCGTATTTTTTCTGCTCATCAATGGACACTATTTGCCAGAACGCTCTGCTGTGAACTATGTCGCTGGAACTTTGGCTCCGCATTCTTCCTCTCACATCATGAAGCGTGACCACACATTTGTGAACATTTCAGCTTTCCCAGTGGCTGATGGCATCGTATGGGATGCTGTAGATTTCCAAATTCATGGACCAACCGAAATTATTAATGTACCAAATGTCCTTCGTGTTTCAATGGGTGATATTGTAAAAAGTAATATTCATTCTGACGATTGGGATTTGCATGCCGTTGAATCGTTGTTTACTGATTTGAAATATTATGCTGCTTTTAATGCCGAAGATTTGTACATGAATTCTGCAAATTATGCCGAATTATATTGTTACCAACATTGGGGCAACCATTTTCTACACAAGCCAAGTACCCTTCAGGGTCCTTTTAATTACACTCAGTGGGAACATTGTCCTACCCCTTTGCCAGGTAGCTCCCAAACTCTTCGAAATAAGTTTACTTATTTTACAGATTATAATAGATCTAATCCTGGTTCCTATTATTTTAAATTGAACTCCTCATCTACTCAGAAAATCATGTTGACCCACACCAAATTGCTGTATTCGGGTTCCTTTTTGAACGCCTTAGCCGTGGGTGGATATGACTATTGGCGGGACACCATTGACTTAAAATCTATTTGGGGTTCAAAAGCATGGCAGGTGCAGGGAATAGAAGCCTTGCACCGTGCTTGCCTCATCCCGGTCCAAATTTTGTTTTTAAATCGCTCCATATTTCAGACAACATGTTAAATGCCCCGTCCATTCCTGTATTATCTTCCACTCCCAATGAAAGCTTGTACTTTAACATGTCCCTTACAGATTTGCAGGTATTATTTCAGAATAATTCTTTTAATGTTTCTGAGATTGTTCAATCCCCCTGGTTGTCGTGGCCCATAACGTCTAATGCTTGCCAACTGCGTTTTCATGACACGGATCCTGGCTATAAACAGGATAGGCCGGACCCCAGGTTTTCTGATTCACGTACTGTTACAACATATTCTGTTGGTAAATTATGTAAGCAGTGGTTGCAGCACTCTTCTTTAGATTCTGTTAAACAACATTTAACGCTCCTATCAGGCAACATTGATCTGTCCGACTTTGTCCTGGGGCCTCGTGGTCCTCGACCTAAGAGATTTATTTATGAAACTTATAATGAACTCTGGAAGCTTTCGCAAATTGAAGCTGCTTCCCGTCTCCGGGAAATCGATCGAGCTAATTTAGAAAAGGCGCTTACTGTTGTTGACAATAGTATAAATACCCTGTCTTCCCGCATTTACACATTAGAGAATATTATTTCCTCTGTTGTTGATATTGTACAAGATGATGTTTCTGTGTTGTATCATGGGCAAAATCAATTGCGTTCGGTAATGCAGTTTGCATGGACTTTGCAAACGCTTAAAATGGGGAAGGTTCCTTGGCATTTTTTGAACACGTCTGCCTTATTCCTGCCTTTTAATTTAACTGAGAAACAGCAGTTCATGTCCATGAAAGATTCAGCATACACTCTGTTACATATTGAAAAGATAGAGCCTTTACCGTTCTCTGTGGCGGAACTAGATTCTGCTGTGTGGCTAGTACACGGGGTCATCGCTTTACCTTTTCCTTTGTTTGAATTCAATTCATGCATGAAACATTATCCTGTTGGCCGCTTTCAGCCTTTAGGCAGTGCTTTCCTGCATGAGCTTTGGTCTCTGCCTTTCGTTTATAAATGCCTTAAGGTCGAGAGGGAGGTTTTTCTCACGGGGGAGTTGTGTGATTCGACCGTGGGTCATTCTCTTGTTTGTAAACACATTACATTGCACGGAGCTTGTAACGTTTCGGCTCCGAATCTTGCTTGTGTTTTGAAAGGCATTCCTGCTCCTGCTATTTCTCCTACTTTCACTGTGCTTGCTAATGGTAGCTATCTTCTTCTGAATAATCAGGATTGCTGTGGCATGCTGGCCGGCATACCCTATATTGTAACAGTTTCTCACAGGGTTGTCTGCTGCAAAAATGTGCTTTTTCCTCCCCCACACGGCATCGTAGATAGTTCCATTTGGCCTTCCATTCCGACTTTGAAAGCAGATTTCAATAAATTGAGCAGAATAAAGGCGCTATTATTGAATCAGGAGGTTATGCTCACATCCGCCCGGGAGACGTACATGCTCCAGGTGGCGAGTACCCACAGTGAATTTCAGGCACTTCTTAACACAAACCTCCCACAACATTTCGGAGAATTAATTCACCGTGTTTTTAATGCTTCACGCACCGAAGGCCTTGTGCACTTTTTTAAAGTTGTGGGCTCTGGCCTTGTAACCTCTTTTCAAACTATCTTTGGTGTAATACCCGCTTTTATTCATTCCATTTTTTCCAGCGTCTTTGGTGGCTTTCCATTGATCATCGCCTTAGCGGCTGGTGTTTTGCTTTTGGTCTGTGTGCTACGCAATGGCTGCACTTCCTGGGGCCCTCCTCGACCACGGTCGACTCCTGACGTTCCGTGAGCGCATCCTCGAAGCCTTCGGTGTCCTGCCCTTGGCGACTCTTGGTGTGTCATATAGACTTTCTTTTCGCTTTGCGTATTTCACTTGCGTGCAACCTGTGATGTCTTGCATCCGCTGTCCTTTCTCATGGACCTTGGATTACTGCCTCTCCAATACGTCTCTGTCTCGCCCGGATTTTGTCCAGTTGGTGGGTCCCTTAGAGGCCCATGAGCATGACTGTTCCGGTCCTGGCTATATGGCGCGTGGGGCTGCACTTGGAATTTTGGCACAATGGGATGTCTGGGCGGCTGCTCAGACTCTCCTGCAACATAGTTATATTGAGCATCACGCAAGTTGTCCCGCATTGCTTTTCGCTGCTCCCTCTTACGAGGAACATGAATGCAGTTTTGATTTGCTGACCTGGATGGCATCGCTTTTTTCTGACGACTCCAACGATGTCCTATTGGAAGGTGTGGCGTTTTTCTGCACATATACTTTTTTGGATTAGGGGATCTCCGCTTTCGGAGTCCTCGCTCCCTGGGCCTTTCTGGCTCTGTTTTTGTTTTTTTTATTCCTTGACTTTCGTTTACACCACTTCAGTCACGGACGTTACAATTCTGCTCCATCTATTGGAACTGTGTCATTGTCCTATGTCTTCACCGATGGACTGACCAGGGTAGGGTGTCGTGTGGTTTGTGGACTCGTGTGATTTGCATTACTAAGTTAGCTTAGGCCTGGCTGCCATGATGCCTCTTTGCGCACGTTACTTTGTGCCCCCCAGCCTCTGCTATTTTGGGACTATCTGCCTTTCACATTCTTCCTTGTTGCTTTTGGGTTGCGTCTGAACATTGTGTACAAGGTCGGAAAACAATGTGCCTTGTTCTTGCTGATCTGGTCAGACCCTCGTAATTAGACATAACACTGAATGCCACTGCACTGAAGGAATTCGGGTGCCTTTAATACTGTGATTTTCACTGTTGGAGACACTTCGGAGAAAAACCTTCCCAGAGAGAAGAGCTGTGCTTGTCTGATGATGTAAACCATTGCATCTAGATATTGAGGTATGGGGGTCTGCCAGCCAAAGCCCAGAGGTCTTCTATTTTTCTAATAAACTAGATACTAGCACGGGGAGGGTGGTGTACTCATTTAGCTATATATATATTGACAGCTTTATGAAATGCTTTCCCCGTTTATATTCTATGGAATTGTAACTATGCTTATTGTTTTATTCTTATGCATTATGCTGTTAGTACTGACACGTGTACTGTACCTTAGAGCACGTTAGTTAAAATAAACATTTTAAACTATACAGTGTCTCTTATTACGCCCGTTGTGGACAAGTAAGAGTGAGTAATGAAAGGGTGTCCTTGCTTCTGCGAGTCCTGAGAGAGAGATACCGTGTTCTGGGTTGTCTTATAATTAGCAGCATTGTTGCTAAGGAGACGCTAAAGCTAGTCGGATTGGGGTGTTAGGTGCTAAGGTATATGGTAGGCTCACCACTATATTCCGAGGTCCTATTATCCTGTGCATAGCTCTGTGTATGTGCAGAATCCCTACAACAGTTTTTAATCAAAGTAGCATAGAGGGCTAATATGTCTCCTGCAAAGCACATCATGTGACACACAGATGACAGATTTTTATCTTATGTAGATTGGTAAGTGGGTTATTGCTTTTAACAGAGAGATCCTTTAGTTACTTGCAGTTCATAAATTGTAATCCTTCTACTATTGCACAGTGAACTATGGAGGAAAGGACCTGGGACTCCGACACGTTGTAACCCTCACAATCTTATGTAACACATCCTGTACATTGATTTACACACATATGATTTATTGTAAATGTATAATGTGTATGAGTGATGTTAAGCACTCCGACACCTTGGATTGGGTTGAGTAGCGCTGTAAAAGAAATAAGACAAAATAGTGTTATTTAAATAATTTGTATAAATACATCTGACACAACCCAATGCAAGATGTGTTTAGACTATGTCTGATGCTAATTGTTATCATGTTCAAGGGCAAGGTTCAACTGCTCAAAATAAACATTTCATCAAAACATTAGCCTTTTGAGTGGCTGAATTGCACAGTGTGAAACAGTCAAATAAGGTAGGGTCGGGGTTGAGGAAGGGCAGGATGCAGACAGCAATCAACAAACTACCTCTCTTCATTTGTCATGGAAGTGCAGATTATAGGCAGCCGTGGTGGCGAGGACGAGGTGTGAACAAATTCCTGGAGCTTTGCAGCACAAAAAAAGGGAAGGTCACAGGTCAAGTGCAGGGCCGTTGGCAGTCAAAGCACTAGTGCTTTGACTTGTCAATGGCCCTGCGACTGACAGAAGAGAGAGGGGAAAATCTTTTGTCCCCTCGCCCCCCCTCCCTTGCTCCCCTCTCTGTGTCCCCCCACTACAAAATATGGGGGGAATATATCCCCCGCGTCCCCCACACTTCCTATGCCCATGCCTAAAAGCACCTCACCGCTCTGGGTGCCTCTCTGTCCCCAGCTCGCCCGAAGATGCAGCAGTGCTGCGGCTCCCTCAAAACACGCCAGCCGCCATCTTGTGCGTGGGGCGGCTCACTGGTGGACCGATCTCAGTGTTCCTCCTTGGTGGGCCGACGGGGCTCCAAACACTCCGCCGCCACTATCAGTCGCTTTTTCCTCCACATCAAGGAGTCTGGCGGGTCGGGTTCAGCTGGATAACTTGCTTTGGGACCAAGGCCTGCGGGAGCTCCATGTTGCACGACTCACTTCATGGCGAGTCAGGCCACTCCCCTTTTCAATTTTTTTTATGGTTTCTCAAATTGTTTCTACCTCTTCTGGACTCCTGCTGGGAAGTAGATTCCGTGCTGATTTTTCTATTTAACTTTCTACAGTTTTTTTGGGATTTTGAACCTTGTCCTTTGATTTGGGTTTTGCAGAACAAGTGTAGGAAGCTGGCTCAGTATATACTATACCAAAGTAAGGTATAGTGTGCACAGAGTCCAGTGGAACCCCAAAGGTAGGCAGAGGTAAAAGTAGATAATACCTTACTCTCTATTTGTGGTAGTGTGGGCGAGCAGTAAGGCTTTATCAGAGTGTAGTGCTAAGCATTTTTTGTACACACCTGAGGTGTGGGGTTGGCAGAGGTGGGCACACCTTCTGGGCTGCTCTAATTTTTCCCGCCTGTCTTCCCACCGAAAAGGAGGGGAGACAGGAAGGGTCCTGCTCCTGATAGCAGGAGAGGCTGGGGGTCGCGTTACAAAGGCAGCAAGACCTTTGAAGCTCCCAGCAACAGATGGCTCTCCCTGACCTGGGGGAGGTGTGAACACCTCCGCCAAGGAAAGGCTTTGTTTCTGGGCTCAGGGAGCAAAGGCTCCCACCCCAGGGGTCCAGAAACATGTCTGGTGTGTACCAGTCAGGGAACCCACCAGAGGCTGGTCGTTTTTCAGGGGGCATCTCTAAGATGCCCTCTGAGTGCAATGTATAATAAATCCCACACTGGCATCAGTGTGGGTTTATTATACTGAGAAGTTTGATACCAAACTTCCCAGAATTTAGTAAAGCCAATATGGTGCTGTGCAGTTCGTAATGACAAACTCCCAGACCATATACTCTTTATGGCTATACTGCACTTACAATGTCTAAGAATGGACTTAGACACTCTAGGGGTACAGTGTTCATGCAACTGTACCCTCACCAGTGGTATAGTGCACCCAGCTAGAGGGGTGTCTTACCTATACCATAGGCAGTGGGTTGCAGGCACGGCACACAGGTATGTGTGCCATGTCGACTTTTCACTTTTCTTTACACCAAAACACGCAGCCTGCAATGCCAGTGTGTGTGTGTTAAAGTACAGGACCTCTAAGGGTGGCACAATATGTGCTGCAGTCCTTAGAGGCCTTCCCTCGTCACAGTGCCCTTGGTACCCATGGTACCTTTTACAAGGGACTTGCATGTGGCGATTGAGGTGCCAATTGCGGGTACAAAGGTACAGTTTTGGGAAAGAACACAAGCCCAGGGAACCTGATTGGCAGGGACCCAGGGCACATCAAGTCAAAGTGCATCAGAAATCTGGCAAAAAGTGGGGGGGTAACTGCAACAGAAACCTAGCTTCCTGCAACAAGTACCTTTAGGTATCTCGTCCTATAGAGGTACCCACTTCTGAAATAATGTTAAATAGTTTATTTTCACAACCTTGTAAGGGAACAGAAGTCTAATGCTGGTGTAGTACCAACAATCCCATTTCCCATCAAACATTACTAAGAACTATTAAAGAGACGGTTCCAAAATTTCCAATCAACTTCATAACCAAATGAACTACAAGAGCATCCTATGCTCAGTTTGATTTTGTTTTAACACTTCTGGTAATTCTGTTAGATACAGTTTAAAATGCATTGTAGTATATATACTAGAAAATGTAGTTCAACATGTAGTACAATCCACTATAGGTGTTACTATACCAAGAGGAGCATACATAGTAGCCAGTATTCTATGCTTATCTTGGGGTGTCATATGAGGATAGACCACTGCCAATTGTCAATAATCCAAAATGGAATGAATTTGGGGTGCCTTTGCCCATAACTGCATTAATAGTCTGTATAGTATTTGTCTACATTGGAGGAGGCGCCTATGCGACAGCAAAAATGAACATACCAGTCGCTATCGTCTGTAGTACGTATTGTGAAAGTAGATACACAGCCACTAACTCATTCAGTAAGTGTCTTAACTCCAGAGCATTTACATTTCTTAACGACAGAATGAGGAGTATGACCAGGTAATACTGCCAACAAGCACCTGGAATACTTAAAGACCCCATTCTTTTTGGTTCAACTATGTGTGGTAACTGTTCATCAAACCCCACACTTGATGTTTGTTAGACCTGGAATCCTTGGCGTGGTTCCCCCTGACTTTTTTACTTCAGACCTCCAGTTTTTGCTATCTTCATTTTCGCTGGCTTTAAGACTCTGGGCACTTTACCACTGCTAACCAGTGCCAAAGTGACTGTGCTCTCTGCTTTAAACCTGATAACATTGGCATATTCACAATTGGCATCTTTAATTTACTTATAAGTCCCTAGTAGAGTACACTACATGTGCCCAGGGCCTGTAAAGTAAATGCTACTAGTGGGCCTGCAGCACTGATTGTGCCACCCGCTTGTCATGACCCCGACCTCCTTGTGTTCTCACTCCTCCTATACCTTGTGTGTGGGGGGATTGCGGGATCGAGCACACGTCTCAATGCCACCCTGGCTGTTTATGGGACTCATTGTTCCGTAGGCTTGAGAACGTTCTTGGCATGCTGATGATCAACCTGAGGAAGGAGAACTACTTCGGGACCCAGCTACATCGGATCAGGAGTGGGATGACTATGTTGCCTCTTTATCACCATCACCTTCAGCTTCGCCAGCAAGTTCTCCTCCTGAGGACATAGGAGAGTTTCACGAATTATTGGAACGTGCTTCTAAGAGATTTGTTCTGCCTTTTCCAGTGAAACAAACAGAATGCTTTCTGTATGATTTTAAGGACTCTGCAAGAAAATCCTCAGATCTATCCCAATTGTCAGCTATATTTCGGAAGAAGGCCTTAAACTGATGAAGAACCCAGCTTTGGTCACTGCTGTTGTTCCCTGGCTAGACAAAAAGTATAAGGCACCAGATTCTTCACCAGCCTGTTTAATAGGGCATCCTCACTCAGTTTCGGTAGTCATGCAGGCCGCCCAGCGATGCTCCAGAAATCCCTCTTCCCCCTGCTCAGCACTACCAGATAAGGAAAACAGAAAGCTAGATAACAGCGGTAAGCATTTCGCAGCAATGGCAGCTACTTCCACCAGGACTTCATATACGCTGGCCATTCTGGGTCACTACGACCGCCAAATGTGGTCTGATCTATCAGCTTTCTTGGAGTTCCTTCCGGATGTCAAGCATAAGGAGGCAAAAGAAGGTTTTAAGGCATCCTACAAATTTATTGGCATGGCCATGGACATCTCCTCCACAGCATTTAGGCAGATGGCAGGTGCGCCAGTTCTGTGTTGACAGGGCTGGTTAAAAGCCACCTCTTTCCACCCTGAGGTACAAACAAAAATTCAGGATTTGCCCTTTGATGGGGAAAACTTGTTTAGGAAACATGTAGACGACGCTCTTCAGGCCATCAATCAATCAATCAATCCATCAATCAGCGGGTTTAGAGCGCACTACTCACCTGTGAGGGTCTCAAGGAGCTGGGGGGGGGGGTGCAGCTCTGGATCAGACGAAAAGCCAGGTCCTGAGGCTCTTCCTGAAGGTGTGCAGAGCAGGGGAGGTTCTGATGTTGACTGGGAGCTCGCTCCAGGCTCTGGCTGCGGTGTAGGAAAAGGCTCTTCCACCCGTTCTGGATCTGCGGATGCGCAGGGTTTCTGCTAGGGCGAGGTCGGCGGAGCGGAGGTTCCTTTTGGGTACGTGGAAGGAGACTCTTTCGTTGAGGTATTTGGGTCCGATGTTGTGGAGGGATTTGCAGGCATGGGTGAGTAGCTTTAAGGTGACTCTCTTTTCGACGGGGAGCCAGTGGAGGTCTCGCAGGTGCTGGGTGATGTGCTCATGTCGTGGGGTGCCGAGGATGAGTCTGGCTGCGGTGTTCTGGATGGTCTGGAGTTTTCGTAGCAGTGACTTGTTGATTCCTGCGTAGAGGTCATTTCCGTAGTCCAGTCTGCTTGTTAAGAGTGCGTGGGTGATGGTCTTTCTGGCTTCGGGGGGATCCACTTGAAGGTCTTGCGGAGGATGCAGAGGGTGTAGAAGCAGGTGGAGGCGACGGCGTTGATCTGTCGGGTCATGGTGAGGGAGGAGGCAAGTATGATGCTGAGGTTCTGGGCGTGGTCCTTGGGGGTGGGAGCGTGCCGAGGGCGGCACTGTGTAGTGGGAGCAACCCAGTCCATGATGGTCTGGATTTTGCTCTCCAATGGCTGAACTTGGCCTCCACCAACCAGGTGACCCAAGTATACAACGTGCTCTGCCACTTGGTGGCTTAATAGTGAGACCTGCCTTCTGCAGGGCCTCTGGAACATTTCTGAGGTGGACCAGGTGATCTTCCTAGGTGGAGCTATAGACAGCAATATCATCTAGATATGCTGCACTATAGGCTTCCAGACCTGTTAAGACTTTGTTCACCAGCCTCTGAAATGTGGCAGGTGCATTTTTCAGACCAAAGGGCATCACAATAAATTGATAATGCCCACTATGGGTTGAAAATGCTGTTTTTAGCTTGGAATCCTCAGCTAGTCTGATTTGCCAGTAGCCAGCAGTCAGGTCAAATGTACGCAGATATTTGGCTGAGGCCAAAGCATCTATGAGCTCATTTGCCCTAAGAATAGGATGGGTATCAGTCCTAGCAACTGCATTGAGGCCTCTGTAGTCCACACAAAACCTAATCTCGTTTTTCCACCCTTGGTGGGAGGTTTTGGTACAAGGACTCCTGAACTAGCCCAAGGGCTATCTGAAGGCTCAATGACCCCCAATTCCAGCATCTTTTGAACCTGTCCTGAGGCAGTTTCTGACATGGTCAGGCTGTCTGTAAATTTTGTTCTTTACAGACAGACTGTCACCTGTGTCCACTTCATGGGTACACCAGGTGGTTTGACTGGGTGCCAGAGAGAACATGTGTTTGTACTGATTGAGGACCTTCCTGCAATCAGCTTGCTGCTGATAAGTGAGGCTGCCTGCCAAGGCTACTCCTTCAGCTGATCCATCAACAGGGTTCTGAGAGAGGAGATCAGGGAGAGGGTCACTCTCTTTCCCCTGTCCCTCATCAGTGGCCATGAGCAAGCTCATGTCAGCTCTGCCTACAAAAGGTTTCAGGCGATTCACATGAAGTAAATTGTAGGGGCTTCTGGGAGTACCTTGGTCCACCAATGTGCCAGTCTGAGGCTTCGCAGGCTTTGACTCGCCTCAACGGTTCTTCCATTTAGAACTATTAATGTTGATACATTATTGCTGTGCTTTTCTGAATTCTTCTCTCTCTTTTACCACGACAGCTGTCACTCTTTTTTTTTCCCCCACATGTCTCTGTTTATATATCCGGTATCTGACCCTTTTTCAATTTTCACTCTGCTGATTGGGTGCTGAGGCGGGGGCCGGTGGGTGGCGGGATGCCGGGTGCGGCATTGAACATCTTGCCCCCATCAGGGTTGTCAGAGCTCAAAGGGTTGGGATGATTCCTCCTCACTATCATGAGGGGGTGGGACCAGGTGGGGGGATGGGGATGGGGATGGGGTTGGGGTGGGTGGCTATGCTATATCCCTCCGTGGTGGAGGGAACAGCTCATACTGTGATTAAGGATGGGAAGGGGGAGTAAAATTAGTCAGAATATTCTCGGATTTCTAAAAGTATACATACCAATTTTTTTCTTTGTGGTCTTTTTGTGTGGTGTTGAGGGTGCAGGTTTAGGCAGTCTAATCTATTGGATTGGGGAAGAGGTGTGGCGCAGTGGTCAGGGCCGCTGACTCCGGAACACAGGGGCTCACGGTTCAATCCCTGGCGCCGGCAGCAGGTTAGCCCAGCACCATGTGACTCTGGGCACTAGCTCGCTTAATCTTCCCAATGGCCCCCAACTCCTTGACACACACGGGTAATTGTTTGCGCTTTACAATTACTGGTATTATTATTATTATTATTATTATTATTAATGGCTAGGATTAAATGTATGGATTGGAATGTTTCCGGCTTAAACTCGCGATGTAAGCGACAGTTGGTCAGGGTAGAAATAGCGACTTATAGACCGCATCTTTTGGCTTAACCGAGACGCACTTAGCGTATAAGGATCGTCTCTTACTGAAGCAACTGGGCTATGATATAGTGAGCACCACCTCACAAACTGTTTCTATTCGGGGGTCGCTTTATTATCTACAAAGAATTTTCAATGTAACATCTTGAAAACTGTGGCTGATCTAAAAGGGAGATGGGTGCTTGCTCAACTGTTATTGTATTCCCAGAGATTTGTCATTTGTGTACTGTGCGGGCAAACATTGACGATCAGGAGGTATTGAACATGCTCTCCCTAGAGCTCTTAGGCTGGGCGGTGGAACTGATTATTATGGGTGATTTTAACTGTGTAATGGATTACAGTATTGGTTCAACCAATCACAAAACTACCCCTGTATGACTAGGACTAGGGTTAGGGTATCAATTAACTGTGTAATGGATTATAGTATTGATTCTACCAATCACAAAACTACCCCCCTGTATGACTAGGACTAGGGTATCAATCAAAGAGCTGATTTGGCTGCATAGTATATTCGATGTATGGAGGATTTTACACCCAGCTAATCCTGGATATACTTTTTATTCTTGTCCACATAGGCAGTATTCCAGGATTGATATGGTACTCGCCAGGATGACTTTACTAGTAAGTGCAGAAATAGACGTATGCCCTAGGATTGTATCAGATCACAACCACTTTTATTTACATTCTGTCTCACCAATACACAAGTTACACAGTCTAAGTTTTCATTTCCCCGTCATCTGTTGACTAATAATGATTATTTAACTTACACTACAGGTTTATTAAGGGAATTCTTTGCCAACAATACAGCGACACCCCCTATTGTTTAGGATACCATGAAAGCTTATATTTGAGGTACCACACTACACTATAATATTAAACAAAATCGTGCTGCTCTGGATGCTGCGTGTCAACTGCGGCAAGAAATTCTACGGCTCAAAATCTTTCATGCCTAGGCAATTGCTCAAGGCGGCACGGACGAACAGGCAACCTTTTCACAATTAATTGAAAAACGGTCTATGTCAGGGCGGATATTAAAAGCGCAGATTGCAGCAAAGTATGCCAAGAATAAAGAGCTACAATATGATAATGGTGACAGGGGTGGGCAAGTTTTAGCTCACCAAATCTCAACTAGGCAGTCCAAATGTACGATACAATGCATCAAAGGTATAGATGGTAATCTTCATACGAACCCTGATTCCATTTTAGAGCAGTTTTCCCTGTTTTATCAGGCTCTTTATTTCCAGCTTATGTAGACTGCCAGTCGGAGATTGCGACATACATACAGAAGTGTAGGTTGCCCCACCTAGGAGACGATCAGGCAGGCGAGTTGGAAGCTCAGTTTTTTATAGATGAGGTGGAGCCGGCCTTGGCAGCTCTTCCTTTGGGCAAGGCGGCAGGGGAGGACGCTTTTCTCTTAGAGTTCTATAAGGTTTTTAAGGATGTACTAGTTAGGGAATTCTTAATGCTTGCACAGCATATTTATGACAGAAGGGAAATCCATGACTCCTGGAAAGTAACCAATATTATGGTCTTGATGAAGAAAGGCAAATCATCAAAGGACATGGGGTCGTACCGACCCATCTCCCTGATCAATTTGGACACAATGGTTTGCTAAAATCTTAGCGATGAGACTTGCTCCTCTCGTTCCGATGTTAGTTTCTGAGCAACAGCATGGATTTGTATCGGGAAGGGACATCACCAGTCGAACAAGTTACTTACCTTCGGTAACGATATATCTGTAAGAAACATAGGTTAGTTATAGATTCCTTACCTTAGAATGACCCCCAGGTGTCAGACTGGATCCGGAAAGTTTTTCGTCAGCAGTACCTCTGCGCTTCGGAAGGTGGCGTCGGTCGACTCCGCGTCCGTCGTCGGCGTCGTGGTCGCCGGGATGACGTCGCGGTAGCTACATAGACCCCGCCCTCGCGCGCTGACATCAGTTCTGTACACGTCTTTCCACGCCAGAAGCACAGAGCCATGCAAGATACTGACCACTTGTGCACAAAACTAGGGCCCTGAAAGGATGTCCTTAACCCTAGAAGTCAGTTCGCAGAACGGGGAGTATGGGTGGGGCGGTAAGGAATCTATAACTAACCTATGTTTCTTACAGATATATCATTACTGAAGGTAAGTAACTTGTTCATCTGAAAGAAACAGTTAGTTATAGATTCCTTACCTTACTATAGATACCCCAGCAATACCAACCCCGGAGGTGGGTCTGCGAACCAAGTTCACACCAGAAAGACCTGGAGAACAGAACGGCCAAAGAAGCTGTCTCTCCGGACTTGGCTGTCCAGGCAATAGTGTCTCGTAAACGTGTGCAGCGATGCCCACGTAGCTGCCTGACAGATGTCATTGAGGGGGACTCCTGGTCCCAAAGCAGTAGTAGCTGCCGTCGCAATGGTGGAATGGGCACGCAGCCCCACTGGAGGCTCCTTCTTAGCCAAAGAATAGCAGGCTTTGATGCACAAAACGACCCACCTGGAGATGGTCCGTTTGTGCACGGCCCGACCTTTCTTAGCGCCCATGTAACCGACAAAGAGCTGGTCGTCCATCCGGAATTGTTTTGTGCGATCCAAGTAGAAGGAAAGCGCACATTTTGGATCCAGCCGGTGGAGCCTCTCTTCCTCTTTTGAAGGATGCGGAGGCGGAAAGAAGGTGGGCAAAGTGATGGTTTGGCCAATGTGGAAAGAAGTAACCACCTTCGGAAGAAAGGAAGGTCGAGTTCTAAGGACAACCTTGTCTGGATGAACAGACAGAAAGGGAGGCTTGGAAGACAGAGCCTGTAGCTCACTCACCCTGCGCGCAGAGGTGATGGCCACCAGAAAAGCAGTTTTCAAAGTGAGAAGCCTAAGAGGACAGTTATGCAATGGCTCAAAGGGAGCGCACATAAGGTAGGTCAGAACCAAGTTCAAGTCCCACTGGGGCATTACGAAGGGTACAGGAGGAAAAAGATGAGTAATGCCCTTAAGAAATCTATTTACAACAGGGGACTTGAAAAGAGAAGGCTGATCAGGTAGCCTGAGAAAGGCTGAAATGGCCGAGAGGTAGCCCTTAAGAGTGCCCAGAGCAGAGAAAGGAGGAACAGAAGAACCTCAGAAAGAGGGGCAGAAACGGGATCCACAGCCTTTGCTGCGCACCATGCCACAAATTTATTCCATCTGCAGGCGTATACCGTCTTAGTGGAGGGACGCCTGGCTGCCAAGATTACATCACAGACTTCGGGAGGCAGGTCAAACGACGTCAACTGCCGCCGCTCAATCTCCACGCAAGGAGGTGGAGGTTGGACAGGTTCGGGTGGAGGACCGTCCCCTGCTGCTGCGACAGAAGATCCTCCCGAAGAGGCAGTCGGATCGGAGGATCGATGGCCATGTTGAGTTACTCGGGATACCAGACTCTTCGTGCCCAATCCGGAGCCACAAGAATGACTTGGGCCCGGTCGCGCTTGATCTTCTTCAGCACTCTGGGCAGAAGTGGTATAGGCGGAAAGGCATATAGAAGACGGCAACTCCATTCGCAATGAAAAGCGTCGCCTAGCGAGTGCCGCCTTGGAAATTCCAACGCGCAGTATTGCTGACATTGCGCATTCTCTTCGGTTGCGAATAGATCTAACCAAAGCTCTCCCCACTGCTGAAAGAGACCTTGCACCACCTTTGAGTGAAGACGCCATTCGTTCTCCATCATGCACCTGAGTTAGTCCGCCCTGGCGTTCAGTGAACCTGCCAGGTGTTGAACCACCAGGGATATGCCCTGATGTTCCAGCCAAGTCCAGAGGCGGAGGGCCTCCTGACATAGGGTCCACGACCCCACCCCGCCCTGTTTGTTGCAGTACCACATGGCGGTGGTGTTGTCCGTGAACACCTGCACTACTCTTCCCCGGACAGAGGGAAGGAATGCTTTGAGTGCAAGACGGATCGCCCGACGCTCCAGAAGGTTGATGTGGAGCCCGGACTCCGCCGGAGACCAGAGGCCTCTGATCTCAGCCTCTCCCATGTGGCCACCCTATCCCAGAAGGGATGCGTCCATCACCACTGTGTGTTCTGGTTGGGGAAGGGAGAGGGATCTGCCATTGACCCAATCCTGGTTTGTGAGCCACCACTGCAATTGTCGTGCAGTGCCCTCTGAGATCTGGACGCAGTCGGACAGATTCCCCTGATGCTGCGCCCACTGGAACTTCAGGTCCCACTGCAGAGCCCACATATGCCACCTGGCATGATCGACCAGCAGGATGCAGGAGGCCATGAGGCCCAGCATCCTCAGGGTCATCCTGACCGAAACCCGGGATAGAGGCTGAAAGATCGGAGTCATAGCCCGAATATCCCGGACTCGCTGTTCGGGAGGATAAACCCAAAACTGCGTCGTGTCCAGAACCGCTCCGATGAAGAGGAGCTTCTGAGAGGAGGTCAGGTGTGACTTTGGCACGTTGATGGAGAACCCCAGCAAATGCAGGAGGTCGGCCGTAGTCTGGAGGTGGGAGACGACAGCCTGGGGTGAGCCCGCCTTCAACAGCCAGTCATCGAGATAGGGGAAGACTGGAACCCCCGATCTGCGCAGATGAACTGCGACCACCGCCATCACTTTCGTGAACACCCGAGGGGCGCTGGTAAGGCCAAAGGGGAGCACGGTAAACTGAAAGTGCTCATGGCCTACCGTGAACCGCAGGTAACGCCGGTGGACCGGCAGGACGGGGATGTGAAAGTAAGCGTCCTGCAAGTCCAACTCTACCATCCAGTCTCCAGGGTCTAGGGCAGACAAGACCTGAGCGAGCGTCAACATCTTGAACTTCTCCTTCCAGAGGAAGCGGTTGACATTCCTGAGATCCAAGATAGGACGCAGGCCTTTGTCCTTTTTGGGCACCAGAAAGTAGTGGGAATAACAACCACGACCTACTTCTGGGACAGGAACGCGCTCGATGGCTCCCTTGGCCAAGAGTGCTGAAACTTCCTGTTGGAGAAGCGCCAGGTGATCCTCTGACATGCGATGGTACTGAGGTGGCATGGAGGGAGGGGTAGTCTCGAAGGGGAGGGAGTAGCCCCTTCGGACTATTTGCAAAACCCACCTGTCCGACGTGATGGTGCGCCAGTGGGGGAGGTGATGGGGGATCCTGCTGCCCACTGGCGTTTGGTGGCCCTGAAAGGTCAGACTGGGAAGGTTTGGAGGCTGCTGCAGAGGGGGCTGTGGTGGACTGGCCCGCTCACTGGCCCCCAGAACCACGCCGGTGGTTCCCACGTCCCAGGCCGCGTTGTGGCTGAACAGCTTGCGCTGGCCGGTGGCCCTGGGCGGGACATAGCGGGGCACCTCTTCCGTAGCCGCGAAAGGCAGACTGCGCAGGGCGGGTGGTGGAGAGGCCCAAGGACCTGGCCGTAGCCCGTGAGTCCTTACAGCGCTCTAGCGCGTTGTTCGCCTTGTCGCCAAAAAGGCGAAGGCCATCAAAGGGCATGTCCATAAGGGTGAATTGGACATCCCCGGAAAAACCAGTCGAACGCAACCAGGCATAGCGTCGAAGGGCTACTGACGTTGAAATAGTCCTGCCAAGTGCGTCGGCGGTATCCAGCCCACAGCGGATGGTAAACTTCGCTGTCTCTCTCCCCTCGGCAACTGCACGGGAGAGTATGGCCCGGGCCTCCTCTGGGCACTGAGGCAGCACCTGCGCCACCGTATCCCACACAGAGTGGGTGTAACGGCCCAACAGACATGCAGTGTTTACCGACCGCAGTCCCAAGCTGGCGGAAGAAAACATTTTCTTCCCAAGGTGGGCCAGCTTTTTGGATTCCCTTTCCGGTGGTGCGGTAGGGAAGGCGCCCTTGGAAGTGGAGGCTTGAACCACCAAGCTCTCCGGGGTGGGGTGTTGGGAGAGGAAAGTGGGGTCGCCCGGGGCCAGGCGGTGGCATTGGGCAATCATCCTATCCACAGGAGCCCCTGTGTTGGGCCTGGACCAGGTGCCCAAAAGGATGTCCGTGAGGGCCTCTTTAAACAGAAGCAGGGGCTCCGAAGAGCTCGCAGCCGACTGAAGCACCTCTGTCAGGAGGTTAGTCCCGACTGCCACCGTTGGAAGCTCGAGGTTGAGAGCCTCGGCCGCCCTACGAAACACCACTGCGTATGACGCTCCCTCCTCTGTAGCCACGGTAGGAGGAGACAACATGCCTAGGTCTGGGGAGGTATCCAGACCACTGGCATCCCCCAGTTCCTCTCTCCAGTCCGGATCGTACTCCAACTGGTCTGACAAAGGGTCCCCAGAACCCTCCCAGTCTTCCTCACCCTCCTCTGGCTGCCAAGTTGGCAGAAAATGGCCAGGGTGGAACACAGGGGCAAACGTACCCATCGGCGCCGGATCCGGCGTCGGCTGACGCCAGTCCGGCTCCGTGTCCACATCGGGTTGGAAGCCGGGGTCGACGCCCGCTGGGGGACCAGCCGGCATCGGCTGCGGACGTGGTGCCGGTGGAGTCGGCGCCGGTGGAGGTGTCACAAGGTCGACCGGCGCCCATCCGGATCCAGGCCTGGATCCAAGGGGGCCCTGCGGTGCCGAGGCCGGAGCTCCCGGCATCGAAGGCCTAGGGCCCCCAGCTGAGTCCGCGGGGCCCGAAGGCGCGCCGGCAGAGTCGGGCTGCCCAAAGATGGCGTACATCGCTTCGTAAAATTGACGAAGCTGGGCAGGGGTCGCTCCCTGTCCCGGGAAGGGAGGGAAGCCCGGAGTCGACCCTGAAGGCTCCGCACGTGGAGCCGCGGGAGTGGCACCACCCGCACCCTGCGTCGCGTCGGCCGACGGATGAGGGGAAGTCGAAGAGCGACGATGCTTCTTCGACTTCTTCTTATACTTCGACTAACCTGACCCCGAGTGCGAAGACTTAGAAGAGGAGTAATGATGACTCCGCGATCGGTCCCTCGACCTCCCACGCGACCGGCACCTTGCGCGACGCAGAGCCGACTGCCGGGCCTCGAGGAGCTTTCAGGACCGCTCCCACAAAGACTTCGGGGCCATAGTTGGACAGTCGGAGCATGACTTGGGGTAATGATCGCGCTCCAGGCAGAAGAGGCACACGCGGTGCGACATCAGTCGGGTACAGGAACTGCAGGCCTTGAAACCGGGCATCCCTCGTGCACCAGGAGTTGGATTAGTTTCGAAAATGAAGTCGGCAAAAATCGCAGAAACTCAGTCAAAAAGTGACTGGGGGTACCGCTCTCTCCGGATCTGTGCTTGCTGGCGCGGAAAAAGAAAGAACTGACGTCAGCGCGCGAGGTCGGCGTCTATGTAGCTACTGCGACGACATCCCGGCGACCACGACGACGGATGCGAAGTCGACCGACGCCACCTTCCCACGCGCAGCGGTACTGCTGACGAAAAACTTTCCGGATCCAGTCTGACGCCTGGGGGTAATTCTAAGGTAAGGAATCTATAACTAACTGTTTCTTTCAGATACATAAATACAGAGGTCTCTGTGTTCGATGTTGCAGGGAAAACTGACACTAGGATGGGTATGATCCTATTAGATGCCGAGAAGGCCTTTGATCGCATTGCTTGGGATTTTATGTGGGCTAAATTTACCGCTTTCAGGGTTGGTGATAAATTCATACAAATACTACAGGTACTATATAAGACCCGGCATGCTAGGGTGATATATTTTGGGAGGTACTCAAGCACACTGCAGATACACCGTGGAACTCGACAGGGACGCCCGCTGTCTCCCCTGTTATTTGTTTTATATATTGAACTATACTTAAGATAGTTGTTACTGAACCCTGGCATTTTGCCACCGAAGTTCAGTGGTTATGATCTCAAAACCACTGCTTATGCAGATGATGTGCCTGTATATGCATCAATCCGCTGTTTGCTCTGGGACAGGTTGTTAAGGAGGCTGCTGATTTTGATAAAGTTAAATATCTCTAAAACACAGGTCCTTATGAATTTTGAGCTATATGCCCCAATGGCAGGGGTAGTTCAGACGGCTGTATATCTCAGTGTTAAATTGTGCCCGGGGGTGGGGGATATCATTAAGTTGAACTATGAGCCTCTCTTGACGCCGGTCATCGCCAAAATGAAGGCATGGAATAAATTACCACTTATTTTAATTGGACGATGTAACATTGTCAAAATGAGTATCCTCCCCAAATTTCTTTATCTTTTTTCGGGCCATCCCTTTACGGGTCCCAGATTCCTTTTTTAGATGCCTGGAAGGAGCTATCGGAAGCTTTTTATGGGGCTGCAGGCGAGCGAGATGAGCAATCCAATTTATGAAGCTCCCATATAAACGAGGGGGACTACAACTTCCCAATTTTAAGTTGTATTTCTGGGGTGCGTTCTCGGGCGTCTGCGTAGTCTGTTAGTCCCGGCCGACTCAGATCAAGTAGATTTCTGCTATCAATTAACGCTGGGTGTAGACTATAGGCTTTTCTTACATCGATTGGGGGACCCAAACTATTATAAGAGGGTCCGCTTCAAGGTGTTAAAGGATGCTATTCGTATCTGGCAGGAAATCTGTAACAAATACTCAATCTCTTTTTTAAATAATGCAACGCCATTGTGTGACAACCCTGCCTTCCCGTCAGTGTTTCAAGATCCAAACGGGAAGGCCTGGGCTTAATATGGGGTACAGACTATTGGGCAGGTGTTTGACGTGAATGGCTTTTGTTCTTTTTCTGGTTTACAGGCTAGCTATGGGCTCCTGCATCACTTTTTCTTTAAATATTTGCAAGAGATTATTTCTTGACACGTTGCAGCTACCCGATGGATCATGCAGATACTGACGTAATGGGCTGTCTTTATATAGTAGACAGGAAACCAACAATAAGCTTGGTATATCAGGCTCTTTGTCAGCATCTAACTGATGATACTTTGCTATTGGTTTCAAAATGGGGTCGGGAACTTGATACAGCTGTGCACGTTTCAGATATACAGAGTGCATTGGAGATTGTTGACAGATCAGTTTGAATTTGAAGGTGCAACAATTCAAGACTATCTATCTTTTATACTATACGCTAGAAACAATCTCTAAATGGGGTCCCAATGCTCTCGGGGATAAAACTAGGGGGCATATTTACAAGAAGTTTTTGACGTTACGGCAGCTTTTTTTTTAATCGCCTTATTTACAAGTTGTCACTAACTCCAGTTAGCGGCAATTTTCCTGCGTAAACGTGAATTTTCAAGATTGCCACTTCTGTTAGCGGGACATAACAAAAATGAGATGCAAGGCAGGCATTCTCATGAAAAAACTGCTGCTAAACACACAACGCGACATTTTCAAGAAAATCCCAGTACGTCGATAAACCCTTAAAACTGCTGCTAAGTCCAATTAGAGGCAGTTTTTATGGCCAGAAAATAGCTGGTCTTAAAATTGGTGCAAACACTTGGGCCCACATATAAGATGTCTGGGTACTGGACAGTGATGCAAGGAATATTGATGCGCTGCCCTGTGCCAAAACAAAAGGTCAGGATTGCGCCCTATCAGTACGACAGGGCGCATTCCTGGGCCCCATTCATGAAGTGTTGCATCACTGTGATAAAACAGCGATTGGACACTTTTCACTGCGCCCTCCTTGCGACACCATGTCTGTGCCATATTTACTGTACGGAGCTCCATGTCGCAATAAAGGACAGATACGTCTGGACCCCTGACGTATCTGTCAACACTAAAGTCACGCATTGCTGCAGTTGTGTCGCAAGCATGGCGCAACTCCAGCAATGCATGGGGCCAGCCTATCACTGTCACCCTTACGCCTGACTTGAGGCAGGCGTAAGGTTTTGACGCAGTGGCGTCCTAGAATTGTCTCAGTGAAATCTGATAGATTTCACTGCGCCACTCCTACGAGGCTGTGGGAACGCCCACCCTGCATACATCATACCTGACGCAGGTATAATGTGGCACAGGGCTTTACAAGATCACGCATATGCCTAGATGCGTCACTTTGTAAATATGGCGCAACGTGGTGCAAAATTCATGCTGCAAGTACGTCAAGTAATGACGCACCAGCAGCGTTAAACTGTCGGAAGGGGCGCATTAATAAGCCCCCCTGTATTTTTCCCCAACTTTGACGCACTATGGGTGCCATGCCCCAATGCAGGCACCCTTGCGCCATGGTGCAAGGGTGACTGTGTTGCGGAGTTGATTGATGTTGTGCAGGAAGGGACACCTGCTTGCACAAAGTCTATCAATCCAGGGTATTTCCTCTTTCTCTGTATGCTGCAGAGTGCTGCACACATAGAAAAAGTGAAAAAAAAGAGGAGAAATGAAAACATTTATCCTCGTAGCGCCTCCCAAATGTCACCCTTGAGGTGGTATTAGATTCTGACGCATTCCGAAGGTTTACGGTTTCTTATAAACCTGGGAATGGTTCAGATTCCATTGGTTTGGCATAGGAACGCCCACAGCAACACCCATTGAATGCCCTTTTCACACTGTTTAATGCGTGAAAGGGGCCCATATTTACAAGTCCATGAAAAGCCACGTAAAGTGGCTTTGCGTGACCTTGTGAACATGCTGTGCACATTGCGCAACAGGAACGTCAAACACGTGACGTCACAGCCTTGCAAGAGTGCCGCTAGGGCCTCATAAATGAGGCCCTTGGATAATAGAAGAACTCCCACAATTCATCTTTGGCAAGGTCAATGACGCCACGGACCTCCTGCCTTTGCAGCTCGTAGCATCAAGGAGACCACCACCACCACCCCTGACATGCATCGCTCACCTGAACAACTGCTCCTTTCCTTTTGGGTGACAAATGGACCTGATCCCCTGTAAGTGCCTACCTCTGTACACCGTAACTTCAGCAACAGGAAGCTGGAGACCAGGAACCACAGAAAACCAGAGACTCTCTAGAGCTGTCTGTAACCGTGGAAGAAGGAGAGACGCACAACCAGTCAACATTAAATTAGGTTATCTGCCGTCTGAGGAGTCACATCCGGGGGCTGCACGGACTCCGCACCGAATGACCACGTCGCAGTGGAGCCCACGTCGCTGGGGGAGCGTTCAGGGGAAGTGTCGGGGTCCTGTCTCTGAGTGCGATTGCACATCATCGACGCCGCATGTAGCACCTTCCGCCTCCCTTGTATAACCTGCTGCAGATTGGGGGTGGCTTGTAGTTGGGGCGGGGACGCCTGCTCCTCCTATGCCTCCCAGTATGACTGGCTCCACGTATGACAGTTTGTTGCTCAAACCCTTCACTCCATGTCCGCAGCACCTGGCGACCAGTAGATTGCAGCCAGATCCAGACCTGTTCATCGACATCAATGACTTGCGTGTCAACATCTGAGATCACTCCAAGCCTTTACGGGTAGAGGAGGGAGTATTTCATGTCCAACTCTCAGAGGCATCGCTTAACCACTAAAGACGAGCCCATCTGCCTCTGCACCCTGTGGCGTAGTCAGGGAAGAAAATAACAGTTGCGTTATCCACTTTCACCTCCCCCAGCTTGCGTACCTCCCTCAGGACAGCGTCACGATCCCTGTAGGAGGCGGAAGAGAAAGGGTCTAGGACCTGTCCCCGGCAGCGGGCGGCTCACCGGCACTCGATGGACCTGCTCCAAAACAAAGAATGGGGAGAGTGCACCTGCTGGCAGTAGGTCACGCCACCATGTCTCAGTATGTGCCACTGCATCAGCCCCTTCTGCTCCCTCAGGCAGACCCAACACCCTCACGTTGTTACGCTGGGAGCGGCCCTCCATATCCTCTGCTGTTCTTGCCAGTGGCTTCATATGTGCCATCAGCTGCTACACCTCCAACACTGTGCTCAGGGTACTCGGGGGACTTTGGCCAGTTCTCGCTCAATGTCAGGTACCTTGTAAGTCAGCTTGTGATGATCTGTGCGCTCCTGGATGAAGTTGACTGTGAGTTTGTCTATGCAGCCCTCAAAGGAAGTGCCCGTTTGTTCGAGGGAGGTACCCACTGCGAGGACAGAGTCTAGTTTGGAGTCCAGGCTGTCCACTGTCGTCCACCCTGGCGGCCAGAAATCACCAGCCACTCGGTTCACCGACACGGAGGAGCGGGCAAATGTTGACGCCGCCCCATCTGCAGGTGGGCCATCGTTGCGCCAGACGCCCAAGCACTATGTATGACGTGTGCAGTGCAGTGTGGCCAGCCGTCCCCTTTCCTCCACTCAGGTGTATGTTAGCCAGGAATCTTCATTCGGGCAGCACCGATGGAAATCCCCCGTACACCTAAGAGCTCACTACCAGGGGGTGAGGAAAGGCAACACCACACGGTCACCTTCTCCCGTCTAACAGTGGCGACCAGATTCCGTGTTCCCCAGTGCCCCAGTGAGTGATGGCAGATCAAGCTGGGCGCCCAAGGACCTGGGCCTGAACCGACCCCAGTGCCCCTGGCACCCGCCGCCACCAACGGCCGATATCAGCGACTAGAGCCAGTTAGTGGAGTCCCCCACCAGTCTTCTGTGGTGCCCTCGGTGATGTAGGTCAGCCGCAGGGCAGGGATTGCTCAGGGCACGGTGTTCACCACTCACAGGCACTAGGCCTGGGCCTGACTCGACTCCCAGGCCTCCTTTGCTCCGTGTCCCACCTTATCCTCACCTGGACATCAATGCCAGGGCTCAATGCACTGCGCTATCTCCGAATCTGTGACTCCGCAAGCAGGAGCTTCAGCCAGGTGGGATTTCACAAGCCTGGGTACAGCAGTCGCTGCCAAATCCGCTGGGGAACCTCCAGATGCAGGTGATGCAACAGGGCCCCTTTAGGCATGAAGTTGCAACGCTACCGCCACACAAGTTCGGCGCAGCTCAGGGGCTTCACCCTTCACAGCGTCCGGGCAGCGCTACATCCTCCGGCCTGTGATGCAGAGAGGCGCGGACCACCATTGGCAATCTCCTCCGTGCACCCCGGTGTAGTGGTGGCGCGTGTTATAGAATGCAGACCTCCCTACGTTGGTGCGCAGGAGCGCCTCTACCAATCACAGCTCCAAGGGGCACCAGGCGATCGTCTCACACAGGTCGCCAACGTGTCTCCATGTGACCTGCCAGACTTCGCCACCAGGTAAGGGCGATTGCCGACGCCTCAATCTCTACTGCCCCAGCCCACAGGCTTGGGCCCGACGCAGCCTGCCTCCACTGTCAGGCCGCAGTGACTCCACAGCACCGCCGCCTCCCAATCGGGGTCTCAGACGCAGGCCCAGTGAGGCCTCCTGGCCCGGAGACTGGCCGTGCTTCCAGGCATCGGCTGCCATGGTGTCGCAAGGATGACGCTATGCAAAGTGCTGCATCACTGTTTTACGCCAGCGATGCGCCTCTTTTCATAAATGAGGCCATGATTCTACATTTCTTCTTCCCCTGGGACTCTGGCTGGTCATCCTGGCTGTTGGGGGGGTTTGGTGGGGTTGTTGACCTGTGCTGAACTTGGCCCTGGCTGCTCCATTCAGCATTCCATTGTTTTTATTTTATTTTTTTCATTAAAGCAAAGCTTTGCTTTTTTTGTCCTATGTTTGACTATGCTATTGTAACAGATGAAACCTGTAACTTGTAACTCACTGATCCACATGTAAAGCGCTCTGATACCTCCGGGTCTAGCCAGCGCTATATAAAACTCTTCAAATAAATAAATAAATTAAAGATGTATTATAGGCTATTTTTGCCTCTAGAGGCTGAAAAGTGACGTTGGGCTGACTAACGTGATGTTTTTTGCTGCTAATTGGCCTTTCGTCACTTTTGTCTCACTAACGTCAAATTTTTTATCGCCTTGACGCTGATGTTAGCGGAAGTTTTTGCCGCGGCTAGCTTATACTATCGCCATATAGCGACGTATTGTAAATATGTTGATAACAGGGCGATAGTTTTCAGCGATAGACAGCGATAAGAAAATTGCTGCTAACGCAAAAACTGGTTAGCTGCAATTCTTGTAAATATACCCCTAGGTGTCCTAAATGCAGGCAACAGTCAGCAGACATGGCCCATATGTTTGTTACATATCCTGTTCTTCAGCAGTATTGGTCTGATGTAATTAAGTTAATGTCTCATTGTGTTAGCCTGCATATGGTTCTATCCCCTAAAGAGATTTTGATCAGTGTTAAATACGAATGTGAAGGCGGTACCAAGGGTCTAATGTCAATAATGATAGTCTGTGCCCGGTTATGTGTGGCTCTTGTTTGGATCTCTGATGCTCCCCCCTAAAGCAACTGAATGGTGGCTGCTCCTGAGACAAATATACGAGTCAAATCGGGCTCTTGCCAAAGCAAGAGGCCCCTCCTCACTCAGGAAATTTGATAGAATTTGGGCTGGCCTCAGCTGGGACATGACACATTATGTCACCGATTGACTAAATATATATATATATATATTACCTACTGGCGGTCGCCAGTAGGTAGATATAGTTAGGACCTCGTTTCTATTCATAAAGCGTTTTTTGTTTTGCCAATATCTTTGGCGCCGGTTGACGAAACTTCGCGAAATTTTCAAAACTAATGGGGCGCTCCGGTCAGCTCCTGTCTTGAAAGTTTCGGGGTGATTTGTCAAGCGGGGGCCGAGAAAAAAGGGGGTCCCAAAACGCGGTTTCCCCATGTTAATTTCAATAGGAAATTTTAGACACGGCTACAACCCGAACTGCTGAACGGAATTACACCAAATTTGGCAAAAAGGTAGGTCTTGGTTCAGAAAGCGACCTATTTTTTAAATGGTGTAAATCCGTTCAGTAGTTCCTGTGAAATTTAAAAAACAAAAATATTGATATCTGAGCACCGAGGAGGAGTCGCGACTCCTCCCGAGCACGAGCTGACTTCTGATTGGCTGCCAACACTCCAAACCAGGAAGTGTAGGCAGCCATCTTGTGACTCGGTAACCGAGTCACAAGAAAACAGTGAAAAAAATATAAAAAAACAAGAAAAGGGGGCAGGGTAGAAACACCCTGACCCCCTAGGCCTGCTGAGTGGGTCCCACACGGACCCCCAGGGCCAAAAAAAGCATTCTTTTTTTTTTAAACGGCAGAATTTGCGCTGGGTGCGCGAATCCTGCAGAGAAATTTTTTTTAAAACGAAGCGCGGACTCACGCGCTTCGTTATTATAAGCCCCCGGGTGGGCCAGGTCCCGGGGGCAATCCCAAATTATATAGCGGGGGCCCCCGCAGCCCCGGGGACCACCACCTCCCCGGGGCTCTCATATTTTTTAATATTAAAATGTGTGTGGGGGGGCTCGAGCCCCCCCCATACGCCCCGGGGACCACCACCTCCCCGGGGCTTTGCAAATTAAACGCGGGGGCACGCGGCCCCCGCGCAGCCCCGGGGACCGCCACCTCCCCGGGGCTCTGGTTTTTTTTATAAAAAGATGTGTGTGGGGGGGCTTGAGCCTCCCCACATGCCCCGGGGACCACCACCTCCCCGGGGCACTCTATATTTAAATTCGGGGGTCCGTTACGGACCCCCAGGTGCCGGGGACCACCACCACCTCCCTGGGTCTTTAGAAATGAAGGGAGGGGGGCCGCACGGCCCCCCTCCTGGAGCCCTTGATGGCCCTGGGGACTGCCACCCCCCAGGGCCGGCTCCTGCAATGTCCCGGGGTGCCCACCCCCGGGACATTGCCGTTTGCTATGGCAGGGCAGGAGCACGGCTCCCAACGGAGAGGCGAGGCCCCAGGGGATGGGGTCCCCGGGCCCAGAAGTGGCCTGGGAGGGGGGCCACGCGGCCCACCTCCCCAATAATTTTTAAAAAAAACGGAAAGGCCGGCCCCGGGGGATGGGGTCTCCGGGGCCATAATTGGCCTTAGGAGGGGGGCCACGCGGCCCCCCCTCCAAATAAAAATGAAAAAAAATAAAAGTCTGGCCATGCCCCGGGGGATGGGGTCCCCGGGGCCTAAATTGGCCTCAGGAGGGGGGCCACGCGGCACCCTTCCCGTTTTTTTTTTTTTTTTTTTTTTTATAAATTGGGTTCAGGCCCTGGGGGATGGGGTCCCCAGGGCCCAAAAAATAGTAAAAGAAGGGGGGCCACACAGCCCTCTTTCAAAAAAAAAAGCACAAAAAAAAAAGACGGCATCTTGCCGGAGGCCCCGCCCCCTCCCTGCACCACTCTGCAAACGCGCCCCGTGGCGCGTTGTAAGTTGGGGAATTAATTCCCCTCGAATACTGGGGGTCCCTGGGGGCCAACTAGCCCACCAGGTACCTGCAGTATGCGCCACAGAGCTGCATTGCAGAGAGGTGGTCCGAGGCCACGCCCCTTTTTACACCACTCTGCAAACGCGCCTCTTGGCGCACTGGTGGTGGGGCGATGAGGTCCTCTTGTGTCCTGAGGACCTCAGGACACAAGTGGACTTCATCCCCGAGCAGCAGTGCGCCAAGAGGCACGTTTGGAAAGTGGTGTAAAAAGGGGGCGTGGCCTCGGACCACCTCTCTGCAATCCAGCTCTGTGGCGCTTACTGGAGGTACCTGGTGGGCTAGTTTGCCCCCAGGGACCCTCAGTATTCAAGGGGACTTAATCCCCCAACTTAGAACGCGCCAGGGGGCGCGTTTGCAGAGTGGTGGAGAAAGGGGGCGTGGCCTTTGTCCACCTCTCAGCAATCCCACTGTGTGGGGCTTACTGGAGGTAAGAGGTAGGCTAGTTGGCCCCTAAAGGACCCCTAGCAGCGAAGGGGACTTCAATCCCCATCCAAGAGCGCGCCAGGGAGCGCGTTTGTAGAGTGGTGGGCAAAGGGGGCGTGGCCTGCTCTGAAACTTAGCAATCCTGCTGTGTGGGACTTACTGGAGGTAATAGAAGGGGTAGTTGGCCAACTACCCCTCTTGTTACCTCCAGTAAGTCCCGCAGAGTGGGATTGCTAAAACGTCTTCGGAGGCCATGCCGTCCTTTCTCCACCACTCTGCAAACGCGCCTCCTGGCAGACTACGGGATGGGGGAAGAAGTCCAATTTACTCCTGAGGGACTTTGGGGGCCAAGAAGCCCTCCTGGTACCTCCTGTAAGTCCTACGCAGCGGAATTCCTGAGCACTGGTCGGAGGCCCAGCACCCTTTCTCCACCACTCTGCAAACGCGACTACTAGTTAAAGAAGTGTTTGCAATGGTTTAGGTTTCGCATTTGCGAGAGTTAGAGCTATTGGCAATGTAAATGTAAAAGTTTTTTAATATTTTCGGATTGGAGTGGATGTATGTTGTGTGTAGTGGAATTATGTGTTAAGTTGTGCAGTGAAATTATGTGGATAGAAAGTATGTGGTATTTATTTTATAGGAATTATGTAGAGTGGGATTATGTGTTATGGAGAGTAATTATGTGGTATGGTAGTCTGTGTTGTGGAGTGGTAATGTCAGGTTTAGTCTTCCTCGTTTCCATAGAAGCTCAACTATGAACTCAATGAGACAAAAAAAGAAGGAATCACTGAGGAGCACTTCTGGACCTAGTCAGAGGTATGAGCAGGGCCACTGGAATTATGCGACTGTTTGGCTGCACCGACTTTCGCACAAATATACATTTTCCGCATTAGCCACATAATTCATTATCTGCTCCCTAATCTGTAGATTTGAAAAAAAAAAAGCCTTGTTTCTAGCTCCAACGGCTCAAACGTTACCAAAAATGTAGCGACAAGTGTTACAGCGTGTTGGAAGGCCCTTTGCAAACCTAGAATGGTCACCTGTTACTTATTGCTAAATGTGGGTGTTAAATTGGTACTAATGGTGTGCAAGCCACTCTTGCTTCCTTCTGTGCCTCTCTCTTGCTGCATTTCTGTTGCTTCTTTCTGCACATTTCTTTCTTTTTCTGCACTTCTCTTGCCTCTTTCTGAAAATCTCTTCTACGTTCAGCATCTCTCTTGCCTCTTTCTGCATGTCTGTTGCCTCTTTCTGCACCTCATTTGCTTCTTTCTGTACCCTCTTGCCTCTTTCTGCACCCTTCTTCCCTCTTTCTGCACCTCTCTTGCCTTTTTCTATACCCCTCTTATGTCTTTCTGCACCTTTTTTTGCGTCTTTCTGCACCTCTGTTCCTTCTTTCTGCACTTCTTTTGTTTCTTTCTGCACCTGTTTTGCTTCTTTCTGTACCCCTCTTGCCTCTCTCTCTCTACCCCTCTTCCCGCACTTCTGTTGCTTCTTTCTGCACTTATCTTGCTTCTTTCTGCACCTCACTTGCCTCTTTCTGCACCCCTATTGCCTCTTTCTACACCTCTCTTGCCTCAGTCTGCCCACCTGTTTCCTCTTTCTGCACCCCTTTTGCCTGTTTCAACAACTCTCTTGCATCTTTCTGTAGTTCTCTTGCCTCCTTCTGCACCTCACTTGCCTCTTTTTGCACCTCTGTTGCTTCTTTCTGCACTTCTCTTGCTTCTTTCTGCAATGCTCTTGCTTCTTTCAGTACCTCTGTTGCAAATTTCTGTATCCCTCTTCAGTGGCGTCACTAGGGATGGTGTCACCCAGTGCGGTAACTCCCGAGTCCGGGGGTGCGGGGGGTGCGGACCGCACCGGGGTGGGTGACATCACATGGGGTGAGCAGAGGCTCACGGTGTCACCCCATGTGATGGTGTCACCCGGTGCGGTCTGCACCCCCTGCACCCCCCTAGTGACGTCACTGTCCCTCTTGCCTCTTTCTGCACCCCTGTACCCTTTTTCTGCACCTTTCTTGCCTGTTTCTGCACCTCTCTTGCCTCTTTTTGCACCTCTGTTGGTTCTTTCTGCACTGCTCTTGCTTCTTTCTGCGCCTCACTTGTCTCTTTCTGCACTTCTCTTGCTTCTTTCTACTCCTCTGTTGCTTCTTTCAGCAATTCTCTTGCCTCTTTCTGTACTTCTCTTCCTTCTTTTTGTACCCCTCTTGCCTCTTTTTGCACCTCTGTTGGTTCATTCTGCACTGCTCTTGCTTCTTTCTGCACCTCACTTGCCACTTTCTGCACTTCTCTTGCTTCTTTCTACACCTCTGTTGCTTCTTTCAGCAATTCTCTTGCCTCTTTCTGCACTTCTCTTGCTTGTTTCTGCACCTCTTTTGCAAATTTCTGTATCCCTCTTGCCTCTTTCTGCACCCTCTTCCCTATTTCTCCACCTCTTTTGCTTCTTTCTGCACTGCTCTTGCTTCTTTCTGTACCTCTGTTGCAAATTTCTGCACCTCTCTTGCTTCTTTTTGCACCTCTGTTGGTTCTTTCTGCACTGCTCTTGCTTCTTTCTGCACCTCACTTGTCTCTCTCTGCACTTCTCTTGCTTCTTTCTACACCTCTGTTGCTTCTTTCAGCAATTCTCTTGCCTCTTTCTGCACTTCTCTTGCTTGTTTCTGCACCTCTTTTGCAAATTTCTGTATCCCTCTTGCCTCTTTCTGCACCCTCTTCCCTATTTCTCCACCTCTTTTGCTTCTTTCTGCACTTCTCTTGCTTCTTTCTGCACTGCTCTTGCTTCTTTCTGTACTGCTCTTGCTTCTTTCTGTACCTCTGTTGCAAATTTCTGTATCCCTCTTGCCTCTTTCTGCACCCCTGTACCCTTTTTCTGCACCTTTCTTGCCTGTTTCTGCACCTCTCTTGCCTGTTTTTGCACCTCTGTTGGTTCTTTCTGCACTGCTCTTGCTTCTTTCTGCACCTCACTTGTCTCTTTCTGCACTCCTCTTGCTTCATTCTACTCTTCTGTTGTTTCTTTCAGCAATTCTCTTGCCTCTTTCTGCACTTCTCTTCCTTCTTTTTGCACCCCTCTTGCCTTTTTCTGCACCTCTGACTTAGAGGTAGTTTTAATCCCCCTGCCCTATTATGTACTAGGGCCTTACAGGGCAGGTCATGCCAATCACAGGGGTACCCCAACCCATAGTGTACCCTAGTGTATGTAGGTGTTTTCACTGTATTCTAAGTGTCTTTCAGGATAGCACTGGCTCCGGGCCTGGTTAATCAGAGTCAGTTACCACCAGTACCAGTCAGCAAAACATTGTGGGCACAGGATGACTTTGCAACAAGGCCTCTTTCTGCACCTCTGTTGGTTCTTTGTGCATATCTCTTGCTTCTTTCTGCACCTTTCTTCGTCTTTCTGGACTTCTGTTGCGTCTTTCTGCATTTCTTTTGCTTCTTTCTGCGCGTTTCTTCCTCTTTCTGCACATGTCCTACCCGTGTAGGAATAGTTAGAAATTAGCATTTAAAAAACCTTAGAAATTCACTGAAAAAATCACAGGTTTCAGGGACGTTATAGTTAGTTGGACATTTCACTCGTACAAAACCAGAGAAATTCGGCCGTTATAGTTAGTTCAGCTAACTATAACTCGTGCCCCCGCAATGCACTGCTGATGATGTCACATATTACATCACTCATGACATGGTCAGTGACATCACTGATGACATCTCAAATGACATCACTGATGACATCATCCAGTGACTAAATGTTTCTAAAAAGTTTAAGAATGTTATGTATCGGATCAAATTACGGAAACACTTCTACGGACGGATTTATCCTGGGACTCAACCTGTAAACTTCGAATTGTGGATGTTTTTACATATTACTATTAAGAAATTTGGAATGTAATCTACTTCCCTCAGATTGTATGATTTCTGAACATCACAACTAGCCTTGAGAAAGCCCTGGCTCAACCTGCCACATAGGGCGAAACACGTGTCGGCTGTCCCCTTTTTTTCTTAACAACCTTCCATAAAACATGATAAAAAAAGAGTGGAATGGTTTCAAAAAGTGATAAATGGAAATAAAATATCTACCTTCACTCAATTCTACTTGGACTATTGTGTTGTGTCACAAAAAGGAATTAATCCATTGAATAAAATAGACAGACTGAAGGGAGGAACACATGCTTACACCCTTACTCCTGCTGTATTGATGAGTGACTGCGTGTATGAGTGACTGTACGCTTGAGTGAGTGGATGTATGTAGAACAAAGAATCAGTAAGTGGATATGTACTAAGTGGTATTGGTGTGTGTATGGTTTCGAGAATGTTAGTCTGTATTTTAGAGTGGGTGAATGAAAGGTTAAATTAGGGTGTGAGGAGGTGCATCAGATATTAAGTGGATGATGTCATCAGTGATGTCACTGACCATGTCATGAGTGATGTAATATGTGACATCATCAGCAGTGCATTGCGGGGGCGAGAGTTATAGTTAGCTGAACTAACTATAACGGCCGAATTTCTCTGGTTTTGTACGAGTGAAATGTCCAACTAACTATAACGTCCCTGAAACCTGTGGTTTTTTTCAGTGAATATATATATATATATATATATATATATATATATATATATATATATATATATATATATATATATATATATCCATATAAACGCCCAGAAGCTTGAGGCCGCACACAGCTGCAGGTGAGTTACAAACTCCATTTGAACCAAGCAGGCAGCTTAACATCCCTTTGAAGTCCATGGCCTGACGCGTTTCGATGCCGCTGTTTGCATCTCCTCAGAGGCCGTGTCAGCGGAGGTGATTTATGGCTGCCGCATTTCCCCTGCGTGTTTGTGGTTAGTGAGCTATCAGTGCTCCTCCCTTGGTGGAAGTTCATTTTCAAATGCACGCTGGGATATGAGGTCTCATTTTGCCAAATAACGCCCTCTGGTGGGTTACCTCCGCTGCAGCTAATTATGGACGATTATTCTCGGCCCTCCATTGAGCCTTGGATGATACTCTGCCGGCTTCATTAAAGGTACCCTGCAGCTTCGGAAAGAGGAATCTTCCTCTCCCCTAGTCCCATTGGTTGCGGGCAGTGCGATCCCTCAAGGGCCTGGAACCGCCGCATAATATGTAACCAAAAACGCCCAGAAGATTGAGGCCGCACACAGCTGCAGGTGAGTTACAAACTCCATTTGAACCAAGCAGGCAGCTTAACATCCCTTTGAAGTCCATGGCCTGACGCGTTTCGATGCCGCTGTTTGCATCATATATATATATAAATAAAAATATATTTATGTTAGTATTAGAAATACCCTGCACCCTAGCTATCTCTAATTTTCATGTTGTAGTATATTAATATGACTATAATGATGATTTCTGCTTTGCATATTTACACTTTGTTTATCAAGACTTATGTATTGAACAGTCTGACTTGGAAAAAAAAAAGATTTTCACACAAAAAAAAAAAACACCTGAGAGGTCTGTGGTCAGTTCGAACAAGGAAGTGAGGACCAAAGAAGTATGGTCCCAGCTTCTTCAGTGACTAGACCACAACAAATGCTTCCCTCTCTATGGCACACCATCGCTGTTCTCTGGAGAGTAGCCTCTTGCTAATAAAAGCAACAGGCTGCTACTGGCCTTCATCGGTGGTCTGGAATAGTAATGCCCTTATCCCATGCTCAGAGGCATCAGTCTGCACAATTAACTGCTTAGAATAATCTGGAGCTTTGAGTATGGGTGCTGAGCACATTGCTTCTTTCAGAGTATCAAAAACCTTTTGACAGCTCACTGTCCAGTTAACCTTCTTTGGTTGTTTCTTGGAGGTTAACTCTGTGAGGGGTGCCACAATAGTACCATACCCCATCACAAACCTCCTGTAGTACCCAGTCAAGCCAAGGAATGCCCTGACTTGAGTCTCCGTTGTTAGAGTCACCTAGTCCACGATGGTCAGGATCTTGGGTTGTAAGGGTTAAACTTGGCCTCCACCTACAAGGTGGCCCAAGTATATAACAGAGCCCTGCCTTATTTGGTACTTGCTGGCCTTGATAGTGAGACCTGCCTCCTGCAGAGCATCAAGGACCTTCCCAAGGTGGAGCACCTTCCGGTGTTCAAAAAACTACTGAAGACCTGGCTTTTCTCAGTTTAGTCAGTAACCTCTCATTCTCCTTTCCTTTTCCCGTCCGCTCAGCGCCTTGGCACCCTCAGGTTTTAGTGCGCTTTATAAATTCCTATCCTATCCTATAAACAGCAACATCATCAAGATATGCTGCGCTAAAATACTCCAACCCAGCCAGGACTTTGTTCACCAGCCTTTGGAAGGTTGCAGGGGCATTCTTTAGACCAAATGCCATTACAGTAAACTGGTAATGCCCATCTGGGGTTGAGAATGCTGACTTTTCTTTGGCTCCAGGGGTGAGACCAATTTGCCAGTACCATGATTTGTTTTGTTTAAATCTGTTTTATTAGATTTTCCAATGCACAAAAACAGGGTCATGATACATACAGCATTAGCATAATTTGTATAGCGTATTGACATTTTTCCGTATGAGAGCTTTATATGCAAAGTTACCAATAACACTATGAGATATGCTTCAACAGTATAACACTGGAATGCATGAAAAGGTTACCATTAGTGATCTCCAGCAAAATGGTCCAGACATCACTCACTTGTACTTACAGATACAAACAGTATTTTGCTTTGAACAATATAATATAACATTAACTTTTTATACGGTTACCTAGAACGCATGTACCCTGTCGACAGGTCTCATCTCTCCAATGCTACGTGCATTATGTAAATGTTTATGTAGGTGAGTGTAAGCTCCCTTGCCTATGGCTACCACCATTTGTTTAAATGCCTATAAAGGACAGGGTCAGCTAGTGGTGGTGTGTGTGATTATTGCCGCAGTAGTGGGAGATGTGTTGCGTCTCCATCACGTGTTTCGTCGTCCCTATCAGAATGGGTGCTGTGAGCTATAGAGGCAGCATACATTTCTGTGTGCAGGTCAGTCATGAGTGTGTCCCAGTGTGTAGCAATTGGATATTTCCGCAGACCCAGATTGTCCTCTCTGTGTAGGGCAGTACTTTCTGTTTGTGCCCAGTTGGTTAATGAGGGTAGCCAGGCCTCAGCATGGGGGAAATCAGGAGATTTCCATCTGCGGGTAATTAGGCGTTTGGCCAATATTAACCCCAGATCGATAAATCGAGATGTAACTTTATATTTCTTGCCCCTGCGGTACATCCCCAAAATGCATACCTCCCACGTTGGCATGAGTATCCTGTCCGTGCAGTGTGATAGACAGTCTGTTATGTCTTTCCAATAGTGCTGTAGCTGTGGGCAGACCCATAGCATGTGCAGAAGGTCTGTATTTATCAACTGACAATGGGAGCCGGCGGCATCAGTGTGTCCGAAATACCTGTTTATTTTGTCTGGTGTAAGATAGGCTCTATGTATAATATTCAGTTGGATTAAACGGAACCTTGCATTCCGGGGGATTTTGACAGGGCCCTCCAATACCGCCCCAATTCCCCGTCCTCATAGAGATGGCCTAGGTCTGCCTCCCATCTGCTGCATAATGGTGTGAGAGAGAGTGCTGTATGTGTGTGTAAGGAGCCTGCTAGCCAGCGGATCATGTGCTTGCCTCGTCCTAGGATGTGCAAGTACTGTATTGTAAGGTGCATAGGTGGTTCGTTGGTCATGTCTACCCAACTTTAGTTCAGCGCTCCTATGAGGGAAGCATGGAGTAAGAACTGTCTTGGGGGGGGGAGTCCGTCCTCTGCCATCAGAGTGTCATAGGGTAAGAGTGAACCATCTCTGTAGAGGTCACCCATTGTCTGGATTCCAGCGGCTTTGCATTCGGCTTGTTCCTCTCTGGTCGTAAACCATGTACCGTGTGATGTGCCTAGTTTCGCTCACACTGGTGCATATGGGGACGTCTGACGTGTGATATAAAGGCTGCATCTATAGCAGCGATAGGCAACTTGTAACAATATGGGTTGCAGCAGTGGGGCTCGAACACAAGGGTGAAAGAGCTGCAATAAGCTAGACTGGCTCCAGGCTGGTAGTAGCGTGGCTGTGTCTAACAGTTGCAAGGCAGAGAGCCATCGCGCCACCCACTGAATCTGTGCTGCTAGATTGTATTGTTCAAAGTGGGGCACAGGAAGGCCCCCTCGATCTGTGGGTTGATATAGCTTTGTCAATGCTACGTGGCATCTGGAATTGTTCCAGAGGAAATCCCTCATTACGCACTCAAACGAGCAAAAACAGGTTACACGGATATGTTGGGGCATGTTCACAAAGTAATACAGAAGGCAGAGGAGCTCAACCATTTTTAGTAATGCCACACGGCCAGTCACCGACAAGGGAAGCGTTTCCCAGAAGGCCATCTGGGCTTTCAGTGACGTGACCGCACGTACCAAATTTCCTTCAAAGAGGTCTTCTGAGGAATGGTAGATTTGCACCTCAAATATCAAAACATGTTGGGTTGCCAGTTAAGTGGAATTGTGCTGATGGTAAGTCATGGGTCAGGTTGAGATAAACGAGAAGGAACAGGATTTATTCCAATTGACACTCAAGCCCAAAAGCACAGCGAATTGGCTAAGTGTGTGCACAATGGTTCCAGGGACAGTGGTGATTTCTCTTAAATATATAAGCAAGTCATCTGCATATAAGGTTACTGCATGAGAGCCATCATCTAATGGTATGTCCGATTCCACTCCCTGGGCTCGGAGGTGAGCCGCCAAAGGCTTCACAGCTAAGGAAAAAAGCAGTGGTGAGAGGGGACATCCTTGCCTTGTACCCCATCCTATTTGGATAGGTTCAGATAAGAGAGGCCCTGTCTTCACCCTAGCCAACGGTAACGTGTATAGCAGCTGGATATATCCAATAATCCTGTCTCCAAAGCCGTAGCGAGGAAACACCATTAGCAAGTAGTGCCATTCGAGAAAGTCAAAAGCACGTTCCAAATCCTGCACCCAACTGCCCATGCGAGGCCAAGCAGTTGGGGCGTATTTCTGTACACAAAAAAACGTTGCAGATTGAGGGAGGTGGTGCGGGATGGGACAAACCCATTTTGATCTGGGTGTATTAATATTAGAGTCAATAAATAAAACAGTTACTATGCACACGCAATAGTGTAATTTATGATATTAAAACAGTGCTTGTTGGTCAAGGATGATGACACAGAAGTCCTTTCTTTGAGGTGTTCACTTTTAATCATGCATGTCGTAGCGAGCCAGCCAACACGTGTTTCGTCAGTGGGGTGATAACCGTTGACTTCCTCAGGGCTGTAACAGCGTAAAGTGAAACTTAGACCTTGAAACTGGTGATACTTCCGACCCAGTAGGTCATATAAATCTTCACGAGTAAACTGAAGTGTAAGTTCGCCCGAATCGTGAATCTTGTGATTGGGTATCAGACTTGATTATTACTTGAACCTGTTTAATTCTTCATGATGCGAAAGACATAATGAGTCTGTAACTCATCGCGTCTGCACCGGCACAGACGCGATCCGAGAGACACGAGGAAGTATCCCAGCACTCACCATAGTGCACAACGCGGGGGATTTTGCCGTTTTCGTTTAGTCTACAAGCCATACTAAGGCTCTCTCCTATATTTTGGAACAGATAGAGACCGGGCCCCACGAGGCCGAGTTACTATTGCGTGTGCATAGGAACTGTTTTATGTATTGAACCGGACCCCACGGTCCCTTTTTGAGGGTTTTGGGGTGTTTTCCCTCACCTATAGCACCGCACATTACTGTGGTCTTCTGGGTTATTCCACGCTACACGGCAAGCGCCATTTTCTCCTGTGATAATTAAGACCCCCCCCCCATCTCGCCCGTATTAATATAGAGTCAAGAAGAAGAGTTTATCTGCTAACACCTTTGCCAGAAATTTATAATCTGTGTTAAAAAGGGCCAATGGCCTATAGGAACCTTGGGCGTCCGGGTCTCTACCAGATTTTGTCAATGAGATTGACTGCTTCGCGCAACGAAGCCGGGAGACAGGAGGTTTACAATGCCTCACCACATAGAGCTTGCAGGCGGGGCACCAACAACGGGGCATATGCTTTATAGAACTCTGCGGGCAAGCCGTCCGGGCCCAGGGTTCTACTTGTCGCTAGCACCCATATCGCTTCACGTATTTCAAAGGGTGTAACGGGTTCTTCCAGCTCCTGCCACTGGTCCTACATAAGTTGGGGCAATGTAACAGCAGCAACAAAGAAGGTGATGGCCTCTGGGGTTGCGTATGTAAGTGAGCGATAGAGGGAGGTGTAGTGATGGGTTAGTTCATCGTGAATTTCTCTCTGCGAATAGAGAAGAGAACCGGCAGTGGTGCGTAGTCCTCTGATGGGTCCACTTGGGCGATCCTGACGGATCAGCCAGGCCAGTAGAGAGCCCGCCCTGCCTACTACAGCATGAGTTTTGGCCAAGTGGGCAGCATAATTATGACAATGCAATCACTGTAAAAGCGCCGCGCTCTCTGTATGCGCTTCCGCCAGGCTGACCCGCCAGTAGGACCATCCGCTGCTGCATTTTCAAGGCGTAGCAACTTCCACTCAATATGCGTTAAGTCAGTGTCTAGAAGTTTACGGATGTTCAACTGTAGGCCCAGGCATATGCTGCGCAGTGTCACTTTAAATGCGCCCCACTCTAGTGAGCGCATTCCCGTGGTGGCATCATTGGAGTCGAAATACTCCGCTATGGCTGTGCTAACCGATGAGGGGAAGGGAGGGTCCTCCAGGGCCGCTGGCTGTACTCGCCAAGCGGGAATCAGGGGATTGTCCATGGTCCACACATATTGTGTATATTGCGGGTTATGGTCCAAGTGTGTGCGGCCTAGGTAGTCGGTGCATGTGATGTATTGTGCTAGCTTGAGTGTGCCTACCAGTCTGTCTATCCTGACATGTAGGGAATGTGGCGCCGAATAGAAGGAGTATACCTTATTCATGGCATTATGTGTACGCCATATATCTGTGAGCCCCCATTGCTTAGCCGGTTGATGAGGCATTGGTCCAGGGTAATGGGGAAAACGATCGGTCTAAATTGGACGCTATTAAAAAAAACACCCAGCAACCACTGTATCACATTCCATTTCGATATTACCCCTGGGAGGGTGTTGAGGTATGTTGTTTGATCTGTCTACCACCCAACCTGCCCAGGACGAGGGCATATCTACCCTCGGGGTCTATTTCCACCTCCTCTGTCACAAACGGAACCCCTGGCCTGATCCATACCATTGCTCCGTGAGCATAGGAAGAGTAATCAGTGGCAAAATAACGGTCCGCACCAGTAACGTTGAAGTTTGGTCGCCTATAAGCACGTCAGATGGGACTCTTGCAATAGCGCAATATGCAGCGTGGTGTTTCAGGTAAGAGTAGATGGCGTAGCAGCATGCAGGGGTGTAGATGCCGCGCACATTCGATTTTAGTACTTTAAAGTTCGTCATTTAGCTGAGTAGAGGTGAATTAACTGTTGAGGCAGCATTAGGGAGCTACATTTGCGTGTGTGAGAGAGAATTGGGCAATATCTGTAGCAAGGTATGGTTGCGATAGGGCCATATACAGAGTGTCCAACCGCCGGATTACAATACTGGTATTCGGAGCGCAGTGGTCGGGGGGGAAAGACCGCCGCCTCTGACAGGATCCAAGATCCTGCTGGGGCGGTGGTCGGAATCCTATCCCCTACCATGGAGGCACAGCCGTAGGGATTAGAATGTCCCTTTCCAACTGCCTTTTCATGGCGGTCCGACTGCCATTAAAAGGGCAGATGGAAACGGGCTTTGGGGGCCCCAAGCAGGGCCCTTGTCCCCCGTGGGCCACTGCTAAGTGGCCTGGGGGCACATGTAGTGACCCCCACACAGCCATGCACCTTGTGCCAGGTACCACATGGTGCCTGGCACATGGTGCATGGATGTGCACAAAGTGCTTTTTACCACTGCGTCTTGTGCTGCAGCCCTTTTCCTGGGCCGCAGCACATGCCGCAGTAGTAAAAAGCATTTTCCGAACCATCTCCAGCCCGATACGATGGCGGTCTGCAGTCTGACCTACCGCCATCGTAAGAATGCCCAGAGTGAGGAGCAGAATCAGTGACATGAAACACTCTGGCAAATAAATACGGCCCCAGTGCACCGGCATCACTTTGGCAAACAGCAAGCTGGAATCAAACATTCAACAGGAAGACATGGGCTTAGAGACTTCCATGATTGACTGTCCAGGCAATATGTAAAACAGCAACAATTGAACAGCAATCAGCACTGAGCCAGTGAAGGAGGGGGCCTTGCAGGAGGCTAAAGTACCACTACTAGAGTGAGAACAGGCTCTGTCAGAGAGTAAACTCACAAACTCCTCCATATGTAACAGAAGCTCAACAATCTGAACCCCTAAAAACTCTGGCAGATGGAACCAAGAGGCAACCCTATTATATCTCTAAAACGGACACAAAAAAGCTGTTAAGAAATGCGTAGGTTCTCATTTCATGCTTTGAAATGAGTAAGAGGCCATACTGGCACAAGAAATCATGAATCATAGGTCTAAAAGGTGAGGTTTGTACAAACTCAGACACTTTGTCTGACCAGACGAACAAAAACCTGTCTGAATGGATCTTCCAGCAGACTACAAACCATAGTCACAGTGGAAATTAGCCATCAAACTGCAGTTAGAATGTCAGAGATCCCTGATCAGCCACCTCCTACTTAATGGGAGGACAGCAGCACTCTGACGCACCCTTGATGGGAGTTCCCCACACATTGCTAATTGTTTGTTGTGTTTGTTGGGGGTTGATTAGTTTTGACAGGGATGGCTTTGGCAAGTTGAGGTCGCTGAAGTGGGTGGGGGGTTTAAGGGGGGGTGATGGCACTTGTGCAATGTCTTTTACGTAAGCCTGTACGACATGCTTTTGGGCTCGGATCTCATCCTGATACTGGCTGGCAGGATTACATGCAACATGGGCAGTGAACTACGGTTTATAACCTGGAATGCACGCGGTTTAAACAGCCCAAAAAAAATTCGCACTGTATTAGCATCTCTAGATAGGTGGAATGTTCAGGTGGCCTTGTTACAGGAGACGCATCTGACCTCACTTACTGAAAAAAATGTAGGTACCAGATGGGCTGCAGTTAGAATGACATCTTCATACTCATCCTATTCCCGGGGGGTAATGACACTTGTTAAGAAGGGCACACAGTTCCAGGTTCACGGTACGGACAGGGATGATCAGGGTCGACTGGCGATTGTGCATGGCACGCTTGATGGGTCGAGTGTTCTCTTGGTGAATGTGTACGGTCCGAATGTCGATGATGCCCCGTTTTTTTGCGGATGTCTGGCGCAGGATCTCCGCCTTCCCCAATGCTGAGATAGTGTGGGGTGGGGATTTTAATACGTGTTTAGACGTTAATGAAGATAGGGTGGGGAGTGAGGCCTTACGACACAGACAGTCCATGGATACCCTGGCTGAGCTCTTGGATGCTGGGTACGTGCATGATGTCTGGCGCTTGCGACACCCGGGGGTTAGGGAGAGCACTTTTGTTTCTACGGTACATGGGTCGTGGTCCCGTATAGATTATTGGCTGGTGTCTGAGGCGGTCTGCACGTGGACAGTGGAAGTGAAACATTTGGCCAAAACGATTTCGGATCATTCGACAGTCTTGCTGGCGCTGCAGGTCCCTGGGGAGGGGAGACCCCCATTTGCGTGGCGGTTGCAGCCGTCATCTCTCTCGGATCAGGTATTTAGGCACACAGTTGGAGATGCCATTCATAACTTTTTTCGGGAAAATGTCGGAACAGTGGATAGTGCTGGTGTCCTTTGGGAGGCGTTTAAAGTGACTATTCGGGGGGTGTGTATTGGCGCGCAGTCTGGGGTTCTTAAAGATTTGCGCCGGCGGATACGGAAACTTGCGGAGGATATAACTGCTCTGGAACGGGACTATGACGGATGCCCAGACGCTGCTAAATTGGCTGAAATTAGAGACCTAGTGTCGGAGCATAATGACACGGTCGACCAGGAAATGAAGCATAGATCGCGGAGGTGCACAGCTCGATATTATGGGGAGGGGGGCCGACCCAGCCGATCTCTAGCGCAAAAATTGGCGACACCTCGTAGCCAAGCTTACATCACTGAATTAGTGGACGAGGCAGGGGAAACACACTTTGGTACCTCGGATATCAGTGGGGTGGTATTGGATTTTTACTCAAAACTGTACGGGGAGCGTACTCACCCATCTACCTCCGAGATCCATGACTATCTAGATGATGTAGCGTTGGGCTGGCTATCCAGTAATCAACGGGAGTATCTCACGCAGCCTTTCGACGTGGACGATGTGAAGATGGCGATTATGTCCCTTCCCACTTGCAAGGCAGCGGGCCTTGACGGCCTCCCCAGCGAGTTCTATAAGGCTTATGCCGATGAACTAGCGCCGCAGCTGTTGGAGCTTTTTGCGGAGGCATATGACTCTGGCAAGCTGCCTCCGTCCCTTACAGAGGCCCTAATAGTAATGCTTTTGAAACCTGATAAAGCGGCCAATATCTGTGATTCCTATCGGCCCCTCTCTATTATTAATATAGATGCAAAAATCTTGGCCAAATTGATTGCCACTAGGCTTCAGCCCCTGGTCCCCAAACTGGTATTACAGGACCAGTCCGGTTTCGTGCCCTCTCGATCCACGACGCACAATCTCCGCACTATTTTCTCTACACTGCACTATTTTGACCGGGACTTCCAGGCGGTGGCTGTGCTGCTTGATGCCGCAAAGGCGTTTGACTCCCTCCAATGGGAGTATATGTTCACCGTCTTGCTGCGCATGGGCATACCGCCATTCTTTTTAAAATGGGTGCGTTTGCTGTATGATGCACCAGTGGCGCGAATTCGGGTTAACGGCTGGGTCTCTGAGGCGTTTCCCATCAAGCGCGGTACGCGGCAGGGTTGCCCGCTGTCGCCGCTGCTCTTCGCGCTGGCCTTGGAGCCGCTGGCCTGCAAGCTGCGGCAGCGCCACGCCCCGGCTGTGCTGCGGTTCCGCCAGCAACCCTTAATGGTGTCATTATATGCTGATGATATGATGCTCTACGTGCGTGAGCCCGCAACATACTTGCCGGAACTATTACGAGAATATGTCCGGTATGAGCGATTTTCGGGCTTGGGCATCAACTGGGCTAAATCCACGGTGTTCCCCTTGACGGCCGGTACTAAAGAGATTGAGATGGACTTCCCATTGCAATGGTCGACCGACCCCGTGAAATATTTGGGCGTTTGGCTTCATAGGGATCCTGCTGTAGTTATCTCTGCTAATTATGGTCGGGCCGTGGACAAGATCACGGACCAGGCTGCAAAATGGGCTAAGCTGCCCCTCTCACTCGCGGATCGTATTGCAATCATCAAGATGACGTTTCTGCCCAAGCTGTTGTATTTGTTTATAAACATCCCTATCCGTTTAAATGTTGCGCTATTTAGTACACTGCAGTCGGTATTGCTTGCGTTCGTCTGGGGGGGTGGAAAGCCTCGGTGTAGCTGGAAGATTTTGACACTGCCATTTGAGCGTGGTGGCTTTGAGGCCCCAGATTTCCGTCTCTATTATTTGTGTGCTCAGGCGCACCATGCACACTTTTGGTTCTTTCCACAGAGGTTTTAGCCACACACAGCAATCAAAACTGACTCGATTTTACCTATACCCCTTGCTGCGGCTGCTCTGATGGGAGGGGGGGGAGGACCTCGGGATGAGGTCAGCCCCGTCCACTGTACGGCATGGGCCTGGCAGACATTAGCAAAACGGGCGGGGTGGATTATCTCTATGCCCCTAAACTGCCGATCGCGGCACACCCAGATATATCGGCTGCACGAGAATCAACTGCCTTGCGAGTGTTGGGTAAGGTGGGGATCAAATGTCTAGGAGATCTATACACTCAGGGCCGGTTTCGGGCGCTTTCGGATTTACAGACACGACATGGTGCGGACTTAATGCTGGGATTTACCTATGTACAGGTGCGACAAGCAATCCGTGATATTTACCCGGGGTTCCCGTCCGAGCCGTGTCCTCTGCGGGCACTGCAGGCGGTGCTGGCGGGGGAGGAGCGACTGGGCTTGATTACGAAGTTATATAACGCATCTCTCCGGGAGACCGAGCCAGCGGAGTCCCCTTCATACATTCGCTGGGCGGCGGTAGTGGGTACTACTATGACACTGGTTGAATGGAAATTCTGTTGTGAGTTGACAGGACGGCTAACGGCGAATTGTAATCTTCGAATTATCCATTTCAAATACTTACATCCGCTCTATTATACCCCTCTCCAGCTACAACGATTTGGGCTCAGAGACAGTGCGCGCTGTGTGCGTTGTGGGCAGGATGACGCAGATTTCCTCCATCTGGCCTGGCAGTGCGCAGGAATCGCTGCATTTTGGGTGAAGGTTACGCATGTACTTACGGATGTTGTGATGGAACCGGTTGCATGTGTGCCTGCTGTGTGTCTGTTGGGGTGGGTTCGTAAGCTTAAACCTTGCAATAGGCGATTGGTTGCCATTTCCACATTGTTTGCAAAACGAGCGGTAGCGCAACGGTGGGGGGCTAAGGCTGTGCCCACAGTTAAACAATGGATCAGAGATTTACTGTATTGTAGAGACCAATTGAACATCTATGCGGAGGAACTGCCGGAGGCATCTCGCCCTAAGGACTTCTGGGCTCCCCTTACGGGCTATCTTCTCAGCAAACCAGACTTATGTTGAGTTACTGTGCATGTGGCTAGGCTGCCTGCGACGGGCGAAGAGACTATCGGAATGTATGTCACATGTCTTTTTTAGGAAGGCTACTCAGGATTTATTGTAATGCTCTGCCAAGTGCCGTGGGGGGGGAGGGGGAACTGGGAGGAGGGTTTGTTAATGTTGGACTTTGGTTACTACCAGGAAAATGGCTTGTATCGATATCCTTTGGAAAGTGTACTGCTGCTGAAACAGCCACCTCATGTTGAGGTGATTGCTCTTGCACTTATTGCAAGCTGATCAATAAAGATATTAAAAAAAAAAAAAAAAAAATGTCAGAGATCGTAGCTCTCTAAATAATTCTTGGACATATGTTTCTAGGTCCATATTTATGCCCATGATTTGCATATTATTCCTTCGGGTCTTGTTTGTTTTGGCACGCCTCACTGCTGCTCCTGAGGTGCTAATTTGTCATACTTGTGTGTGTTCAGCTGATGAAATCTCCAACTGGTTGATTTAGGAATATGCTTTTGTAGTAAATTGTATAGCTATATGATGGATATCGTGAAGTCCTGTCACAAGATAGCAATGACTCTTCTGAATTCTTGCATCATCAGCCATCCCAGGTGGACAGGTCTTGTAGATAAGATGATGACAGTCATGTCACTGAGATTCAATTCCAGGTGACTAGGTATGAATAAATCTGTTTTTCTGCTTGTTGGACACCAGGCTGTCTTTTACCCAAGACGTTTTGCGTTTATGGCTCACAATATTCTCAGCTACATGAGAGATCTTCTTTCCAGTCATGGCCAAGTTGAACACTGGTCTATTGGTGGTCTTCACGCTTCACTCTACACTGATGTTGAATAGGAGGCGCATGGACATTTTCAGATCCAGCATCCACTTGGGGGCATATTTATGAGTGGTGTTGCGTCGTGCTTGCACCACGCAACATGGTGTATGCGCGACCCATGCCCAAAATGTGAGTTATGAAGCCACGCAAGGCCACCTTGCGTGGGGGCCATGAGTGGCTTCATAAATCCAGAGTAACCCAACGCAGCGCAAATCGTTGGGTAGGTGTTCCATGGCTGTTGCGTGGGTGTTCCCATGCAACATGCATGGATTTTGATGCATTCCCAGATTTACCAAAACTGGTAGACTTGGGAATGCACCAAAATGCTACGTCTTCCCAGGTGAGGTGTAACAAGTTGAAATATCTTTATTTCTCCTTGTTACTTCCTCTTTATATGTGTGCTGCATTCTGCAGCACACTTAGAAAGAAGAAAATGCTTCAGGAGATTGTTTTTGTGCAGGAAGGTGTCCCTTCCTGCACAAAAAAAATCCTCTTTAAAATGCCGGCACGGGTGCCTACGTTAGTGCTAGGCAGCCAAAACGCCGTCAGCACAGGGACAAAGGAAGGAAAGCGCTGTATTCTTCAAAATATTGCACATTCCTGCCCTTTCCTTGTCACGCAGCGCAGCAAGGTGACTTGTTGCACTGCGTGTCTTTGCCATTAGTTTTTAAAGCTTATCAGGCCCATCTGCATTAAAACTGAGGGAACTGGGCAGTGAGGTAATCCAGAGGAGGCATGCAAAGCACGAGGAGGCTATGAAAATAACACAGCATAGTTGGAGGCTAGTTTTAGTGCCCACATAGTCTTTGTAGTCCGTGTGTAGTGCTGTTGGTGCACACAGGATTGGCACACTGATGGTCACTACTTGTAGATCTCCTGAGTGCACTGCAAAAAGTGTCATTCTCAATCTAAATGCCTCTGGTTCATTTGAACTGTAGCTTTCAGGTGAGTGCAGGACATGCCTCCTATACATAACAGACTCAGTGCTTCAAAATCACCCACATCCAAGTGCTATGCACAAAAGGCTGCTTTATTTCCACAGGCCTAAAGCCACACGCCTTCCTCCATTTTGTTAGTCAATTTATTCACTGTGATGGCAGGAGTGGCACTTCATCTCACTTATTTGTAAGGATCAAGATAACCTCAGCAGTCCAAGCCAGCACCCTGTCATGCTATCAGGGCTGGCTGCTGCCGGAGGTTTCCTTGCCTCTTTGCCTGCTTCTTTGACCTAATCATTGGCCCTCACACTTACTGGCCTTGTGCATAAATGCATAGTGGCACCCAAGAAGTCTGGACAGCAAACATTCCTCCTTACACTTTAGGCCAGGTGCTGACTGATATTTACTTTATAAACAATGGCACTGGAGGAACCAAGATGGCCACACTAACTTGAGCTTCCTCCTTCCTTCCCTGCAATCCTGCATAATATGTGTGGATCCATCCCTATTGGATTGGTGTAGGTCTGCTCATTGCTCCTGCTATGCTGTGGGCAGCTGCACAACTGATAGCGGTGTGGCTGGCTCTGTGAAAGTGTCAAATGGATGTGGAGCTGGAGACAGCCTACCTCAACAGATGATGACAGCAGCCCAATGAGTTGGAGACCTGCGACAACGACGGAGCTCCCTCGCATGTAGTGAATGACTGGGGACCAGGACCGACTACGACAGGGGTGCAGTGCGGACAGCGCTGGAATGAGGGAGAACGAGAGTGGAGGAAGCAGCCTGGATGTGGCGCCGTGGTATCTGGCCTGCCGGATCGCTCAGGCCTTCCCGTTGGTCTCAAAGGCAGAGACTGCTGGAGGTAGGTTTCGACTGCCTGTGGTCTCAAGAGCTACCCTGCCTGACTGGAGCTCTCCCCATCTCTGATGGTATGGCAGGCAGTTACATCTTGATTTGCTGGCAGGCTGGGAGCCTGTGGGCCTGCTTTCGGTGGGGCCTGCTCCTTCCCACAGCAGGCCTGGGGGTTCGATTCGGACAGATGAAGCCATATAGTGAGCTGCTCTCTTAATGTCACACTAAGACACCAATTGCTGTCTGGGTGTTGTTGCTGTACATTTCACTACTAGGGGCCATAAACTACTTGGAAATGAGTGATATACAGTGACGCCTCTGTCCCACATTGTTGCGGCGCTGCAACTTAAGGCATTTCTAAACCTCTGCTTTCTATTTTTTTGGCTAAGTTATGCACTACAGCTGAGGTGGAACCCTGTATCTTGGCAGGTTTGAGGGTGCCTGCCCCTTTGACTTGGTCTCCCATTTAACACTAAAAGGTTGGTTAAGTACTTCAATTTTGAACCCCGCCTGGCCTGGGTTACCATACTAATGCTGGCGATGGGTAAAAGGGATCTGAATCAGGCCAAATTGTAATTGCATTTATATAACGCCTACTACCCCTGATGAGGGGTCAAATCGCTTTTTGGCGAGTAGCACGCTACTCCAAAACCCAAAAGGATTAGTGGTGGATTAGTATGGGGAAATATGAGCTAATTTGAGTGGTGGGCATGTGAATCGGTTAGTTGGATTGAATAGGATACTGGAGGGATAGAAGAGGGAAGAGTCTAGAATCGTATTTGGGAGATCATAGTAGTAAGATGAGGTTTGGGATACGTAAAAAGGAGAGATTGAGGAGGAAAGAGTCTCTAGAGAGGGATTAGGGAGATTATAGTAGTAAAATGAGGTTTGGGATGAGTCAAAGGAGGGATACATTGAGAGAGGTATAGGGTGAGACAGAGTAGTGCAAGAGTCAAAGTTGGTTTTTTCTTCTACAGTAGGAGTAAAGTAATAAATATATAGATACATAAAGGGTATACATGTATAAAGAAGATAATATATTGAGATTTAAAGTTGCATTGTATAAACTCAGACTTTCAAGTGTCGCTATACTTGAAAGCTAATTTGTGTCTTTTTATATTTTTTAAATTTTATTTTAATTTGATCTTTTCCTCAATATTTCAATAGTGAAGCACTTGTACATACAATAAGTATGATATTTACATATTGTGATATATAAATAAAACAGAGACCCATAAGTATCGAATCAAATAACTTAAAGGAAAGCTATGCAGTGGCCTATAGACATGTTAAGCATAGAATAATATATATATATTTAACCATAAGTAATATATATAGTTGTTAAGCAGACCCAAAGAATATCTACATATTTTAAAAACCACAGTCTCTGAAATGGCCCTTTTAGCAGGGTTATCCCCAAACTTTTTCCCTTTCTCCTCCTATTTTCCTGACCTTTTTGTTGGCTTTAGGACTCTGGGCACGTTACCACTGCTAATCGGTGCTAATGTGCATGTGCTCTCTCCCCTAAAACTTGGTATGATTGGCTTACACTTGTTTGGCATATTTAATTTACTTGTAAGTCCCTTGTGAAGTGGTATCCCATATACCATGAGCCTGTAAATTAAATACTACTAGTGGGCCTGCAGCGCTGCTTGCGCCACCCACAGAAGTAGCATTTCAAACCTGCCTCAGGCCTGCCACTGCAGGGCCTGAGTGCACAGTTTACTGCCACTTTGACTTGAAATTAAAAACTACTTGCCAAGCTTTAAACTCCCCTTTTACTACATATAGGTCACCCCCAAGGTAGGCCCTAGGTAGCCCGATGGGCAGGGTGCTGTGTAAGCAAAAGGTAGGACATATGCCTTTATTGTGTGGCATGTCCTGGTAGTGACAAACACCCAATTTTGTTTCTCACTACTGTCTGGTCTACTCTTCTCATAGGATAGCATTGGGAATTCCCTTATATATGTTTAAGTGGTAATTCCTGATCTGAAAGGCATAGCATTGCCATGTTTTGGTATGTTTAGAATGATAGTGAAAAATCATGCTTACTGGTGGATATTTTATTACTATTTTAGAAATGCCACTTTTAGAAAGTGGACATTTATCTGTGCTTAGTACTCTATGTGCTTTGCAGCTTGACTCCAATCCATGTCTAGGGCAGAGTGACAGCTACACTTTGTGCATACGTTCCAGATAGCCATCACTCAGGAGGGGCTGGGTGCATCTGCATACTGATAGTCTTCCTGAGCTGGTAAAGAGGGACGCGGGCGCACTTATATTTGTATAGGCTGCTACCTGACCTCACACAAAAGGCTGATTTAACCCTGGACCTTGCTGGAAACTTCTCCCACCTTCTAGGAGCAGGGCACCAGGGTATAAGTACAGGAGCTCTGACCCCATGATTTTGAGATCGCTTTTGAAACTGGGACTGCACAAAGGACTCATCTGGACTGCTCTTCTGCTGTTTGCTATCTACTAGGTGGCATAAAGGACTCACTGGATTGCTTTTCTGCTTATTGTCCTGCTGCCAGCTGCTCCCTGGCTCTGTTCAGCAAGGACTCTACAGGTAATACCAAGAGAGATCCCCATCAGGACTGCTGGACTGGCTGTGCTGGTCTACCTGCCTACTGCTGTCTGCCTTGTGTGTACCCCAAGTGTTCTCACAGGGGTCCAGTGCGTGGAGAGCCTTGGTTGTGGCCCCTGCACTCATAGTGAGTGCTCTAATTGCCTTCATTTCCTGTGTATACCTGTAGCACAGGGTGGAGCGCTTCCTATTCCTTAAAGAGCGGCTTATGTGGGAACTACCCAGGACAGCGAGAGCAAGGAGAGAAGCGCTCACCGATCCCAAGCCGGACTAAAGCTCTCCACTTTCTTTGCCGAGGGGAGGGGGGGCGTGCTCCCCTGGACTAATGCCGGTCACAGCAGAGCCCCGCCTACTCCAACACAGAGGCAGCTGCAGTATCACCCAGGTGGAGCACGACGCAGCTCTTACCCGACTACGGAGGGAGAGGAGGGCTTAGCCTCCAAAGCTGGCCTGGCGCTACAGTGTCTCACTATAAGAGAGGGTCCCCAGGGAAGCGAGGACCGCTCTGACTCCGGAACAGGCATCACTTCCCAGAGAATGTTGCCAGGAGACAGGAAACCTTCGCCAGCTGCCCGCACTGCCTCCCTCCCCTCCCCCCTCAGGGGTAGCTGAAATCCTCGTTTAGAGGGCAGTCACCCCTCCAGTAAGGGTTGGAGCCCATTCCTGGCATGTGACACGTGTCACTCTGTCATGTGGCATATGCCACAGCTCATGTGACATGTGCCACAGATTTTTTACATGCTCTTTCATGATTAACTGGCGATAATGTCAGTTAATGATTTCCAAAGGACTATCTTTCACTCTGCTAAAATAAATAAATAAATAAAAAAAATAAAAACAATATAAAAAAAGAATTTTCCCAGGTGGGGTTTGAACCCTTGTCAAAAGGTACACATAGCCCCTGTTATCTACCACTATACCATGTGCTCTGCTATTAAAATCCTTCCCCAAAAGTTTTTTGTCATAGAAAAAGGGTGCTGTCCTACTTCTATTTCCATGCTGTTTTGCTTTTACATGAAACACATCTACACTTGATTCTCCCAGACACTGCTAGGGGGTGATTTACAAAGGCTCAGCTTTCATTTCTGGAAATTAGAAAAAAAATGGAAAAGAATAAAAAAATCGATTTTTCCCAGCTGGGGTTTGAACCCTGGTCAAAAAGCACTCATAGTCCCTGTGAGCTGCCACTGTGCCATCTGATTTGCTGGAATTTGTCATCCCGAGGCCTTTTTGTCATGATAAAACTGTGCTGGTCCTTCTTCTATTTTCATGGTGTTTGGATTTTACATGCCACAAATCCACTCTTGATTTCCATGCTTTATATACAAATAGCCCTTCCTTTCTTTCACTCTGGCACTTGCCCCATGCATTTTGTTTTCTTACACAAAACAAAACTCAGATCTCCCTCGGATGGTCAAAAAGCTGTATTATAAATTAAATTTTACATAAATCTAGCAGTTTATAGTGCATACATTCTTGCAAAATGTACTTGAACAGACTGTAGTATCTTGTGAGTTAATAGTGACGGAACCCTTTTGGGTCCTGATGGTCTCCTAGAAATGTGACGTAAGTGTTAGAGCGTAATGCATTGATCGCTGTTTCAGTATGGTGAGTTGCAGTTGCACGTGCACGAATAAATCTCCCTGTGTGGCATAGTCATTGGCTAGTAACTGGGTTGGGAAGACACTACAGAGACCATATTTCATGATTTCTACTTCTACTACTATGCTGATTTTGTCCTACATGCCACAAATGCTCAATTTTTTTAAGGCTTCAAAGAGAACTAACCAATACTCAGTTTTTTTTACCACTAGCCCCAGATGTCTACTTCTACCAAACTTAAGCATTATAAACCATTCCACCAATAAAGCATTCTCGTTCACACTAATCGAGTACATGTAATATATTTCTGACATGCTTTCTTGTATCTAATCATGTAATAAACCTCTCACACTGTGCCAGTTGGTGATTTCCAAGGGTATCACTTTCACATGGGTAATACAAGACTTAGAGAAATAAGCAAAGGCTCTGAATTCATGGGTTAACCCTGGCCACAATATATCACATATTATTGTCTTTTTTTTAAAACATATTTTATTGTGTCAAAGGTCAAGTACAGTGCAGAGCTCCTTAACCCAGGAAACATCTGCCATATTAGACATTGCAAATTATTGTCATTGAAAATTTGTTTATACATTTTCATTATCATAGTTATGTAAAACAATATAACATAAATGCATTGAACCACTACTGCATTTCGTTTGCAACCACATCGTCCACCCCAACAAATAGATTCCATCACCATATAGCTGGTCCCTTACCTAAGAGGCCTGCATAACAACATTGATACATATGCATCCACTGGGGGCACCGGGTCCAAATCAAGGCCTCGGTAGTCTGCCCATATTTTCCAGATTTTGGGGTGCTTTTGCGGGCAACCCCTGGCCTTGAATATTGGGATCTCTAACCCCATGCAAAAGTCCAGCCCATTTTTCCATGCCGAGAGAGAAGATGGGGCCGTTGCCTTCCACAGCCTTGCTACATTCCTTTTAGCCAATGTCAGCCCCAACAATAACAGGTGCCTCTTCTATATTTTACCTCCTATACCCTCCATGATATGTAAAATTGCCAATCTTGTTGAGGAGGGGAGCTCCCACCCCAACATTTATGCAAGACAGGCCAGAACCACTCTCCAAAATTTTGTGAGTGCTGTACAATGCCAAATTGTCTGTATTAGGGACCCCTCCTCCCGACCACACCGCAGGCATTTAGGGGATGACTCTAGGCCCGCCCTCCACAGCCTGAGCCTGGTATAGTAAACCCGGTGAAGGTATTTAAATTGACTAAGACACAGCTGTATTGCTATCGCTGCTCCCCTAGGGAAGGACAGTCTGTCCATCCAATCATCTCCGTCTATTTGTCCAAGATCACCAGCCCATGCTTCTCTAAGTTTATCCAATGTAGTGGAGCTATTGGTCACCGGTGACTGATAGATCTTCAAGATTTTATGGTCCTGCAGATCGCCCATGAAGACCTTGGCTTCAATCGGACTGAATTCGGGAAGAGCCTCTAACCCCGAGATACTAGGATAAATGGCGTGCCAAAATTGAAGGTATTTATAAAATGTAGTTTTTGGCATCTGGTACTCTTGTTGAAGATCTTGGAATGATTTCAGAACCGAGCCTCGCAATACGTCTCCTAATGTTGAGACTCCTATATTATCCCACCCTCGATATCCGGATAACGCAGCTAGCTGCGGCAAACGACCATTGTGCCACAGTGAGGTTTCCCCAGTCAACTTATTCCACCACCCCATCCTGCGGAGGGACTGTTTCCACACCTATAATACCACCTGAGTGGCCGGCGCTAAAGAATTGCGTAGAGGCGCCGAATACAGTATGGTATGCAGGGTGGACTCTCCCATACACCTTCGCTACACTGCATAAGCGGGGTCCTTCCTGTCCCCATACCCCCATTCATTCGGCACCAAAAGATGCAATGCCATATAGTACGATTGGACATCTGACGTGGCCAACCCCCCGCAATACGTCGACTGAAAGCAAGTCCACAGCGCCACTCTGGACGCCCCCCCTGCCCACAGAAATTGACCCAACGCCGCGTTGACCTGACAAAACCACATAGGGAGTATCTGATATGGATGGTTCTGCAATTGGTAGAGCAGGCGCGGCAATGACACCATTTTAAAACAAGCATTGGCATAGCCAATAGGTCTAGCCTTTGGGACCTTATAAGTGTTTAGCAATGCAGTACATTATCCCCCACTGGCATGCCCACACACTCTTAACATCTTTGAATAACCGTACAAGTTTTTTTTTCTTTTTTTAAAGTCGATATGACAAAGGAGAAGGTGTGGCATAACGGCCAAAGCAGCCAACTTTGGAGCGGAGGTGACCAGGTTCGAGCCTCCTCGTTGGCTCAACATCCTGTGATTCTGGCAAATCACTTTATCTCCCCATGCCCCCCTGCCAAAACAAGTAAAGCTATTTACATATAAATGTAAAGTAAAAGCGCGCGGTCATGCTGTGTCGGGAGGTGGGAAGGGTCTGCTATAGAGGAAATCCAACAAACAACACTGCAAGCAGTCAAATTCAAAGTGAAAATGTCGCTGTGTGCGCCCATGCTGTGTTGGAGGTGGGAGAGGTGTGCTTTGGAGGCAAGCCAAGTCAAAAATTCAACATACAGACGTCATTAATAAAATAAAGGTACACAAGAGCGCTGCTCGATGTTGTGTATTAGGTGGGAGGGGTCTGCTTTTGAGGCAAAGAGCAGTTAAAAACAATTATACTGGAGCTCAGACAGAGCTTGGCCTGTGATTGTGGAGGACTGAGCACCTTCCAGGCGCTGGGAGCGCGTGCAGCCGCCCTGCTTTGAATAAACATCAGGATAGTGGCGTACAGTGGAGAGCACACAAAGCGAACAGGGAGGCATTTGTTGCAGGCACCCATCCAGGACCGCAGTTAATAAATAAAGGCGCACAGCAAGCAGTGCTCGATGCTGTGTAGAAAAAAAACATACGGGTGCTGATAATAAATGAAGACGCGCGGTGAGCGCTGCTCGATCCTTTGTTGGGGGTGGGTGGGGTCTGCTTTTGAGGCAAGGCCAGACAAGCCGCGCTGCGAAAGTGAACGCGACCGCGCTCTGTTTAATGACCCACGACGAGGAATGCAGCTAGCACCCTGCTTGCCGCTGCTCGCTCCTGACAGCTGGATGCTGTGGGAGTGAACATTTAGAGAAAAGGTGGGACATGCACCCGCCTTTGGCCAATTGCGTGCTTTCATTTTTGAAAGCCACACGCAAAGGCCAATAGAATGTGTGGAAGTTGAAAAACCACACGGACAAGTTTGGAGAAAGTCTGTAGTGATTCCAAGAGGCCTCCCCATAGAGCAGCGCATGCGTGCTGTGCTAGGCTCGACCTAAATAGCCCATCTACCATAAATAGAAAGGGGCATGTGTGACCAAGTTTTCATCTCCTCACAAACCCGTGTCCATATCGGGACAATATTTCTGCCCCATGCCACACTCGGCAGATCTGACAGTAAAACTCCCAGGTATTTCACTCCCTCCGTCGTCACCTGTACTGCCGAGGCCCAAGGCCCCAGACCAGCGGTTCCCCCCAGCACCCACAGAGTGTATTTACGCAGATTCATGAAAAGGGCATAATGCGAAGCAGCCTCGGTCCTGTCTTGTTTATGTCCGTTAAAAAGAATAAGACATTATCCGCATATAATGCGATGCGATCCGAGAGCCCATGGTCCCACTTAAAGCCCGCCACCTGCGCATCCATCTGTACCCACGCCGCTAAGGGCTACATGGCTAGAGCAAAGAGACGGGTGCCCCTGCCAATTTGAAATGTGAAGGAGGTGGATCCCACAACACGCACCGACGCCGTGAGGTCTATATATAACAATTTTAAATATGACAGGAATCGCGGGCCCATGTTGAGAAGATCTAAGAGGGCGAACAAGTATACCCAGCTAAGGGAGTCAAACGCCCTATGCATGTCTGCCAGCAAAAGGGCGGCCTGTACTCCCTTTCCATGGATAGTGGCTATGGCCATGTGCGCTCGTCGGATGTTATGACGCCTAGCCCTGTGGGGCATAAATCCAGCCTGGTCTGGATGAATCAAATTGGTTATATGGGGTTGGAGTTGATTGGACAATGCTTTGGCCAATATTTTTGCCTCGACATTCAACAGTGAGATGGGGCGGTATGACGCGTGTTGGTCTGCGGGCCGACCTGGTTTATAGAATACAACTACTTCCGCGTGTCTCCAGTCTCGTGGCAGGCGACCTCGGTCTCTAGCTTCGTCTACAACTCGTAGAAAATGAGGCTCCAATTTAGAAAAGTACTTCTTAAAGAATTTGCATGGGAAACCATTCGTACCCGGTGCCTTTCCAGAATTCAAATCTCCCAGGGCTGTCCAAAGCTCCTCCTCAGTGAGCGGAAGGTCAAGGTCTGCTCGAGCCTCATCCGAGTGGGCGCAAGGCGGTAAGTCAGCTATGAAACGGTGTATCATGCCTTCCTGTAGTAGTTCCTTAGGGGTTTATAGCTCTGCAAAGTAGCTTGCAAAACTCTCTGCTATGAGGGAGGGGTCACTAAGAGCCCTCCCATCTGAACCCGGTATGCTAGGTAGAACCTGCGGATGCAAGGCTCCTTGACACAGTCTATGTAGTAATTTACTGGACTTGTCACCCCATTGGTAAATTCTGCTATGGGACGCTAGCCATGCAAGAAGGGCCACATCTATCAGAGTGTCAGCATGGGACTGTCGCGCCAGCACCAGCTGTCAGAGCACCCGATTCCCTCCCTCGCCCCTACTGCTCCGCTCTAGTTACATTATATGGGCCTCCGATCACAGAAGCTATTCCCGCCGGGTTCGACGTGCTGCCGCGCAGAATGAAATGTCTACCCCCCGTAAGGTGGGCTTCATAGCCTCCCATAGGATTTCAGCCTCTGCGACTGTCCCCACATTTATATCCAGGTAGTGCTCGATTGCCTGCCCTATGTGCTCCCGATATTTCTCATCCTGCAGATGCCAGGGGGTAAGACGCCACCAAAAGAGCTGTTTCTCAGGACCCAATTGCGCTGTCAGAACCACTGGGGAGTGATCGAACAGACCCCTTGGGAGAATCTCCATGGCTCCTATCGGTATAAATATATAGTCAAGACAGGAGTAAGAATCATGTGTTGTCGAAAAATATGTGTATCCCTGCTCCTCGCCATACAGCCACCTCCATAGATCCACCCATCCCAGTCCCGTCGCCAGGGAGTTCAGTTTGGTACCGTAGAGCACATTGGAATTTCCCCATGCTCTCCATCTATCTATGGCCAAGTCCATTACATCATTCCAGTCCCCCCCTACTATTGCCAATCCTTCTGGTATATCCGCCCACAGGGTCGTGAGACGCTTGACTAACACCCATTGCAGCGGCGGGGGGGGCATATATACAGCCCAATACCACCTGTCCCTCATACATGGTACCCCTAATAAATACGTATCTCCCCTGGATGTCTGTCCATGTCTTGATATGCTGGTATAGGGCACTACCATGAATTAAAATCGCAACCCCACGGGACCCCCTGGTGAAGCCAGAGTGGTACACTTAAACATAGCCATAGCGGAGGAGACACAATGCTTTAGTACCCATTAAATGCGTCTCCTGAAGCATCAGGATGTCTGCTCGGTACCGTTGGGCCTGTTGGAGTATAGCCCCTCTTTTGACTTTATCTAGTGCTCCTCTGACGTTCCAACTCACTATTCGGAGGTCCCCCGCCTGGAGTCACGCCCTATCTATAGGGAATACCATCTAAAGGTCTCGTGACTTTGATGTGTGGGACAACTATAAGCCAGTGTGCGAATAGTTGCCATGTGTAGCAGTGACGCAGTGCAAACATATAACATGTGTACCCCAACTTCCCCAAAACCCCCCCATACCTCAAAACTGCTGAAGTATCTGTCGCAGCGGAGGTGGCTTGCGGACCCCAACGGGAGCCCCCTGCCTGCCCCGCCAATGGTTCCCCAATAACCTGCCCATAGTCAACGGGTGTTCCCCTCAACTATTGAGAGTCGAACAAAGGTACTAGCCCCCGCTCATGCTTCGTCGGTCTGAGCAAGTGTCACCAACAGTCTCCCATCCGGGAGAGTCTTGACATAGCTATGAGGCTGAAGGCCCCTGCCGGGGCACCGAAGTGGATCTGTTGGGATTGCTGCAGGATTGGCATCTAGATCTCGACCTCCTAGTTCCTTTGATTTTGTGATTGGGTGGCCTGCGGACGACCTCACTGGACGAGGAATCTGATTCCAACCTTTGCGGCGTGCGGGGCCGGATCTTCACTGTTTCATCCGTCCAGTTAAAGACATCTTCTGGCGACTCAAAGAATAGCATACAGGATTGGTACACCACCCTCAGCCTGGCTTGATACAGCAATGCACAGGGAAGTTTCAGCTCACGAAGGCGGGCCTTGGCTGCCATAAATGACTGTTGCTTCTGCTGGACTAGTCTTGTGTAGTCAGGAAATATGAGGATGAGAGTATTTTCGAACATCAGGGGCTCTTCGATTCTGGCTTGCTTTAAAATCATGTCCCTGTCGTGGTAATTCAAAATCTTTGCAATGACAGGCCTTGGTCTGGCTCCCGGGGGCGGCTTCTGCATCAGGGCCCTGTGCGCCCTTTCAACAACAAAATAACAGGACAACAACTCCGGAGGAAGCCAGCTCGCGAGCCACTTAGTCAGGAACTGTTCCATTTCCCCCCATTCACATTCTTCGGTGAATCCCACAAAGCGTAGGTTTTTTCTCCTGGCCCTGCCCTCCGCGTCTTCCACCCACGAGGCCAGACCCCTGGTGATCGTCTCCAGTGACGCAACTTTTTTCTGCAAGGTAGTGATCGAATCCTCCACTCCCTGGACCCTGGTCTCGGTCTCAGTAATGCGCTCCACCGCATTCCGCAGATCCTGTCTTAGGAGCATGACATCGGAGCCCACCTCTCCAATCTTCTCTTCCAATGCGTCCCTGGACTGTGTGATGGCCGCCATGAGTGCGGCATTGTCCGGAATGCCTCCCTGTGCACCTCCCTGGTGGGTTGTCGAGGCCCCTGTTCCGGTGTAGCGGTCCAACATGCTCTGCTTAGCAGATCCTCCTGCCGTTTTATCTTTTGTCATGGTGCAATCCGGACGCTTATCCCTCAGGATGGCGGTTCTATAACCACCCAGACGGGCCTCCCGTATGAACCACACCTGCACAGCCTGTGGCACATAGATCTTTCCCCTTGCGGTCTCGGCTGTCGATATCTGTCACTGCTTTGAACCTCTTGAATATCGGGACTTGGGTGGAGACCTCCTGCCCACAAGCCGCACCGAGTGCTAACCCGCCTGCTTCCGCAGACAGTCGTGTCCCCCCCTACTGGGTGTCCCCCTGTCCACTCAAGCGCTGCCTCCAGCCGACCAGGGTAGTATATCTCACCCCCCGCACTGGGTTCCACGTTGCGTATGAAGCCTAGGCCTGGCTCCTTGCTTGGTAAAAGTCAGTAGGACATATGGGGTCCAGCAATCACAAGCCGGCCTCCACCCCGTAGGTCCACTATTTGCCACCGCCAGAAGAACCACAAATGTCCGTGCAGGGCTGTTCACTGCTGCGCAGGGCTCTATGTAACTCCCATCAGCTAAGGGCCCTGTGCTCGGCTCCGCTCCCCAGTGCCTCCAATGGCGCTCTTCCCCTGCAGTCAGGGGCAATACATCCCAGGGCTCAAGCCGTAACACTATTGTACATAAAAAGGGTCACAGCATCCCTCCACTGAGTGGATATATATGGCTTGTGGAGCCCAACAGCTCCCGTGCCAGACCCCATGCTGCAGGCCCCAATGCTACAGCTGCCGGGAAGCAGGGTCACGTGAGCCGGCCCACGGACCTCCAATCGGGCCTCTGCGCAGTCCCAATGGCCCTCCCACAGGCTGTCCGGACCCCAGCAGACAATGCACTCGACTCCGGCCCCCAGTGAGTCCGCAGGACACCACCTCCCCGTGGCCCGATCCGACCTCCAGAATCAACGTAGAAGGTGGGGGAGGGGAGATGAGCAAAAACACTCACAGGGTCACCACTGGGGACCTCCCGGTCACACATACGCCGTTGCTGCCACGACATGCACTCCAGGCCAGCCACCAGGAGCCGATTCTGCCCTCGGCCAGCCCTTCCGCCCTCAGAGCACTCTGGCGCTGCTGCGCCCGTTGTTCTCTGCTCCGGCTGCCGCCCAGAAGGCTCCGCCTGAATCTTGCCCACTAGGCCTTCGAGGCCGCACACCACCGCAGCCACTGCAAACTCTCCGGTCCCGGCAGTCTCTGGGTCAGAAACACTGCCACACGGTTCCCAACATCTACGGGAGACTTTGAAAGATAGGTTATCCGACGAAACAGGATAAATCACATATTAGTATCTTTGCTATTGTAGTGTTCTGCTGAACACAGAACTTAGCTACCGTTCCTTAGCGGCTTTATTGACAGCCACACCCATCCATCACATGCATCACCAGTTAGGTGACACTGCTATTAAAAGGGTCTGGGTGCACAAGTCTGTGTCAAGTTCCACGATGTAATCTGTGTCACCTTATTTACTAGCATATGGTCTGAGGGTCGACAACACCATAGCCATGACACTAAGGGGCCCAGTACGATATGGCTCGGAAGGCGAGCCGCATCGTAATGGGCCGGTTGGATTTCTTTCCGACCGCCTCATTTTGATGGAGGCGGTCGGAATGGAATCTGACCGGTCATTCCGGCTGGCTTCCGACTGGCTTGGAGAGCCTGTCCGCCAGTCGGAATGCGGCCTGTAAACTCAAGAGTGGCTCTTTCCGCCCTTGAGATTACGATCATGGTTTCCGACATGGTTTCCATGCTGGTCTGTCCGAGATGGAAACCATGTTGAAAAGCGTGTTAGGGTGCCCCAGCAGGGCCCCCTTTGGTGCACAGCCTCCCGTTTGAGGCTGAGAAGACACCTTTATGTGCCTACCACGGGGTGCAGGGATAAACTGCACCTCCCATTTTACTATGGAAGCATGTATTATGGCCGGTTTATGGCCGGAAGGCATGCTCCCATAGTAAAATATAGGAATGCAACAGAACAAGGTCTGGTCGCATCATAATAGGGCGGTCAGGGCCGACGACTGGGCGTCGGTAGGTCCCATGACCGAGTCAGTATCGGGCAGAAGTGATTATGCCCGACATTGTCATGAGCCCCGAAATCTTTTTGGAGTTTGGTAGGTGTCTGTCAAAAATGATGTCTGCTGTTCACAAAGCTTTTTGTACCTTCATGGGACCCATTGTGACAGCTTTTCCGCTGAAGGTACAGAGATCATTGCTGGGCTGGAGGGTAACTCTAAATCTGGTGTGCTGTAGTACATCACAGTGGCGTATGTAATTTCCTCCACCACCCTGACTGACAGACTACTGCCTATCAAACTATAAATTGCGCCCTTAAAGTTTAGGGATCTTACGCTAGTCCTGTTCTGACATTATGCCACATTTTAGTTACATTTGTTCTGCACTGAAAGACACAGACACCAAATGGATACAATATAATCTTTTTAGACTGGATACTAATACTTCATTCCAGGTGTAAGCCCTGAACTCTGAGGAGCTTGTAATGTGCTCTTGCTTAAGTATTGAAGCTTCTCTCTTCTTTGTTGCTTTACAGAAGAGTTTAAAGTTGCTATGCACTGGTGTGTGTAGGCAGTATTTAGAACAGTCTATTTTAAACTTTTACAAACTCTGAGATTGTATGCATCTCTGAGAATCCAGTAGTTGCATAGCAGGGTGAGGGAATGTAGTGTAGAAAAGAACCCCATAGGGTACCTGTAAGAAAATGAATTATTACTTTTGAGTGGTTAGTAGGTCAGCACATTAATAAAGTCACAAACATTTTTGGTCCAAGCTTATATTTTAGTAATTTAAACCTAAACTAAGCCCCTGCTAGATATAGCACAGAGCAAACACTGTTAAATTAGAGAAAATGTGTAAAGCATTTAAAAGTACCAAAACACTTAAAAGTTTAAAACACAACACACTAATAATCTAACTCCAATCTGCAAAAATAAATTAAAATTGAATAAACAGATTTACTTCAAAACAATGAAAAACCAATAAGGGGAACCTGAGATATTATTTTTTCAAAAGAAAGTGTGTCAAGAATAATTCACTGTTCATGGGGGACCTGGACCTAGGTGTAATTTGAGGCTAACTGAGATAAAATGCAGTCGGATATATCAAATAGGTTCAGTCATGTTGAAGGTTTTACCTTAGGACTTAGAAATGAAAGTGGAGATCCTTGAGTGTGCCAAGGTTGCAGACCGTACCTGAGGAAGTTTTCTGGAAGCCAGATAGTTTTTAGGACGAGGTCCTGCTGAAGCTGTTGGTTTTGGAGGGGAAAGGCCTAGGTGGGAGATGTTCGAGTTTTGTGTGCAAGTAAGTAATTTTGTTAGGCGGGTCAAGATTTATAAGTTTGTACTTAGGGCCTGATTATGAGTTCGGTGGTGTGAGAGAAGGATGCCACACCACCACCCCCTCCCACACTGCCATACCTTACCGCCGGCCACCCGCAAGATCAAGAGTTATCTTGTAGTCTGGCAGGTGGTCCTTTGGCGTTGCCACGGTGGTGCCTATTAAAAAGGCCTAGCAATGGGAATGCCAAAGCCCATTCCTTCACGGCATATACTGTAAAGTCCATGCTTTGCAGGAAAGGGGGTGCATGCAGACATGGGGGCATACCATGTGCCCCCCTGCATGCATCCCATGGCCCTGTGGGAACAGGGGGCCCTGTAAGGCCCCCTAGGTGTTCTCACTGCCATCCTTTTTATGGGGGACTCACCACCATGAAAAGGTTGGATGTGAGGAAACTAGTAACATGCTTGGGAGTGCTGCAGTTGTACTGACAGCTTATTGCGGCCCTCAGACTACTGATCAACCCCCAGGGATCGCAGATCCCTGGTGGTTGTGGCGGTCCTATGGTGGTCTGACTGCTATACTTGTAATACGGCAGTCGGACCACTGGTGTGGCGGTTACTGCACTGCCACTGTGGGTTTGGTGGTCCACAAATCTGCCAAACTCATAATCAATCCCTAAGTCTCTTTTCTCAGAGGTCAGAATCATCCATCTGACAAGGCTAAAGGTTTTATCTGATGATGAGTCTGGATACCTGGGGCCTGGATACCTTCTCATAGAGGACCATCTGAAACAGATTTGCTGCTGCAGAGAAGCTCCTTGCACAAGAAACCTTTTTCTTCAGCCCAGTGAAGCCGCACTCTTGTGGGATTGGCTCAGATGGTTGGTCTCAGTTCTCCTATGGCTGGAAGTTCAAAGCCATTCTCTGTCCCAACTTTTCAGAGATTGCAGCAGAAGTCACCCAAGTGTCCCATGACCTCACGGACAGCACTTAGAAGTTTAGGCTCAGACTTCAAAATGCTATTTGAGATTTAGAAAGCCACTCAAGGACCAATTTGTGTCAACTTGCGGGGCTCTGTAAAAAAACTAAAAATAAATCACGTTGGTTACACTGTGAAGGGTTGACCTTAAAATGGGTGGACCATGAGCATTCCCATACACCCACCCTTGTATTTTAATGCATTCCTGATTTACTGAAGGTAGTAAACCTGATTTAATGTGACAATCGTGCACCTGCCAGGTAGAGCAGTAACAGGGAGAAATAGCTTAATTTTGCTTTGTTACTTCCTCTTTGCATTTGTGCTTTATTCTGCAGCACACATATTAAAAGGAATATGCCTCTAAGTATTGTTTTTGTGCTGGGAGGTATGCCTTCCTATAGAAAAACAATAACTGCCCCTAATATATGCACCTTTGCATCCTGGTGCAAGTCTGCCTGTGTTGGTGCAAGTTCACCAGCGTAGGTAGAGAGCTGAAATGCGCCATATGTTGGTAATGTGGCACTGTTCTGTTCTTTTCCATTCTTGTATCACAGCACAGCAACTTGTCTTGCTGCATTATATTGTGTGCACTTTTTTTGAAAATCTGCCAATACATTTTGAAATGTCCTACTTTTAAATACAATGTATCCTGCTTTATGGGCAGAATGGCCTTCATAGGCGTGACGTGTTAATATTTAGAAAGAAAGTTCTGACCGGTGAAAAGGGGTTACTTTGATAGGTTGAATTGTAATATTTAAACTGCCACACTCAGGCTATAATGGTAGTGTAGGGAAGTGCCGCTTTCTGTATAGTCACCCCCCCCTCATTGCTCCAAATGCTGATGGATATGACAAGTGCACATGAGTCTGCTGCCTATACACCAGTGCCTGTCCTCTCTCCTAAAACTGCTATCTTCCACTTGGTAATCCCAAATTGGCAAACATTTTACCACCTTATGAGTTTCCAGCATATGGTACCAGGAGTACCCAGGCATTGGTAGTAGAGGAGTCACCAGGGCTTCAGCACATTTTTTGCCACCCTGGGTGACCTATGTAAACTAAAGACAGCAGGCCTGCCATTGCAGAAGCAGTGCAAACTGCACAAACTCTACTGTGCCCTCACAATGTGTGGCACAGTCACCTACACGGCCTTTCCTGTATCCAAGACACTCCTTAATGTAGGGCCCCTCAGCCCAGGCATCAGGGTGCATTATATTAAAGGTATGAACAAATAAGGGCAAGCCTATATGTCCCTATAGTAGCATTCCCCATTGGAAATTACTATATATGTTAGCGGTCAATAGGATAACATGGGCTGCCAACCGGACACTATCGAGATCGGTTGCTCCGTTATGGTGCCACTAGAATAAGTCATGTTTGGTATCAAACAACGTGCCTTCTCACCGCGGACACAATTCTTATGCCCTGGGTGATGTGGCAAGCACCCAGGTGGCACCTTAGAGTTTACCCCCAGCTCTACTGTGCTCTGGCTGACCAGCCCGCGCTTTCTCGTGCCTGATGTAGCCAAGACAGGAGGTGACACCTCCCTCATCCCCAAGCAGCCTAGTGAATTGGCACATCAGAGCAGTGAGCTTCAAAGGCTGCACCTCCTCTGATATGGATCTGGGAGCAAAGAGCACTCCCCTTGCCCCAGGCGCACTTGCAACCGGGAAAGCTTGGAAATTAGCTATGCACGAGGCAATCACACAGAGGAAGGCTGGCCATACCTCTAGTTTGGGCAGGCTGTTCTTTACACCTAAAATTAAATTCTTTCATCTTTAGGAGGGCAGAAATAGTGTTTTCTGGGTAGAAAAGGTGACCTCCACCACCAGATGAGGTCACTTCAAGGGCAGACTAGCTGCAGGGGCTAGCTACGCATTGGCTCCTAGCTCCCACATCCCTACATTCCCTAAATCTAGGATTTCAGGGACCCCCATGACACCAGAATCTTGGATCTGAACAAATTTCTTTTAAAAGGGACCAAGAGGAGACCCGTGTTGCCAATAACAGGACTTTGTCCACCAGCCAAAAGCAAATGGCAACAGACTTGGAACTTATTGAACGACCCCGTCCTTGGCTAGAACTCAACACCCCTCAAAACGGGGACCCCTGTGGAAGCCAGACGCACCCTCAGTCTACCCTGGACTAGTGAAACTACTCCCCTGCAAACTGCATTTAAAAACACTCACTGACTCCAAATAATTCTTTGCTATTGGGCCCTCTGAGGGATCGCCCAAATCAAGGTGGTCCAGTGCATTGTGGGAGATGTAGTCTCGCCTGCCCCCAAGTTTCACACCACTATGTTACTGACCCAATGAGGTTCCTGAAGCTTTTCATTGTGTTTACTGCAGCCAAGACATGTTAGTCACCAATCTGGAAACCAACCCCCACAGTTGACGCTGTATCTACAGAGAACAGTGTGCAACCAACATCCGACATCAGCAGTGTGTGCCTGTTGTGCTTTTGCATTTTGCTTCTTGCCGCTCCGTGTAAGCGGTAAAATCAGGGGTAACACCGTGGGTCCTGTTCTGCACCAAGGAAGAGCCAGGACAACTAAGCACCTGGGGCTATGTAAAATGTATCTGACTGTTGGGGCCTGGTCCTGGGGCCCGCATGACCTTAAATTTATCATGGTTCCAAGTAACTCGACCCAGTGGAGGCTGCTGCGGAACAGGGGTGGTGGGGTGATGAAAAAAAATACTTAACTGTGTACGGCCATTGCCTCTCCTCCATCCTCTTCTCTTCTTGGCATCACGGAACAGAAGCACACAGGCTCCCAGACTCCCCTAAGCCAATCACAACTCTGCTGTCACCAGCATGACAGCAGCGTCGTGATTAGTCTGAGCTTCCTGTTTGGCTGCTCAGGCAGTGCCTGGAAGCCTAGGACAGTTCTCCACCTGGCTGGCCGGCCAAACTGACATGTGCACTAATGTTACACATATTTTCTCCTCCCACTGGCTCTGACAGCCAAGCCCCGCCCCACCCTAACCTGGCTCTGAGTTCGCACTGAAAAATAACTGATAATAACATTGAGTTATTACTATTTTCTTTTTTGCGCTGCTCAAAGAGCAGTGGGGTGACTCTGTTCCGCTTTAGCGGAGGAGCCGCCGCTGACTCGACCTGCAAGTGACCTATTGTCACTAGTGGATTTTGCAATTGACTGCAATGTTATTTTGTCTATGTATTTTTCTGCACTGATTTAATATTGCTTTAAAAATCTATAACTCCAATTATATGTATGCTATTCTGTTAATTTTGGTCTCTAAATTAAGATAATATTACACTTAATTTATATAGATTGATGCTGGATTTCTTACAAGTTGTGTGAATTACATGTTCCTCTAGTAAAGCCTGATTTCTTTTAGCCACTCTACTTACTAGGACCAAAAAAATGAAGTATTACTGTGAATTCAAGGACCATCTTTGGGGTATAAATATAATATTACAAGGTAAGGCTCCCCAGCCATAATATATAATATTGCACTTTCCTACAGGTAGTCCCGAAGCCTTGTTTTACACCATCAGTTTAGTGGATGGTACACTCGGTGCTACAGTCCAACAGTGACATTTAACTTGGAGGCCTTGGGTACACTTTGTGCCCAAGACTAGGGGCTTAGAAGTAAGATTAAATATGCCAATTTACAATATACCAATTTCATCATATTGAAAGGAGGAGCACAGGCACTTCACAACTGGGAGGCAGGTGTAACGTATAGAGAGTTCTACACCCAGCAGTAACAGATATGGCAAGACTTTGGGTATATGTAATGCAAAAGATGTTCATTTCCTGAAGATAAATCACAGATATTTATTTTCTTTTACCTGAACTGTTTCTTCCCATAAAGTCCACTAAATTTGTTGTCCTTTTTAATTTTGACAGACGTGACGTTTCTTTTCCGCAGTTTTGCAAACATCTACACAGCAATTAAGTGCATTCTATATTAATACCAGTTTCAATTAGTAATAACATGAAATTGTAGTTGATGTAGAATCCAACTTTTAAAATTGCACTATATGGTAGTCATTTTGATTTCTATGTTCCTCAAACCAAAAATGATGTACAATATGATTCTGATTGTTTATGAAAAGATGTTCTTTTTTGGAATTGTTTAATAATATTCTATGTTGAAATGAAGCATAATCAAAATAGGCATGACAAAGAATATCTTCATTGTATTTTTATCTCATTACTACACATACCTCCATTTGTTTTGCTTTTATTTTTAATTAAACCACAGTAAACATTTATACATATTATATTTTAGCCAATAAATATTTTTCATAACAATTCTTTTAGTAAAGTTACATGTAATACTATACACCATTTGACCTAAACATACAATTTAATTTTTCAATGTAATGAACAAGACAATCTTTCAAAAATGTTATTTCAGTGCGTCCCTTTTCACTTTTTTCAATGTTTGCACTTCATCTACTTCATCCTCATCGGAGTCTAGGAAGTATCCTCTCATCAGTACAAGTTCTGCTTCATATCTATTTAACTCTTCCTGTTTTTGGAGAATTTTGATTGTCATCTGCAATAACAAAATAAAGAACTTTTAAATCTACATACGTTTAGCTTTAAAGCTTACATGGAAAGTGTTCATACCATATAACATTCCTTACAAGAATTACAGTCCTCTGTTATTTGATTTTTCAGTAGTGTACGTTTATCAGATGGATTTATTGTCAGGTGTGAAGTGTGTACACTTATTTTATATTTTCAAATGTTTGATTCACAATCAATGTTTTAAATTAGCATTTTCCAATATGATAAGCTGCTTCCTTTTTATTCTTTCCATGCACACATTTTTATTTCATGTTATATGAAAACACACAGATAAATGTACAACTATTTAAGATTGTAAATATGGCTTATCTTTTGTTGTCTTTCCTCATTTTTATATTTATCATTACCCTTGCTACCTACATTTGTGAACATGTTAAAAGTTGTCAGATTTCACCCAATTTGCCTATTGTGGTTGTGCTTGGAAAATGCCCGGTTATTTCAATTTGCAATGTTTTACAGTCTTTCGCTGATGAGTTAAACCCTACATACTTTCAGGTTTATGTGCGTACACTTTTAAATAGCACATTTTAATTTCTAGTTTTTTATGCAATGATAGATGTTTTAGTTGAAATGTCATTTTGGTGATATGTAATGAATTATTGGCAGTTTTCAGAGTAATGCCAAATTATAAGGTATGTGTTGTAAAGAGAAGGGCTTACTAATTCGTGTCCATTTATTTTTATGTAAATTTTCCCAATACCCTCTGCAAGTGTATAACCACATTTTCCTGCACCACATGCCCACGTTTTCAATATGGCCACTTGATCACAGAAGATGGCTAAACGTCAACCCATAGTTTTAGCCCTTTTAATCAGAATGCATGTCTTTTTTTTTTTTATATATGAACGTCTTATAATGGGTAAACACACTCAAATAAAAAAATGTTTCGTCTCAAAAGGAAACTCAATTTTTACTTCAAAAACATTTTTCAAGCATAACCCCTTTATGCCCGCTTGTGATTCTCCTAATGCCAATGAATCTCATTTAAAGATTCTGCTCAGCCTGACCAGGTTTTGTTTATCACGTGCCAGATTTGCCTACCATAATGCTAAAGATGACTACTTTATGCAAGGAAGCCCACTGTTTTGTCAGGGACACAACTGTTCAATGGATGCCCACCATAATGCTGAGAACCTTCACAACATGTCAGTCATAGACATTATTATTCCAAGAATGGCCAGAATGATGTGACAAATGGCCACAAATATACCATGATTACTAACAATGTGGCATTTAAAGCTGCCATTATCCAATAATTAGTTTGCGGAAGCCTGATTTAAGCAGTATTTAACTTCATTATGCCATTGCAAACATAATAAGAAAAAGTTGCCATTAATCACAAACGGTCATACTTATGGCAGAGATGTGCTGTACAAACAATGTAAAAAAATATCCATACATTCTTAGGAATACTGTACACAGACCAAGTTCTTTAATTTAGGCCCCTGCAGCATCGATTGGAACAATAGGAGACTCAAACCTTTTCACATACCATAGACATTCAATATTAATTTCCATAGGCTTTGATAACCAGTTGACCGTGGCTCCTAAACATTTTTGGGGATCAGCTCAAACAACACTCCTACTAACGTGTATCAATTATTAGATGTACCTAGTCAACTATCATATTCCTTAATAATCTACAACGCATCGGATCTAAGGAGATTTTCTCAACAACCCACTACAATTGCCTTCTAATTAAACTGGTATATTTTATGTTTGCATTAGACTTGTAGCACAAAATCTCAGGCCGTAAATGGCTACCATGAAACCTACTTCCCAGATACAATGACATGTAAACATGGTCCCTCACCACCTAGTTTTTCATTTTACATATCTACAGCTATCCATATTACTATTACACAATAAAATAATTATGAATTGATTTCAAAGCTTTTTTTTTGTATAAATGTAGTATATTAGGAAAAAGATCCCACATTTTATTAGTAGAATTGTCAATCTATGTATGGAAGCGTCCACAACATTTTATTTAAATTTTTGTTTTTAGTAATATCGACAGATTGAAGACCATATATCTTGGAGCCGCATTGATTAGAGGGGTGGATTTTAATTTAAATGTATTTAAAAATAAAGGGAAAATGTTATAATGATTACAATCATGCTACTACTTATAATTAAATAGGGGATCCCCCAGTAAAAATTATAAGACAGAGGGCTCGGAAATTGTAGGTCTCTTTCACACCTTGAATCTCTTTCCTTTAAATGGCAGCCCCTCATTTAATTGTTCACCCCTGTAGCTGGCCCACAGAAGATTATATATTTGGTTCATGTTCACTATATTAATTCTGTTCTCAATTTACTGTGGTTCAGAGGAACGACATTGACCACTTCCATATTCTTGCAAAATGTCATGTAAAATCCCATATGTTGCTTATTAGCCACATATGGGAAATACCAAATGTTTTTCTTATTAAATATGATCAAAAGGTTCCTTAGTCCCTGATAAATGTAAACATTGGTAGGAATCCACCCTGACCCTAGAACGTGGGAACCATCCTGATAGCCAGGATACGTTTATCCACATTTATTCAGTATGGCTGAGTGTCATAACTCCTTGAAAAAGAATCTAGCTAGCACAAACCAGCATATAGGATGACTTAGACCCCAAGTAGGAAATAATTGGTTCTCAGATTCACTGAGACAAAGAATGAGTGCAGTTAATAGAGATAAACAACAATAGTAAATAAGCCAAAGGTATGAAGCACTTTTAAATAATTTAGTACAAATGAAAAACAAAATTACAAGAAAAATATAGAGGCTCCAAAGAGGCACTTTTTAATCAAATATTGGTCTTAATTTACACTCTCAACAAATTCTGTCATTTTTGAAATCAACGTGATGATATCACCAGCCCTGACAGAAAAAATGGAACATGAGTTATTGATCAAAAACACCAATTTTTATTACAATTCATTCCATGCCGCATAAAAATACCAATCAGACTCAAGTCGAGGGATGCCCTCTTTTTTATAACACACCAAACAAAGGTCAATGTTTTTACTTGTTTTACATCCTCCATTTCTTTCACTTATCTTTTACCTGTTTACTATCCATC